>CP139509.1:471098006-471593006 GCA_021014915.2 Artemisia tridentata subsp. tridentata
GCCACTTGTTTAGCTACTACTCTACAATCCTTTGCCATATGGCCACCTCGTTTGCAATTGAGACACACTTGGCATGGCTTAGTCTCCGGGTGATGGTAGTTACATTTGGCACACTTAGGGTGAGAGCCTTCATATCCTCCTTTGCCCGAGGTTGTTGCCACAAATCTTTTTCCCCATTTCGCCTTCTTGTTGTCACCCTTTGCACCTCCTTGCTTACTTGCCTCACTCACGGCCTTCCTTTTATCACCACTCTTAGACAATGTCCCATTCCTAACCATCTCATCTGTTAAGGCTGCAGATTTCAGTATCGTGCTTCGAATGGTAGCAGGCTCAGTCACTTTCACCATCCCACGAATTTCAGGGGCCAAGCCATAGATGTACCTTTCGATTCTCTTGGACTCAGGTGTGACTAGGTAACGAAGGAGTTTGGCTAGTTCGTGGAATCGATCCGTGTAAACGGCAACCATAGCGTGGTTCCAGAACTCATTTTTGATCTTCTGCATCTCATTGTTTGGGCAGTACTCCTCCTTTAGCAATGCCTAAAAGTCATCCCAAGTCAAACAAAACCCAATTCAATTCTGGCCCATGACTCAAATCAAAACATATTAATATGCAAACTGAATTCGTATATATATGTTATAGTCTTTAATATGTTCCCACTAAAGCATGCTTGGCCCAAAAGAGAAGATTTGATTATTTTTAACTAAACATATAGAGATGTTTAGTTAGTTGGTGGAGAAGGAGGTGGTAGAATGATGGTGTTAGAGGTTGGTGGAGTTTCTGACATTGGGGGTTGTGAGAGAAGGTTTTCAATGTGGCTAAACATGTAGTGGAGCTCTTCTCTAAGAGAGTGAATGAGATTGTGATTGTGGAACCAACAAGCCCAACTCATGCTATGGAAAAAACAACATGGTCATAGGTGAGGGGGATACCCCATGAGGGTGTGGTGTGGAGGGGGAGGGGGTGTAGTCTAATGGACTAATTGGAGTTTTGAAAAAAGTGGTTTTTGGGGGAAAGTGGATTTGAGCTTCTTGGTGGAGGTGAATGTCTCCAAGGTTTTTTGGTGAGAGTTTTCCCAAAGTAGGATGAGTTTGTTAAATTTTAAAAGGTTTTAAGGGGGAAAAGAAGAGGTTCATTTTGTTGATGGAGTTTTCATAGGTGACTTGGTACTTGAGGGGGAAAAGGGGATAGTTTTTGGTGAGGGGGGTTTTGTCTTCTCTTGTAAGTAATAAAGTGGCTTTGGGATGTTGATGGTGAGTTTTAGCTTTTTGTTTGGGGGAAGAGGGGGAGGTTAAAATAGAGGCCATGGTGAATAGAGAAGGTGATGAGAAAAGACGAAGATGAAGAGAAGAAGATGGTGAAGAGAGGTAAAGAAGATGGCCATTTTAAAAAATCAAAATCAAGTTAATTTTTAGCAAAAAATGCAAATTTGGTTTTTTTTAAATTCAAAAATTTGTTTATTAATTTAGAGTAAGGGTGATGAGATTTATAAAGTAAGTCAAACTGCTGTAGAAAAGAAAATGTAGCATAATCCGTGACCCAGCTGGGAAAAGGTCCCTTAAATAGGTGCGGTCCCTTGTATTTGAGGGGGCGTCCACTCTATTATGGGACCTTTGCCAGTGGGGTTTTAGGTTATGCCCATTTTTTTTTTTCTTGAACCTGAAGAATAAATGATTTTCCAGGGGCCCCAGAATTTATAAAAATAAAAAAAAACAAACCCAAAATGGACAATAATATCCCAAACTAAAAGGGCAAATTTTTAAAATAACCCTCTTAAGTTAAAAATTCAAAAATAGGATAATAAGTCCAAGCCTAGACATAAATGATAAATCCATAATAACTATATAAAGTCAAAAAATTACTTTTCTTCAATTTAAACTAAGTATCTAACACCCAAAAATTGAAATATAGAACGTGATACGATTTTTTAAAAAATTTATGTTTTGCACAAAAAAAAATTTTTTCATTTTTGGAACCCTATACTAGTCGCCCCTTTGGAGGTTTATGTACACAAATTTTTGGCCCAAACTATTAAGATAAGAAGACATTAAATTGAGGATTTAACCCATAATCATTGATCCTTTATTTTTGTTTAGCCCATATCAAAAACCAGGGTTTTTCCCATATCACTAATACCGAAATTAACCCTAATCCCTCTCTCAAAAAAGTTTGGGCTTCACCTTGTCTCCATCTTGTTCGCCCATAGCAGCCACAAAGGAAGTTTTTGGTGACTTTGATTTTCCCTTGTCCTAGGAATCATGTTTACATAATTGCAAATCCATTCGAATTATGAATCAAACCAATAATCAAAAATTTTTTTTCTTTTTGGGTTCATTCGATCAACAGAAGAGAAAGGCGTGTGGATCTAGGTTTTTGTGTCTTGATCATGCTACGAAGTTTTTTGTATCATCCTTCTTGTTTAATTTTGTTTCATTCGATTCACTTGGTTTCTTGTAAAAATGGATCACATAAAATGTTATATGATAACAAAAAATAAGCTATTGAAAACCCTAAGTAATTACATGTATATTAAAAAACTGCTTCTGAGTTGAATCTTTAACTGATTTTAAACCCGGGCGTAACTTAATCATATGAAGGGATTTTTTTAGGGTTATGGATCTAAATTGTAGTTTAATGAAGTGGCTACCTGAGAAATTTAGTTTGTAATTTTTAGGGGCCTAAAAGGGGCTACTTTTGATTTTGGGGAAAAATCACATTCGGATCGGTTTTGTAAGTCTGGGAAAACAGTCCGGTTTTTCATTTTTTCATTTACACCATATAGAATTAGGAATTTCCTTTGAACCTGAGTAATAAAACCACATGTTAGCAAATTTTATGGAATTTTTATAGATTTTTTAAGTGTTTTGTTTGGGGTTTGGGGTTAAATCCAAAACTTTTTGTAAGTAAAATTGGGCGGGAAATCTGGACAAGTTTACTTGTTGGTTTTTTTAGGCATAGCTATACTAGAAAAAAAATTCTAAAAAAAAAATTAAAAGGGTGTTTTCAAGATTTTAAAGGGTACTGGGTAAATTTTTGGGGAAAATTTTATTTGAGTCCTTATGGGGTTTTAAAATACGCAAGATGAGGTTGTTATAGTACATGGGGAGAAAAAGGGGTTTAAAAGACTTATGAAAAGGGGGGTTAAGTAAACTAAGGGGTTTGAAGTGGTAATTATACAAACAAGGGGGTTGAATATGTTAAAGCTTATAACTTATGATAAGTACACCTGGCACCCTAATCTTTTAATGATGGCTTTAATGCACCAATACTTATAGCTTCTATAATTACCTTGAACTTATGAAATGTATAATAAATACCCTAAGCTATATTTTTTGTAACACTTGTAAAAATTTAAGTATGATAAATCTTGGATAAGTCTAAAATGGAAACTTACTAAAAAAAGGAGAGTATTACTAAAAGGAGTAATTAATACAATTGAATTAAAGTAATATGATAATTATTAATTCGTATAGGTTCCGAGAAGCGGGAGTAATCTTTTGCTTTGTGATTCGTCTCTTTCCGGGTTGTCTTTGTTATCGAAAAAGGGTTTACAGATATTCTGACCTTTTTTTAAAAGGGTTTTTCTCATGAATCTCTTTCATTTTCTGATCCGTTAGTTTCTGAACCGATGCATTGCTATGATTTCCCTTTGCTTGAACCTCTTGTTGATCCCAATTTGATATGACCTCTGTTATGAACCCATGTTATGAAAATCTTTTTAAATATACCATTTGGGGGAAAAGTTTTGAGAAAAACCATTTTAAAAATGTTTTTAAATGATGCGAAACTACTGTTATTAAAAAAGTTTCTAACTTTATGAAAACTATATTTTGAAGACTATTCTTTATAAAAACTGTTTTGAAAGATTATTTTTTTGAAAACCACTTTAAAGGATCATTTTTATGAACATCATGAATAAAGGATTGTTTGAATTTAATTTGATTGAACCTTGGACTTTTGGTTATTAATATGAACTTTGATCTAGTAAACTCTGATTTGGACCTTTGAAAATTATCTCTGATATATTTTGTTATGAAAAACCCTTGTTATGAACCCATTTGATATGGACCTTTTGATATGACACTTGATTATGGGTATGATTCTGACTTTAGTTTGATACCCGAGCCTTTTTACTAGGCCCTGGGGGTTCCATGTCCGTGTTATTGATGCACCAATGGCATGGGCTCTTGGGCGGTAGAGTGATGTTCCCCCCCGTCCCCATTTGATTATGATATGCGCCATTTCCTTGATTATTTGGAAATTTATATGTTCTGGGGGGCGTATTGGATTCATCCCAGATAGTTTGTTTAGTGGATTTAACAGGGTTTGATATGATTTGTCTGGTGACTGGTGCTTGTGTGCAATACAAAGCCTTACACAATATTTCTGGGAGCTGCTACTCCTTTGAAGAATTTAGGACACCCCTCATTTTATCTGATTATCTGAGAGGTCTCCCCTCTATATGATTATGAAGATTTTATGGGTTTTCATGTTATGATATGATATGATCTGTTTTTGGGCTCGTGGTGGTTTGGGGCTATCCCCAAACCTTACCCCTTGTACCTTTTTATATCTCATTCATTAAAGCTACATCTGGTTATTTCCGTTTACTTTCATTTTCCGTTTATTATATATCTGTTCACTGGGCTTTTTAAGTCACCCGCACGTTTTCTTTTCGTGTGCAGGCAGGGTTTAGTTGGAAGGTGGGAGTACAAGTGGAAGGACTTTTGGACTTATAAGACTTGATAGTTTTGGACCTAGAGATGATTAGAAGTTATTATTGTTATGAATTGGATTCGCCTTGAAACCCGGGTTATTTCAGTATTTCCTTTGTAACCCTTGAGAAATCTTTGTATTACTTTTGAATGTATGCTTTGTTATATTTTGATTTGAAACCATTATTGTGATATCTTTACCCTTTCGGGTTGGGGTGTTAAAGGTTTTGATTTCTCGGGGGTAGGTGGAATAGTGGCATAGAGTTTTGTGAGGGTGAGCTTCTGATAAAGTATCAAGGCTCCATTATTTAGTAAAATGAGCATGCTCTACAAAAGGGGAAAAACGAGAATTTGACCGAAGTCAAGAAGTGGATATGAGATGAAATGTTTTTTGAATTACGAATGGACTATTTTTTTATTTTTTTTTTCCCCCAAAGGGATAAATTTGGCAATAAAAATTGACTGAAAATTCAAGAACAAAAACCGAGGAACAATTTGGTCATTGCCCTTGTAAAGACAATCAAACCTATAGCCCCAAATCTTAGTATTCAAGATAATGCATTTTCATCATAGTCACTGAAGACTACCTGTCCTTCATGGAAACACATTTTTCAGTAAAATTCAAAGAAATGTTTGACAAGGGGATATTTATTCAGTGGAGAGTATGGGAATGTAATGACGGGTGTCTTGATGGTCAGTTGCGTGTTGTTAGGCATTTTCACCTATCATAAAGATACATTATTAGCAATATATTTAATGATGTTTGTTTTGATGTATGTCTATATGCACGAAAATGTGGATTTACAACACCTTGATTTTAATAGTTAAACCTAACACTCCTTTAATTCAATTTTCCTTAATAAAGCCTTTCGAAAAATATATATTTATTGCATAATCATGACTAATGATTATGCATACCTTAGAAACATTTTTGGCATGTATTAACAATGCATAATTACGTTTTTATTACGTTCCTAAACATGAAGAATTTTAAGAAAATGAATTGGGGATTACCATGCTTTTTGAAGTTTTCCAAACACACTACATCAACAAAATCCTACATCTAGGGGAGTCATAACAGTTGTACATTGCTTAATCCTAGTCATTAATTGTAAAGAATTACATAAAAAATTGAATATCCCCAAATTTTGATATTGTGTTCATATTAACCCTAGAATCGAATTTGTAAGAAAATGAAATTACTTACAATTGATGATGATTATGATGTAAGGATTAATAATCTTTGATTGTTATAACTTCAATTTGAGTTTTTATGGAGGATTTGGTGATTTGGGTAGATTTGGGTTTCTTTGCTGCTACTGCACGACGTTAAAGGGGTGTTTGGATTTGATTTCGAAAAATGAAGAAGAAAGGGAGTATAATTGTGAACTTACTGCCGACGGTCCTTAAATATAAGGGACCGCCCGTATTTATGGGACCTTCCCCAGTGACGTAGTTCTGATCGAGTGGATATTTTTGTAATAATGCATACTATGGAAAAAGGAAAATGTTAAAGACACTTGGGATGGAGAGTAGAGTTGACACGGACGAACAGATGAGGGAGATAAGAGATGGATTTAGAATCGAGTCGTTGGAGAAATAAAAGAGTTTGTAGAAGTATAGTTGAGACTAGAAGTAGAAAAAAGAGAACGATTTAAGGAAATGGTTTTAAATGCGAGATTTGCATGGGGTTATGCTAAGGCCAACGTTTCTTCAAGTTGTCATGACGAATTTTCGAATGAGACAGATGTAGTAGACTAGGACTAGAGAAATAATACGAGAATAGTTAAGTCTATAGAAGAGAGGATTGACGTACAAGTCAGAAACCGAGAAATAGAAGAGAAAAAAGAATAGAAGAGATGTTGTGGTCGTTTAAGTAGTTTTGCATCATCTATAGTGATCATTTGTCATGCCTTTCCGCCGTTTGCGTGTGCGACATTTATTATGGATATAGCAAGAGCAATTTGTGTCTTTCTAGAACCAAAGGTCATCGTACAGCTATTGCTAGAGCTTCCACAAATTTTCTCAAATTATCATAGTCGTCATATAATAGGGTTTATATACCGTTACTCTTAGGATATAAAATTCCTAAATATGTAGTGCCTTTAATGTATTAAGAAATACAATTAATCGCTTTGAAAAGATCTTCTCAGAAACGAGCTTAGAGGCCAACACTAAATATGATATTGAGACTGCTTGCCGTTTTAGGTATAACACAATACCTAATGTGCCCTTATACTAGGAATTATTCATGAACTCATCTTCATCTTCATTTTTGATTTTTATATCCGGGATGTGGGCGATTCTATTGGTCATAATACCCTATTACTCTACTAGCAGTCATATACATATTATACTATACTAGAGACAACATATGCTATATTACCTAAGCATTACCTAAAAGGTGAAGATTAAGAAAACGTACCTTGATGAGTGTGTGCGTTTTTCAGAATGTCAACCATGTTCCCATTATATAGCCTTTTAGTTCCGACAGTCATCTCTTTTGTGGGAGATGATTCTAGTACCCACACAGTTTGTTTGAGGAATTATGCAAGTTCTTTTTGGACATTGTCATCCCAACATTTGTCCCTTAGGTTGTCATCTTGGAGGTAATTCTTCATCTCAGAGTTTAGATATTCCTTGTTTGAAGTTCCAACCATTTGACATATTTCGTAATCGGGATTGTCGTTGTCTTCTTCATCACTATCACTCCATGTTTCTCCATAAATCAATGCATATCCTTCATCAAGAGTTTTTAAACTAGTAGCAATAGTATTAAGTCTAGCAAAAATACTATCAACAGATTCGTCCTTAGAAATGACGAATTGTTCACATTGTTGTTCAAGAAGACAAATCTCTTTGACTCGACTATTTTCTTGATGGATGATTAAAAGATTTTTTACAAATATCATTTTCCGTGTTACACATGAAAATCCTTTCATAATCTTTTCTGGGTAAAGCTTTGTAAATCATTATTTTTGCTTCTTTGTTTTTCAAAAGTCTTTTTTTTTTCTTTTATTTTTAAATCATTGATTTGTTTTTCAGCAGGTACAACTTCATTCTTTTTAGTTGTAGGATTAAATTCAATAGATTGAAAATCACCCTCAGTAATAACAAGCCAAAGATCTAATCTTTTGATTTTACATAATTTTCGAATCTATTTTTCCAGTGAATAAATTCATTGTTTTCGAAAAGTGGTGAACTTTGAATAGATTGCCCTAATTCTATCTAGAACCAATCTACACAACACACTACAAACAAAACACTTCAGGGACTTACACCTCGTCCGGATCTACACACAACACCTCACGGACTTACATCTCATCCGGATCTACACACAACACTACTCGGACTTACACCTTTTTCCGGATCTACACACAACACTACACGACTTACACCTTGTCCAGATATACACACAACACTACACGGACTTACACCTTGTCCGGATCTACACACAACATTACTCTACCCGACGTACACAAAAGTCAGATCTACCTATATACAAGAATGGGGATTGAGAGAGTTTAGATAAAGAAGAGAATCGTAACAACGGTTACGTGTGTAATGCCTAATTTACAACACTTCGTTTCTTGGCGAATATGAGTGTTCTTCCTTTTGCAATTTGATGGAAGAAAGAATGAGATCACTTATAAACACATATATACAAGTTAAAGTGATCAAAGAGGGTTTAGGAGAGATTGGGTGAGAACAGAAAGTTTTTGTGCTAAAAGGGTTAAGAAATCAGTTAGGAATAGTCCTGTATTTATAGGCGACAGGAGGATCGGGGACGGTCCTTTAAACATGGACGGTCCCTTATATATAAGGGACTGTCCATAGGATGCTCCCATTTTTGTGCTGACGTGGTGAAATATTTATCTGGTGAAGTTTCTATCCATATAGGCGGGAAAAATAGCTTGTTGGAGATTTCAACTTATTTTTCAAAATAAAAACATTTCTTTAAATTACAAAAATAATTTGTATAATTTATTTTTTTCAAAAAGGTTTTGTCACATTTATAAAAATGTGAGTTTTAAGGAAAAAAATATTTCTTTGATCACTTAACAAGTTGTTCCCTTAACACGCTTAGAGTTAACTAGAAAGTTAATCTATTTGTGTTTATGACTAATACAATGTATTGATTAATTCTAACAGTTAATGAAACGTAAATATAAAAACACACAAGTATTTTCAACGTTTAAATTCTTATTAGAAATGAATCAAAGAATCTATTACCCAAGTGTTTTGCGGAACAAACACTTGGGATTGAATAGACAAGGTATGGTGTCTCCTATCTAAACTTAAGCTATGCTTAAGTGGTAACAAATCGACCCATTGAGCTATCTCAGGGATACGTTACTCTTTGTAGGAGAAAAGGGGTATTTGTGAAAGTCTAAGCTTTAATTGCACAAGAATACCTTACCTCCTTTTCTCCTATCCGTTTGCTATTTATAGGCAAACATGTTAAGAGTACTGAAGATTAAAACTAGATAAACAAATAGGAAGCGTGTCTGACAACTACAACAGTAGTTGTCATTTCCAAGAACCAATGGGATTGCGCCAAAAAGTCTTCAAGTGTCAGACCTTACACTTCTTCGACTTTTAGCCACTTAAGGGATGGTTTGTCTGACCCCGATAAGACTTGTTCTTATCTTATTAAAACCTTCCCTCATTATCCCGTCTTTTATTCAGGCTTTAGGGTCTTCAGACATTTGTCTTCAGTCTTCAGTTATTGTTGTTGAGGAGACTTGGGGTTCAGTGAGCTCTTGTCTAACGCTCACTGATCCATTACCTTCTTCTTCGTCTCAAGTAACACTTCAGTGAGTACCGCCTCACTATGTGGTGAATCTTTCTTCTTAGACTCGTCCTGAGCATCTTGAAGGTAACTCACTGAGTGACTGTTCACTCAGTGACTTAGAATGTTTTCGGTTTAATTTACACTTAGCTTAATTTGTATTCAAATCTTGTTTTAACGACTCTTGGGTACTGAAGGACCCAACAATCTCCCCCTATTTGGATATAAATTATGCTTAAGTGTTTTTTATCAGTTATGAGTGAGCTAATGACTTCTGCTCATACTGAATGTACTAGAAAGTAAATAAGGACACTGAAATAATAAAAACATCATCTTATTAATATTATTACAAGTCCTAACAAAACTATACATATGTACGAGGATAGTGGTGGTGTTGGCAGATTCATTCAGTCGAACTTATAACCTAGGCTTCAAGCTTTGGCTTCTTGGACTCTAGCTCATGTTGATCAAGATGCTCTTGAATCTTTGTTCTCCAGGTCTTGGCAGAACCTCACATTTTTCAGGAGTCTTGATTGGTGAGGCTATCATGAGGAAACCCAGCATTGCCTTGATTCCTGATTGGTCAATATCACTCCATCTTTGGAAGGCTGGGTCTCCAAAACTCATCAGTGAAGAACAAACCTCTTTCAGTTTGTTTGATGACCAAGTTGTTCCTGAATGGAACTCCTTCTGGGAGGGCTCTGTTGCAATCCAGACCAGGGACCTTGATCTCAGGCTCAGCTTCAATTCTTCTTTCTCTTTCTTGAAGAAGATTGAGAGGGAAGCAGGTTGTTCGGCTGAAGCAGGAAGAAGAGAGGGAATACCAAGTTCCTGAGGTGTTGCTGCCATTTTTTCATACCTCAAACTCAGGGACTTCACTAGACCAGAGACCACAACATTTGACTTTTTTCGCTATCATTGGACCTAATTCATCCAATTCAGTGATCCCGAAGTCAGCGAATCTGAAGGTTCATGAACCTCAAAGATTCTCTTGTCAGCACTTCTGTAGACAGTAACAATGGCATGCTTGGTGTATCGATGAATCTTGACATCAGTGATTGGTTCTGGCTTCAACCTGTTTTTCATGACCCACTGATATATCTCTCAATCCTGTTCTGCCTAATCTCTTCAGCCCTTTTCAATTTTTCTTCCCTTTTCTTCCTGAGAGCAATCATCTCAGCAGTCTGGGATTTTACAAAGCTCTGACCACCCTTTCTTCCAGCAAGTTCTTTTGGCTCAAGACCAATCTTCTCAGCTTCTTCTGTGACAACCTGAATGAGGGCAGATTTGTTTCACCTTTCTTCTTCAGCAGCTTTCTTCAACCCTTCTTCCTTTTCTAAATGAGCCGTAATTTTTTCCTCAGTGAGGTGATACATGACTCCATTTATTTCATAAGGGACCCTGACTGGCTCATCAGGGTCTGGCCTTCTTTCAGAGGAAACTGGCACCAAGATTATAGGCTCAGGCTCAGTGGTTGTGAGAATGACTTTGCCTTTGTTTTGGTGAGAAGATGGGGTTGTCTCAGGAATGTCCCCTCAGTGTGAGAAGGAGGTTGTTCAGGTTGTTCTTCAGTGACCCTCTCCCCCTCAACTGTTGCTTGACCCACGGTGAGAGCAAAAGTTGGTGCGCTCACTGAAGTTGAGGGAGCAACCTGACCTTTGAATGCTTGATATATCTCAGTCATCATTGATTTGATGGCTGAGGTGTCCTGCTGAAGAGTTGAGACCTTAGCCTCAAGAGAAGCCTGAGAAGCCTCTAATGATGTCATCCTTGGCCCAAGGTTCCAAGCCAAGGAAGAAGAAGATGTAGCCCTAGATGCCAAGTGTAACTCTATAAGACCCAGGGAAGACTTGATGGAGTCCACTATAGAGCTGAGTCCCTGAGGATTGGAGGATTTTAGCATGTTTATCAGCTCAGTCAACAGGGTAGACTGTTAATGGTAGTCCTCAGAAGCCTGAAGAATTTTCTTGTGAAGCTCAGGGTCATCTTTACTGACTCTTGAATAGTTGCAACGCTCTTGTGTATGTTGGTGAGAGCTTCGTTGAACAGTTTAAAATTCTCATCAAGATTTGTCAGGGAGAAGGAGATAGATGACTTGTGCTCATTAACATCATCATGATAGGATTCCACTGATTCCTTCAGGTTGACATAATGAACAACAGCTTCACAGTGTTGGTCAAAAATTTCTTCAGTTAGCCCAGTAAAGAGAGCATTGTTGGCCTTTTGTAGGAATTTGACCAATTGCCTTTCAGTAAGATGAAGAATGTTGTCATACTTCCTGAGTTTGGGAGGGCAGGATGATTCAGAATCTGAAGAATGATCAGCCTGAGATTCAGATTCTTCACCATGTGGAGAAGACTGATGCGATTGTTCAGTAGGTTGTGCATCAGTGTCCATATCATCACCTGCCTCAAAAAATTCCTCCTCACTCTCTTCATTGAGCTCATTATCAGAATCAAGAAGAGCCTGAATATCCACCATAGACTCGATCTCCAAAAGGTTACTCGGCTCCTCTTCATAAGAAGACTTGCCTTGGTTTTGGCCAGGTCCTAACCCCGCCATAAAAACTGAGTGGGTTTGCTTAGCCTGGCTAGCCATAATAACTGAGGGGGTTTTCTCAGCCTGGCTTTTGGGGTCAGTTCCCAAGAGAAGGGATCCGCCTGATGAGGTTATGGGTTCCGTATCAGTGGGTGGTTTTAATCCCTCTGAGTCTTTGTCCCCCTTAGCGCCTTCAAGTCCTGATGGGTGTTTTTTCAGAACTATCACGAGGCACTGTTTGTAATGATTGATGGAACCCCTTCCCATCAGGGTTGTACTGCCCTTTTGGGGATTCAGGGTCCTTGACTCCCTGAGACCCTGAGTGTGATTTCTCAGGGACGTTAACGGGATGTGATTGGGTGTGGGTCCCCTTCTCAGTTGAGTAGTACTGCCCAACCGAGGATTCAGGACCCTTTACTCCCTCAGGCTCTGATTGTGATTTATCAGTGCCTTCATCGGGATGTGAGTGGGTAGAGGTTCCTGACTCCATTAACTGGTGTATGTCAGTAGAGCCAAGTGGAAACTGGGGTTTGCCTGAGGACACTGAGGATGATTTATCAGTGACCTCCGTTGGCGTTTTGTTTTAGGGTCAAGAGGGTCTCAATGATGGGTGTCTCTGAGGTCTTGGCCATTGTTACCCCTTGTTTAAGGTTGCTTAGGGCAGCAGTCTCAGTGGCGAGTGGTTTAGGTCAAACCACCTTACTGGACGCACCCCCTTTCTTCTTCTTCTCCTTCTTTGTAGGAGAAGGAACTGGTGAAGCAGCATTTGCACCCTGATTTATTACCAACATATAGTCGGTCAGGGCGACTGGTTGTACCTCAGTGATGCCACTAGTATAGTTGGCCTTGTGTAAGACGTCAGGTTTTGAACCTTCAACGTCAGGCCTAACATAGTCAGGGCCTAGTAGGTCCTGAAGCACACAGGAAATGAATCTAGGGTAAGACATGTGTCTTTGCCTAGACTTTCCTGAGAGCTTGGTGACGAGGTCACGGAAGATTATTCCTCCGATGTTAATTTTTCTACCCTCCAGGAGACTGAATAGCATCAATTGTTGTGATGAATTCAACTGCTCCGTGGAGGATTTATTCCCTCCAAGGACCTGAATGACAAATGTCATCATGATCCTCCAGACAGGGTGAAACCAAGTTTTGACTATTGGAGCTTTGTCCAATAGAGCTCCTGCGGCCATCTCAGGCCTCTTAGGGTCATGAGGTCCAAGTAAAAGCAGTTCGGCCTTTACTTCTTGGTCAGTGGGGTTGGCCTCAAAACTTTCAGTGAAGTTAAGGCCTGTGGTGTTAATGAAAGTTGAGTGGTCCAGGGAGAGGGTCCTTCTCCCATTCATCACATTGAATGTGATTATGGACTCTTTGGTGTCCTCAGGCTAGTTGCCACTGCAGTGCACCAAAACTCCCTCAGGTAGTCATGATATATGACTGAGGGGGTCTTTGTAAACGCCGTAGCTAGGAAGCAGTTTTGTAGATACTTAACCACAGTCCTGTACGCCCAAAACTTTTGGGGGTAGGCAAAATTTCCTACCACGTTGTTTTTGGTAAGGTCTACGCCCTCCATTGTGTATTCCACATTTGGGGCGAGTTTGATAGCATTAGATGAAGCCATTTTTGTTTGGTAGGTCTGGGTTGAAAGATGGACTGGGTTTCTAAAAGCTAAGAACACACACACAATATTTGTTTTGAGAGAAAAATGGGCAGTATTTGATTAAGATTTCTAAAAACAGTGTGTGTGTTTTCTTTGTTTGGGGTATTTATAGGGAAGTGAGGTGGAGGGTAATATGGGCATTAAGCGGATTTTATTTATCAAAAAGAATTTTTGAAAACTGTTTTGAATAAAACATTTTGGGATCCGCATTTAATGCCACCACTCCACTTTCCCTGGTTTGGCGTAACAGTCGAGGTGAACAGTTGAGCAGTTCTGCAAAAGTGTTATTTGCAGAGTTGAGTCATCACATATCTGTTATGTGATTGGAGAGGCATTTAATGCCAAGTGGGAATGTGGTGGCCCAGAGGTGGAAGCCAGAAAGGCAAAAGAACAAATATTCTTATATTAAATAAGGATTCAGTTACCAACCTCGAACATTTACTAACTAGATACTTAGAGCATTTAAGTTAGTATTGAATGTCTCTTGAGGGCCCTGAATGACTTTTCATTCAGTGAACCTGTTTGTCAGGACTTTGGTTTAGTCACTGATGGTTCTAGAGTTCAGGAATTTGGGTTTAATTCCTGAGGTTCAAGGGTTCAGGAACTTGGGTTTAGTTCCTGAAGTCCAAGATTTCAGGAACTTGGGTTTAGTTCCTGAGACTCAGTGATTCTTTTCACTGAAGTACACATTGAGTCAGGGACCTGTGTTTTCAGAATTTACACTTATTTTGGATGGAATCAATCAGTGGACAGATTCTCAATATCCAACATTCTTAGTTCAGCTTTCAGTCTTGTGAAAGTTGGTTCATCCAATGGCTTGGTGAATATATCAGCTAGCTGATATTCAGTAGGAATGAAGTGTAATTCTATGTCACCATTCATGACATGGTCCCTGATGAAATGATATCTAATATCAATGTGTTTTGTTCTCTGATGAAGAACAGGGTTGTTTGAGATGGCAATTGCACTTGTGTTATCACAAAAGATGGGAACCATCTTGTACTGAATTCCATAGTCACTGAGTTGACTTTTCATCCAGAGTACATTTGCACAACAACTTGTTGCTGCAACATATTCAGCTTCAGCTGAGGACATGGCAACTGATTGTTGCTTCTTAGCACTCCAACAAACTAGTTTTCCACCAAGAATTTGGCAGGAGCCTGAGGTGCTTTTTCTGTCCATGTTGCATCCAGTATAGTCAGAGTCTGAGTATCCTTTAAGATCAAGGCCTAAACATTTTGGATAGTATAATCCAAGGTTTGGAGTACCTTTCAGGTACCTGAATATCCTTTTCACAGCAATGATATGAGATTCTCTTGGGTCAGATTGATATCTGGCACATAAGCAGACTGAGAATTGGATATCAGGCCTTGATGCTAGTAAATACATCAGTGATCCTATCATCCCTCTAAATAGAGTTTGATTTACTGGTTTTCCAGTAAGATCAGGACCAAGGTTGTTTGGGGGTACCATGGGAGTCTTGACTGAGGCACAGTCACTGAGTTCATACTTTTTCAGTAGGCTTTTGACATACTTCTCTTGACTGATAGAGGTTCCTTTATCAGTCTGCTTGATTTGTAGACCAAGGAAGTAAGTCAGTTCTCCCATCATGCTCATTTCAAATTTCTTTGCCATCAGTTTTTCAAACTGTTTGCAAAGTTTATAACTTGTTGAGCTAAAGATGATGTCATCAACATACACTTGTACAAGTATGACATCATTATTTGTCTTGTAGATAAACATTGTGTTGTCTATCTTGCCTCTGACAAATTTGTTTGGGATCAAGAAGGCTGAAAGAGTTTCATACCATGCCCTGGGAGCCTGTTTCAGTCCATAAAGGGCTTTGTTAAGCTTGCAGACATAGTCAGGAAACTCATGGCTTTCAAATCCAGGAGGTTGCTAAACATAAACTTCTTCTTTCAATGAACCATTTAAGAATGCACTTTTAACATCCATTTGGTACACCTTGAAGTTCATGTATGTAGCAAAAGCAAGGAAGATCCTGATGGCTTCCATCCTTGCTACTGGTGCAAATGTTTCTTCATAGTCAATGCCTTCTTGTTGATTATAGCCTTTGGCTACAAGTCTGACTTTGTTTTTAATGACTATGCCATTTTCATCAGATTTGTTTTTGAATACCCATTTCTTGCCAATGACTGAAACATCTTCAGGACACTTGACCAAGGTCATTAGCTTATTTCTGTCAAATTGTTCCAGTTCATCATGCATGGCCTGAACCCAACTTGGGTGATTAAGTGCTTCCTTGACACTTTTGGGTTCTATTGTGGAAATAAAGTCCACAAATAGGCATTCATTGGCTGAGGCTGCTCTCAGTTCAGCAGCCATGCTTCTTGTGAGCATGCCTTCAGTAGGCTCACCAATTATATTGACAAGTTCTATATCCTGAGACCTAGTCCAACTGTCCTGAGGTCTTGGAAACTGATTAGAGCTTGTAGAGGCCTGATGGGTAGGATCAGGATCAGACACATGATGATCTTCAGTATCTTGAGTGTCTGAGTGGGTTGACTCATCACTGTGATTGTTTGTTTCCTGAGCATTTTGTACTGACTGAATGATTTCATCAGTACTTCTTTGTGCTTCAAAAAACTCAGTGATGGTTGGGTAAGGAAGGTTATGGGGAATGATGTAATAGGAGATGTCAGCATTTGCTTGGTACTTAGTGGAAGGACCATTTTCAGGATGATGTTCATTAGGAGGGTATCTTGATGATTCATCAATTCCTATCTCTTCCACTGAGTTGTTAGAGACACTGATTGCATCAGTGCTCTCATCAAAGGTAACATGAAATGTTTCCTCAGTATGCTGTCTCCTAGTGTTGAACACCCTTAAGGCCTTTGAGACAAGGGAGTATCCCAGGAAGTATCCATCATCAGCTTTGGCATCAAATTTTCCTAAGTGATCCTTGTTATTATGAATAAACACAGGACACCCAAAGACATGGAAGTAGCTGATGTCAGGGATTTTTCCCTTAAATAACTCATAAGGAGTTTTGCTATGTCTCTTGACAATGATGGATCTGTTTTGTGTGTAACAGGCAGTCTTCACTGCTTCAGTCCAGAAGTGTTTGGAAAGGACTGATCCATTTAGCATTGTCCTGGCTGCTTCAATGAGTATTCTATTTTTCCTTTCAGCCACACCATTTTGTTCAGGTGTGTAAGGTGAGGAAATTTTTTTTGAAATTCCTTTCTCATCACAGAAACATTCAAGATCATAATTTTTGAACTCTGTTCCATTGTTAGTCCTAATCTGTTTGACCTTGATGTCATTTTGATTTTCAATGTTCCTGACAAAGGACATTATTGTTTCAGCTGCCTGACACTTTTTTATCAGGAAGTATACCCAAGTGTATCTTGAGTATTCATCCACAATGACCAGAGTATACTTCTCAAGGTTAATGGATCTTGGACTTATTGGTCCAAATACATCCATATGGAGAAGATGTAGGCAGTTCCTGATGGAAAAGTTGGTTTTGGTTTTAAAGGATGCTATGTGATGTTTACCTTTTTCACAAGCTGAGCATGGTTTATCCTTTGAAAACACAAGAGATGGTAAGCCAAGGACCTTGTTTTGTTTTACAAGGTTGTTTATGTTTTTGAAGTTCAGGTGGGAGAGTCTCTTATGCCAAATCCAATTGAGAGTATCAGTGGCCTTGGTAAAGAGACAAGTTCCATTCTGAGTCAGACTGGACATGTCTAACACATAAACATCATGTCTTCTTGGTTCAATAAGGACAAATTCCTTATTAGCATTGAAGATGAGTCCTTGTTTATCATCAAACTGAACTATGTATTTAGCATCACATAGTTGACTGACACTGATCAAATTGTATTTTAGACCATTTACATAAGCTATCCTAGTAAAGACTATACCATTGCAGTTTACTGAACCATAACCTTCAGTGAGACATGATGAGTTATCAGCAAATATCACTTTGGGTCCTGATTCATCAACATACTTGTGCAGATACTCCTTCACACCAGTCATGCTCCTTGAACATCCACTATCTAGATGCCAAACAGGATCCCTGGCATGTTTCTGCACAAATACTAAACTGGGTTAGTTCTTTCTAGGACTCCACTTCTTGGATGGCTTAGCTTTGGGGGTCTTTTTAACATTTACAATTGATTTATGGTCATTGGAGGAGTGGACTGAGCTACCACAAATTATGCATTTGATTGCAGATGTAGACTCAGTAGACTGAGAGGCTGACTTTGTCATACCTCTTCTGGCCTGAATGACCTTATCCCGTCCTGAGGTGTCATGAGTGGGACCTCCACTATTTTCACAACAATTGTCAATTTGACAATCCTTAGGATGGTGGTCATTGAACCCACAGTAGGGACAAGGTGCAAAAGGCTTGGCCTTTTGTTTCTGTTTCTATTTCTGTTTAGGATCAGAAGGGTAGTTTAAAGACTGAGCTTTAAGGCCTGACATCTTTGATGTGACTGAGTGTGTTTTTGTGATCATAGGTCCTGTGATAATCCTTTTTTCAAATCATGCAGTAAAGGATTCTATAGCAATCATCAGTGTTTGGGTTTGGTGCTTGAGGAAGCTGGTTTTTGTTCCTTCTTCTTGGATTGAGAAGGTTTCTCAGAAGATGCAATCTTCTCACCCAGCTTCCTGACCATTTCAGCCAACTGATCAAATTTTGAGTCAGGGCTTTGGGTTATTACTTCAGAAGGGACTGAAGTTGATGAGTCATCAGTACTTACTGAGACATCAAGGGTTGGTTTTGGAGAGTGTTGGGAGTAGACCATTGGTGGGAGGCCTAAGTTTGGTGCAGCACCCAGAAGGGTATTCAGTGTAGGGAGTGGTGGATATGATTCTGATTCAGACTCATTTACTGACTCAGGATTACTGAGTTGTTCAGTGAGTCCAAGCTTACTGAGTTGTTCAGTAAGTCCAAGCATATTTTTCAAAGCCTGAATTTCAGGAAGCAAGATCTTTCCAGTCTCAAAGTTTGGTAACTTACTGACTGGGTTGTCCCTGACAATCCAGTCATTTGACTTGGGAAGCATTTCTTGCTCAAATGATATGCCAGCTGGAACAAAGGTCAATTCACTGGGACTTATATAGGGGTTAACCATGTGATGGTCAATTCCTATTGTTTTCCTAGGGATTAAACCTACATTATCAAAGACCTTGGGGTTCTTTTTGGTCCAGCTTTGGATGACAGCCTTTTCTTTTTAAGTTCAGTTTGTAGGGCTTGGTTTTGTTTCAAAATTTCAGTGTTCTGAATTTGTAGAGTAATTGTTTCTAATTTGGCTTGCTTCAATACAAGCAATTCATCTCTACATTTATTCAATTCTGACACTATGTTGTTATATTTTGAAAACATGTTAAGCCTTTGTTCCTCAACAAATTTAAGATCTACACAAATATAATTCATGTAACACTGCCAATCAGAATCATCATCTATAGAAAGTAAAGTGTTTACCTTCTTCATGGTGATGTTTACCCACTCTCCATTCCTTGCATGGCTTTTCCCAACTGCCACCTGATCACCTTCAAAGAGTGCCATCAGTGCACTCACTCTAATATCCTCATCTGAGGAGACCTCTTCTTCATCCCAGTCATAAGCTTTAGCTACTAAAACCTTGTTCTTTGCCTGAACAGGTTTAGATGTTTGAGCAGCCTGAGACATAGAGGGATTAGTTTCAAGAATTGCAAGTTTAGCCTTAGCTTTCCTATATTTTGCTTCAAAGTCTTTTTGACCCTTGTTTTAAAAATGTTGGGTCGACTAAAACATTCTAGGTTGGAACTTACTAGTTCCTGAGGAACTATTTCCAGAAAATTTGTAAAATGGTTCTGAGATGGTTTTAGAATAACAGTCCCTAACAAAATGACCCTTTTTACCACAATTAAAGCATTTAGTGGTTTCATTTTCTTTTCCTTTTGAAAAGTTGGACTGGTTTCTTTTGATGAAACGTTTTGAACTAGCAAGGAGTGCCCTCTCTTGGAATTCCAAGTTTAAATCTTTGAGGTACTCATCACTAGTCCTTTCATCAATTTCATCCTCAGAATCCTCTTGGAAATCCTGCACAACACCATTAGTATAAAAAGCAGTTGATATGGGTGTGGAGGTCAAGGCCTTTTTGGACTCAAGAGCTTTTGAGTCAGGGTATCTCCTTGAGATTAAGTTGTCTTCATAGACAAACTTCCCATAAATCTCAGGGAGCTCAAGGGTCTAAATGTGATTAACATTCCTCAGGCCTTGTGAGAAGTTTAGCCACTTCTCAGGGAGACTGTTGACAAAGCCAACATTTGTCTCATGCTTAGACAATACTACACCATCATTTGATAGCTCGTTTATCAAAGTCTTGTATCTGGTATAAGTCTGAGAGACACTTTCAGAGTCTTTTGCCCTAAAAGTATTATACTCAAGTTTCAGGTCCATGACCCTGTTTTCCTTGGTATCTGAGGGACCCTCAAAGCTATTGACCAAGTCATCCCAAGTTTGCTTGGTTGTTGAATAGTTGATGACTGATTCCATTATATTGTCAGGAAGACATGATATAATGATGCTTTTCAAGCATTGGTCTTGATTGACCACCTTCCTCTCATTAATGGTCCATTGAGCCTCAGGCTTGTTTAGCCCTTCAGCAGTCTTTGGGACATAGGGACCATCTTTGACACAAGAGATGTAGTATGGTTCCATACCAGTCAAGTAGCAAAGCATTCGCTTTTTCCACTTGCTAAATTTACCAGTTTCAAGTCGTGGGGCAACAGCTGAAAAGCTTCCTCCTTTTTTGTCGACTAGCTGGGGCACATTTGCATCAGTCATAGTAGGATCTTGGTTTTAAAAAACCTTGAGCACTCTTGGTTAATTTTGAAAGATTTTATAAACCAGAGGCTCTGATACTACTTGTTGTTCCCTTAACAAGCTTAGAGTTAACTAGAAAGTTAATCTATTTGTGTTTATGACTAATACAATGTATTGATTAATTCTAACAGTTAATGAAACGTAAATATAAAAACACACAAGTATTTTTAACGTTTAAATTCTTATTAGAAATGAATCAAAGAATCTATTACCCAAGTGTTTTGCGGAACAAACACTTGGGATTTAATAGACAAGGTATGGTATCTCCTATCTAAACTTAAGCTATGCTTAAATGGTAACTGACCGGATCTACACACACTCCTTGTGTTAGATGAATACTTTGAATGATGTCTAGTCTAGCACGCGGAATTTACTAGCTAGCACTTAGAAGATTTATTTGTTTGTGTTTGTGTTTTGTATTAACGAATTAACAAAGAATGAACAATGAACACAATATACTTCAACTTCAACGATTCAATATTATTAATCAATAATATGAGTGATCTCCTATCACTATGGTTTACAACCTTGAATCTTAACAATACTAAAACAATTGTAAAACTTCTGTGTACCAAAACTTTAACCTAGGTAATCCTTTTATAGACTAAGGATTCCTTCACAAGATAACTATCAACCTAACATTATAAGATATACATTAAAATCTTTTCTATAATTATCTTCACACGAAATCATAAACAGTACAAACTTCTTCATTCAACAGTACTAAATGCTTATGTCTTCAAAACTTCTTCAGCAGTACTAACTCTCATCTTCAACAGTACTAACTGCTATAGCTTAATTTCCTAACAATCCTCCCCTAAACTTATGATTTCTATCCAAATCACTAAGTTTCTTCAAATTAAGCTTCTTCTTCTTAATGTGGAAAATTCTTTCAAACATCTATCACATCAGACACTTTAGCCTGTGACTTTTCTTTGCTCTACAAGGTTGAAAATCTTTGTAACTAACAAGTCTGCCATCTCATAGTCTTCTTCAACCTTGAGTCTCCCATGTATCATAGCCACTAACACAAATGTTCTGAGTGGATAGTCTTTTTCCACCAACATATAGATTTCTATCCCATCTGGAGTAGAAACTCTATGTACTCCACACGATTCAAACAAATACCAATACACATCTTTAACTTGTGCTTCAAATCTCCACATTGACTCTCCACTATCAGGTTCATAGATTCTCTTCAACTGAACCCATAATTCTTTGTCTTTGTCTTCAATATGATCTTTATCTCTGAATCTCTCTTTTACTAAACTCCATAGTTGATTAAGATCTTCTCTGTCAAAACCTCTGAGTAAATCTTCAAACAACTTGTATCTTTCAGAAATATCACCAAGTCTGATTATCTTCCATCCTTTCATTCTTCCATCAGTGAACACTTCCCAGTCAATGATTGGATGTTTTACTTGTAAAGGTTTGATATAAGAAGATTCTGGAACAATCATCATCATGCTTTTGATCTTCTCATTGGTTAACCCTTCTTTTTCAGACTTTTGTTTCTTTGCAACATCAAATTCAAGAACCTCTGGTTGTCTTTTCTTTTTCCTTGTCATGTCCTCTCTGATTGGAGTATTCAGCCTTGCATATGCTTCAAAGAATTTCCTTTCAATTTCAGCATATGTCCATCCAGTAAAGTCACTCATCTTGTAATTAGCTTGATTCTTCAAATAGTGCTTCATGAAATTGACTTTCTCCTTCCTGGTAGGTAACTTGGTCTTGTAACCAGACTTTTGCCTTTCTCTGATTCTGTGCATTAAGTTACTCCAAGTAGCTTCTTTATTTGTCTTCAAGATAAATTCTTTGAGCATCTCTGACTTTTCTTCTACATTTAACTCCTGATCATTAAGAACCATCACAGCATGATCTTTTATAATACAATCAGAATCTAACAAGTATTGAAGTTGCTCATTAAACTCTTCTTGATTAAAATCTTCAGTTCTTGTTCTATCCATGAAACCAGCTATGTTCTTTTCATCATCAGCAGCCATTTTCCTTGCTAATTCCTCATCTTGAGCAATCTGAGCTTTCTTAGCTTCTTCATCAGCCAATTCTTCTTCTATCATTCTCCTTGCAACTTCTGCATCATGATCTGTCTGAAATTGAGTTTTTTGTTTTAATGTCTTAAGTCTTTCAAGTTCTTGAGCTGCTTCCTCTTCCTCTTATGTCATAGCTCTTTTACCTTTGTCAGCTCTTCTTCTTTCATAAACTAGCTCAGCTGAAGTGTCATCAGTTGGAACTGCTTGATGCTCTGTCTCAACAGTTGGAACTGCTTCAACAGTCTGAACTTTTTCTGCTTCATGGGTATCAGTCTGAACTGCTTCAAGTTCTTCTTCCTGGTAATTAGCTTGATTCTTCAAATAGTGCTTCATGAAATTGACTTTCTCCTTCCTGGTAGGTAACTTGGTCTTGTAACCAGACTTTTGCCTTTCTCTGATTCTGTGCATTAAGTTACTCCAAGTAGCTTCTTTATTTTTCTTCAAGATAAATTCTTTGAGCATCTCTGACTTTTCTTCTACATTTAACTCCTGATCATTAAGAACCATCACAGCATGAGCTTTTATAATACAATCAGAATCTAACAAGTATTGAAGTTGCTCATTAAACTCTTCTTGATTAAAATCTTCAGTTCTTGTTCTATCCATGAAACCAGCTATGTTCTTTTCATCATCAGCAGCCATTTTCCTTGCTAATTCCTCATCTTGAGCAATCTGAGCTTTCTTAGCTTCTTCATCAGCCAATTCTTCTTCTATCATTCTCCTTGCAACTTCTGCATCATGATCTATCTGAACTTGAGTTTTTGGTTTTAATGTCTTGAGTCTTTCAAGTTCTTGAGCTGCTTCCTCTTCCTCTTGTGTCATAGCTCTTTTACCTTTGTCAGCTCTTCTTCTTTCACAAACTAGCTCAGCTGAAGTGTCACCAGTTGGAACTGCTTGATGCTCTATCTCAGCAGTTGGAACTACTTCAACAGTCTGAACTTTTTCTGCTTCATGGGTATCAGTCTGAACTGCTTCAAGTTCTTCTTCCATATCTGCATTACCAGAACCTATATCAAATTATTCTTCTTCCTCTTCATTATGCCTCCCCTGAGAACTTGATCCATTTTTGTCTTTACCAAATTTCCTCCCCTGTTTGGAAGAATTTCCACCATCAGCATCATCTGAATCATCTGAGTCATCACTAGAAGAATCATCATCCAATACCATTCTTGCCCTTTTCTGCTTGAGTTGATCTTTCATCTTTTTCACCTTTGAAGATAACCTTTTAAAAACTTTAGCCGAATGCTCCTTGTGGGCTTTGAGTTCATCCTTGGTGCTTTTAAGATCTGTCTCCAAACTGTCAACTTTGGCAACTAACTTGGTACATAATTCCATCAATGCATTTTGGTTAGAACTACCCTCATCACTTCTAGCTGTGTGACCTGCTAGGAGAGGTGAATCATGGGGAAAGGATCTAGGAATCACTCTAGGTGTTTCCCTTCTCCTATAAGTGATGCGCAATTATGATGGTTGGGTTCTTTCAAGTACTTGAGTGGATGTGTGATGGGGATCAGTTGGAACTGCTGAACCTTCACCCAACTCAGTTTGAAGCATTTGAGGAAACAATGGAACTGGTTCCCCTTGAAAAAGCTTACTAGCCATAGCCATATTTTGAAAAACTTTTGATTGAAGGCTAGGAGTAGCAAAAATTTCAGTTGGTTTTGTAAGCAAGTATGTCTTTTTATTCAAAAGTGTTTGAACAAACCTGGGATACATTAAAAACTTTGTTTTGCTCTTAACATTAGATTCCATACCCTCAAAAATAAATTTTGAAAAGTTAAAAACCTTGTTTGTAGACAAACAAATGAGAGCAATAGCAATATTGCTATTGAACTGCTCCCAAGCAGTCTTTTAGGACTTAAACAATGTAAAAGGGTATGTATCAAAAATCTCCATTGAGGTGAGAAACATCCTTTTTGAAAAGTTAATTTATGTGCAGATGTATCATACCCCATTTTAGTAAGTTCTTCCCATATTTCAGTGTTAGGCATAGTGTTAATACCGTCTGAGTCATTTAATTTAAGATGTCTCCTAATTATAGACTCGGTAACAACAAAAGATACACCATCCACTTCAGAATGAATTTCTGAGTCTCCATCTTCACTAGTCAAGACAGTAGCATTCTGCCAGAACTGTGTGATATGAGAGACATAAAGAGTAGGAGAAACAGTTAGAGCATACCTTATGTGAGAGTGGTTGAGAAAGTCCACAATCTCATAAAACTTTGGTCCATCTCCCTCCTCTGTTTTCTCAAGAAACGCAACCTGATTATGACGCTTAACAAATTCTAATCCAGCCATTCTTAGTGATGAAAAATGAAAGATTATAGCAATACGATGATCGTTTAAATTGGAATTGAGGTTTTATGTAGTCGTTTGGGATTTATAGGTACTGTTTAGGGTTTTGCGATATATGCGTATGAGATAAATTATCTTTAGAAATAGAATAAATAAATTTATGGTAAAAAGATAATTATCCTCTATAAAAATCCCTATAAGTACCTTAAGAATAACGGTTTTACCCCAACGGCTAGAAAATTAATTACTGACACATTTTTAGAACGGCTAGTTGAGCCGTACTAACTTTGTACTAACCGTACCAACTGTTGGAAAATTTTGTTGAGCCGTATGAACTTATTGAAAAGGATTTTAAAATACCATGGCTCAAACATAGTTTTTAGCAAACTATCAGCTATCAACGGATTTGATATGTCTTTACCAATAGCCATTTGCTTTGGACTAGCCAACTCTTCACACTTAGATATGGTGAGCTGATAACCATACAATTTTTGGTAAATTGTCAACCATCAACGGATTTGATTAGTCTTTACCAGATACTGTTTGCTCTGGACTAGTTGGTTCTTATGTGGGTTAGACATGGTGAACCAATTACCATTTGTTGTGTGCAAAGATCACACACTCAGCTCCAAATCACCATTACAGTCCAAAACATATAGCATTTAATTCCTTGGTGTTTATCATCCAAAACCTGCAAGTGTTAGTCCAAAAACAAAGAAACAAGCCACAAAGAACTTGTCTCACAATATAAAAGTATATGACTAACAATGCACATTACAAGAAAAATTAATTTCCTTGTGGTACCCAAGCCAAAACAGACTTAGGCTTTCCTCTTGCATCAACATAATTCATTCTTTTCAAAACAATTTTAGCACAACCCAACATGCTGATGCATTCACACCATTTCCCATATTTCCCTTAGCAGTGTTTTTATTAACACCAGTACCAATTACTCTGCTAGCAGTTGGAACTGCTGGCTTGGTAGTTGTTACCTTAGGTTTCCAAACTTGGTTTTTTACAACTGCTTTGTGATGAAAGGGTCTATTAACAGTTGTTGGTGCTGATTTGGAAAACATTTTTGCACCTTGAACTGTTGGCCTTGGGTTAACAGGTCTAATAGGTCTGACAGTCTGAACTGCTGGTCTAGCAGTTTGAACTGCTTTGGGTCCAGACCTTAAAAGAACTGATCGAGGTATCATTCTAGTGTTTGTTGGATGAGTGGGAGGTCTAACAGTGTTCACCCTAGGACTTGAATACCTATTTACCCATTTATCACAAAAGGCTGCAAGATGGTCAAAACTACCACATGAATAACAAGCTTTCCTATAGCAGATAAAATTATCCCCTAATTGGTGAGATTTGAGGTCATTCCAGTTCCTTTGGTTACCTCTTGGCTTGTTTGTGGTTCTATACATTTCTGCATACCTAACTGTTGGTCTAAAAGGTTTAGCATTTGATCTAAGCCTAGCAGTCTCAGGTTTAACCATCTTTGGAACTTTTGGTTCCTCCACTTTAGCACTAACAGGCTTAACCACAGCCTGATCATCCTCATCATCAGAAGTCCATTCCTCAATGGTTGGAGCATTTGAGTCCTTAGCTGAGGACCTATCAGAAGATACCTTGTCCTCAGATAGTGATTTATCACTTGCACTCACATACACAGGTTTATCAACTACATTCTCTTTAGGTTGAGGACCATATTTAAGCTCAGGTAGTTGAAATTCAGGTAGACCTGTGTGTTCTAAGTCTATGCCTGGGGGTGTTGGAATTCCTCTATAGGGAGGTGGAACTGACTTATAACCTAGGCCTGACTTAGCTTTATTAAGGATCTGACACTCAACAATCTTACTAACACCCTGAGTTGCAAATTCTAGTGTGTCAACAGTCATTTGAATGTTCTCCTTAGCTTTCTTAACCTGTTCTAGCTCATGTTTCAACACAGTAATTTCATTCTCTCTAAACATTAAGTCTCTCTTAACAATAATCATATCATCAAAAAACTTTGACTCATTACTTTTATAATTAACAATTTGTTCTTCTAACACAGCTAAAGCCCTCTTATGATTTGCTAAGTTAAAAGCAGTTTCGACTAGCTCTTTTCTCTGATTCTCATATCTTTTCTTAAGTGTTTCTAGATCTTTTAAAGCTTCACAAGATTTAGAACATTTTGAAACTTGTACCTCAGAATCAGAAAATGCCATGAGAGCAACCTCTGTAGATGCTTCTGCTTCCTCCTCTGCAATGTAGCTCCAGTCAAATCCTAAGCCATCAATGGCAACCATGGCTTTTGAGCTTGAATCAGTAACCTACACAACCCTTGACTTGTTTCCATATCCTCTGCTCTTTCCATCTTGTTGGCTTGGCAATCTACACTCCCTTGAATAATGACCTTTCTTGTGGCAGTTGAAACACTTAATCTTGGACTTGTCATACCCCGCAACATCATTGTTGTTTATGACAATATTCTTGCCAGTCTTCTTCAAAAATCTCCTAGCTCTCAAGCTGAGAAGAGAGAGCTGCCACTTGATATCCATCTCTTCAATATCATCTTCATCAATCTCTTGAAGATCTGAATGAGTCAACATGTTTCCATTGTGTTGAGTAGTCAAGAAAGCACAATAAGTATCTTCATTCAAAAGTCCACTAGTACTACTTGAGGTGCTAGCAGTACCAAGGTTTGCACTAGCAGTACCAACTGCTCCAGCAACTTGCACTTCTTCATCTGGACTTGAGGTACTGGGAGTTGATACAAAGGCCAAATTCCCTGAGCTTGAGCTTAAGCTTGATCCAGCAGACTTCTTAATATCATGTTCAACTATCTTGAAGTTGCTATAGAGATCCATTAAGCTCATGGAATCTATATCAGGCTTGTTTTTCCATACAACCACATGCATAGCCCATTCAGCTGGTAGACTTCTCAAAAATTTGGAGTTGAGATCTTCCTGAGGCATCTCAATTCCTAAAACAGCCAATTGACTCACTAGTTTTTGAAGTCTATTAAACATATGATCTAGTGACTCGTTGCTTGTTGCTGAAAAATTCTCAAACTGTTGCTTGAGAAGAGTCTTCTGAGATTTCTTGGTGGCTTCATTTCCACCATATCTTGCAACAATAGCTTCAAAAATGGTTTTAGCACACTTAAACTTGCTAAAATTTAACAACTGGTCATTGGTAATAGTCATCAGAAGCAAACTTCTAGCCTTAACATCATTCTTGTGCCTTGCCTTCTCTTCAGTAGTGGTTGGCTTTGTCTGCACTGTAGTCTCAGATTTACCTTCAACAACAGTTGTTGTTGATACGGGTGAAAAAGGAGTTTCCTTCTTCAATGATCTCCCAAAGAGTATAATCTTGAACTTGGAAGAACTGCTCAATTCTTAATCGCCACATATCGAACTCATTGGGTTTAAGCATTGGAAGTTTAGCAGCAATATTAGTCTGACTTGTTGTTGTCTCCATGTCCATCTTTTCTTGAACAAATTCGTCTGGATCTTCTAAACCAAAGTATCAGTAACCTGGCTCTGATACCACTTGACCGGATCTACACAGACTCCTTGTGTTAGATGAATACTTTGAATGATGTCTAGTCTAGCACGCGGAATTTACTAGCTAGCACTTAGAAGATTTATTTGTTTGTGTTTGTGTTTTGTATTAACGAATTAACAAAGAATGAACAATGAACACAATATACTTCAACTTCAACGATTCAATATTATTAATCAATAATACGAGTGATCTCCTATCACTAGGGTTTACAACCTTGAATCTTAACAATACTAAAACAATTGTAAAACTTTTGTGTACCAAAACTTTAACCTAGGCAATCCTTTTATAGACTAAGGATTCCTTCACAAGATAACTATCAACCTAACATTATAAGATATGCATTAAAATCTTTTCTATAATTATCTTCACATGAAATCATAAACAGTACAAACTTCTTCATTCAACAGTACTAACTGATTATGTCTTCAAAACTTCTTCAGCAGTACTAACTCTCATCTTCAACAGTACTAACTGCTATAGCTTAATTTTCTAACAGTAACAAATTGACCCACTGAGCTATCTCAGGGATACGTTACTCTTTGTAGGAGAAAAGGGGTATTTGTGAAAGTCTAAGCTTTAATTGCACAAGAATACCTTACCTCCTTTTCTCCTATCCGTTTGCTATTTATAGGCAAACATGTTAAGAGTACTGAAGATTAAAACTAGATAAACAAATAGGAAGTGTGTCTGATAGCTACAACAGTAGTTGTCATTTCCAAGAACCAATGGGATTGCGCCAAAAAGTCTTCGAGTATCAGACCTTACACTTCTTCGACTTTTAGCAACTTGAGGGATGGTTTGTCTGACCCCGATAAGACTTGTTCTTGTCTTTAAAACCTTCCCTCATTATCCTGCCTTTTATTCAGGCTTTAGGTTCTTCAGACATTTGTCTTCAGTCTTCTGTTATTGTTGCTGAGGAGACTTGGGGTTCAGTGAGCTCTTGTCTAACGCTCACTGATCCATTACCTTCTTCTTCGTCTCAAGTAACACTTCAGTGAGTACTGCCTCACTGTGTGGTGAATCTTTCTTCTTAGACTCGTCCTGAGCATCTTGAAGGTAACTCACTGAGTGACTGTTCACTCAGTAACTTAGAATGTTTTCGGTTTAATTTACACTTAGCTTAATTTGTATTCAAATCTTGTTTTAACGACTCTTGGGTACTGAAGGACCCAACACAAGTTATATATATTGTTTGTACACACCTTAAGTGATATTGTGTCAAAATGGAATTTTACGACTAAAAACTTGTTTACGTATATTTTTACATAGCGTGTTTTTACATTTTGTTATTATCAAAACATATGGAGGTCAAAAAATATAAATAACGTTTTTGACATTATTTGTATTAACAGACGTCATTAGGTGAATCTCGCAAGTGGTTGTATTATTCGTCCTTAGACTTGAGATGCAAGTAGGTCTTGCATGTGTGGATATCACTTTCTTGATATAGTTAAACGTTGTCCTGAATAAGGTAGCTATAAAGGCCATTTTCAGAAGTGATGTGAAGCACCATGAATGACACGTGCAATCAAAATAGGATTTGTTCCTCCACGTGTTTTCTGGAGATAGATATTGTTGTGCCCCTCGTTGAATTTATTAGATGTTTGCGTGGCCGTGCCCAAAGTAAGTCAAGATGAATCTTGTTTACGTTTGGTAATCTTGATGGATATCTTAAACGAGAAACGGAATAGTTAAACATTGTGGAATGACTTTGATCCATATTGATTGTTTAACAAGTATCTGAAACAAAACGATGTTTAACAATAAACCATTTACACTGAGACATTTTTAAGAAACCGCACTCATGTAATTCTGGGAGTAATTGCGTGTTGCTAGACACTTACCATTGCTTGCATAAGTTATTGTGATTATGGCATTCGCAAGTGGGAGCTATTGATTGTGCTCAAGTCATAATCGGTAATTATACGTCTAGAAATACGTGAGCCTATTGGGGGCACACACATATATACTGAGGGGATGTTTTAATTAGTGTAATTAATATATTTATAGTAAATGTATTAGTTATATTAATTAATAGTTCACGAAATGACTAACGGTCATTAGTTATACCGTTAGATGCTTTATATAACTAATTGACGTTTATAATTAATTGATAATGGACCAAATTGTGTAAAACCCCAAACGCATGGGTAACCCATAAGGGAACACATGGTCGGCCGAAACTAAGGAGGTGGATGGAATTAGAGTTTGACGTGGACTCCAAGCTAGGTTTAGGCTATATAATGAATCCATTGATTCATTATTTGTGATATTTACATAACCTAAACTCAAAGCAAAATTCCCCTCCTCTTTCTTTAGTCCAACCGATTGGCAAACACCCCAAACCTTAGGGTTTTGTCGACCAACATTCAAGAAACAACAAACCGTATGTATCTTGTTTGATTTGTGAACTAGAACTAGCATTCAAGCGTTCTACTGTGACGTGTAGTGTGAGCAACCTTAGAGGCTACTTACTTTAGTAGCTTGATGTGTTTCTTGTAAACCAAGAAGAATCCAAGATCCGTGCTTGATCAACCGTAAAAAGAACAAGAGGTTAGTAAATTAACTGTATGTTTATGTGTTAATCCATGTACGTCATACGGATCCCTTTGGGATGATCTTTTCGTTGCGTACTCGTGTTATAATATAGTTATATGGTCATTAAATCCCAACACTAACAAGAATTTTTCTACCTGCAACAATATATGAGATAAGGTATTTTCTACCTGCTATAATTTTAAATCTTGCACATCTAAATGAAATTTGAAGTTTCTTAAATTTGACAAGTATTTTGGCCCCAGGTATTTTAGTGACGGATATTGTTGAACTTTGGAATAAAATAACATCTTCTCCTTATCGTGTGACAAAGTATTTTTATTTTCCTTATTTTTATTGTTAAGTCCTTGAAGAGTAAACAATGTGCACTTGCAAACGTGTGCGTAAGCTCATATGTATGACTATTATATATCACCTATCACAAAAGTGGCACTTCAATTAAAGGGTATTAATTATGAGAGGTGAATGAGAGACTCATATTTTTTATCGGGACATTTAACTGTACAAGTGGTTAACGCATATTGTAACGATTGTACAAGTATGTAATGCATACAGTAAAGTATTTCATCAAAAGTGTGAGTGTGCAAATCAATTTACATTACTTATGGGTTAGGTTATTTAGACATTTCTTTTTTATAAGTGATGCCCCTTTCATTTTTATGGTTTTTTATTATTTTTTTATTTTTTATTTTATTTTTATAATTTTGTTTATATTAAAAAACTATATAATTGAAATTACGGAACAAAAAATATAAAATTTAATAAGTAAAAAGTATCAAATTAACAGAATTACGGAACATAAACTAATAAAAAATTGTCTGGTTCTGTAAAGAGAAGTGGGTCAAAGGTGGAGGATGTAAAAAGTACTTTAGAGATGGGCAGGGCTGGTGTATCAATAAAATAACCCATTACTCATTAACAAAAGTCAAGTCAAATCTCAACTTCGTGGTTACATATTTTTAAACACCAATAGAACCATTTGCACATCCAAATCTCATTTATTTGAAAACATGGATAAAGAGCAAGAGCAAATGCAATTTCTAAGCCTCTTTGGCATCATCAAAGAGAGTTTCAAAATCATCATCTCATGGAGAAAAACCTTTTCTCAAATAACCTTAACTCTTATCCTCCCTCTAACCTTCGTCTTCTTAGGACATTTTGAGATAGAGGATTTATTGTTTCGCGACATCTATCATTATGACAAACACTCATCAGAATGGATCACTTTTTCCCTGTTCAAATTCGCGTACGTTACCATCCTCCTCATCTTATCCCTTTTGTCGACCGCTGCAGTCGTTTACACGATTGCATGTGTCTACACGGGACGCGACTTGACTTATAAAAAAGTCATGAGTGTCATCCCAAAAGTCTGGAAAAGACTCATGGTCACCTTTGCATGCTCGTATGTTGCCTTTATTGTTTACGCCTTTTTAGCGACTCCGATCCTGGCTATGATTATAGGTACCCTACCATATAACATAGTAGGGGGAATCATGCTCTATCTACTCTTGATAGTATACGCTATGGGATTTGTCTACATAACTGTAATATGGCACCTGGCAAGTGCGGTATCGGTCCTAGAGAGTTCATATGGGCTTGATGCTATGACGAAGAGCAAGGATTTGATCAAAGGAAATCACGCGGTTTCTATCTCAATTTTCTTCATCTTGAACTTGTCGTTCTTCCTCATATATGTCTTATTCTTTTCGCATGTTGTGGAAGGAAGGTCATTAGGTGTATGGAATAGGATCGGGTTCGGCATATTGTGCTCCTTATTGCTCTTGGCTTTGTTTCTTTTCGGACTCGTTACCCAAACGATCATCTACCTCGTTTGCAAATCGTATCATCACGAAAATATCGATAAAGGAGACTTATCGAACCATCACGAAAGTTATCTAGCTGAGTACGAGCCTCTAAATGGGAAATATATTCAGTTAGAACAACATCAAGTTTGAGTTTTGATTTATTTAAACTCGTATCATATTGTGCCTCCTTCACAAGTATTTACTCGTTACCAGAACGTGCAACCTCCATTATGATGAGTTACTTAAAACCTCAACATCTTGCATGATATATACTTATATAGTACAGGACTCTAAATTCCCTTTTCTGGAACGGCGATTTATTAAACGCTCTACCAAGGGCCGACTGGCGTCAGTCCCTCACGGCGTTGAACGAAGAAGTTGATTTGGTTTTTAATGTTTCTCCTTTAGCCTGTGGTAAAGCCTGAATCTAAAAAGCACAATACTCGATCTTAGGCCTGCTACCTAAATGGCCCAAAACCCCACTCTTTCGGCCCAGACAGCTAACTTTTGTTTTGTTTCGAAGCTATGAACAGATATTTAGTACATTGAAAAATGAGAAGGAAAAAAAAATTAAAGCAACACAAACAAACTAAATTCTGAATTTCTGATGTTAGAATGACGCCTGGAAAACGGTAGAAATGTGTAGTTTGTGTGTGCGAACAAATGTTCCATATGCCCAATCAAAATGATACTTGATAAGTAGAGAAGCAGGTATAAAATTTGGCATATCCTGGAAAACCTTCTATAAAACGACAAAAGAAAAGCACCTTCACAATCCTTTTAAAACTAGAAGGTTTAGGCCTAAATGTAATGGTCTTAGGTGGTGTTTCTTTATTAAGAGGTTCTGAATCTAAATCTGAACCGCACATCTGAATCTGAATCTGAGGCGTAAATGTCTGAATCTGAATCCAATAAGACTGTTTGTTTTTTTTTTTTTTTTTTAAACGTCTGAATATTAATATTGTATCAACAATCATGTTTAAGTTCTTTTGAGAATCATATTACCATATAAAAACTTTTTGGGAAAAAGCAGACCACACATGGCATAAAAAGCAACTATAATCCTCACCAATCAATATCACTTCTTGTACAAGATAAAACACAAAAAAGCAGACCACACATGTCTGGATCCCTACGAGTTCTGGTGCAATCTTGCAAAAACACATATTACTATCTTTATTCTTTTCTCTTAAAACAGATCTGGTGCAATCTTTCTTAACACAAAATTTTCTTCTCTTTCATACAAAAGAAGAAGAAAACACAGATCTCTTGCAATCTTTCTTTCTCACTTAAAAAAATATTTACTTTGCCATCATCCACCATCTATCTTTACCCTCTGTAATTTTTGATGATCGGTGGATATTGACGGCGATTGGTGGTGGCCGCAGGCTGGTGGGAGGTGGCTGTTGGTGTTAGGCGGCCGTGGTCGTCGACTTGGTGGTGGACGGAGTCTAGTGAAAGGTGGCAAATGACGAACTAAACGTTTTAGCTATAATGTTATAAATTTATTGGGTGTTCAGAGGCAACCAGAGACCCTTCCAAGTCTGGATCGGTAAGAGGCTAACAGATCTGACCGCGTCTGAACAGGAGATAAAAAACAAACGCTCTTTTCGAAGGTTTTCTCTGACCGAATCAGATATTAGGTCCATTCAGAGCCTGTTCAGATTTTTTTTTGAAAAACAAACACTGCCTTAGTTTATCAACGCCTCTGGATACCACATCCTTATCAACCATATGTGACTTACGGGTGACTGACAGATTTCGTTAGTGACCGATGTCGTTGTACCGATCAAAAATAAACCTAATTACCTTATACTAGATAGGGCAAGCGGGTATCGTATCCACGAGGAGTATGTGGTTATAGCTAAGTTTAACGAAATAAATAATTGATTGATTGTTTGGTTTAATAACTTAATAATTAAAATACTAATTAACTAGAAAGTAAATAAGCAATAAAAATAAAGAAGCAAATAAAAGTAAGGTTTGTAAACAGTTGGATAAAAAGCAATCCCTCCCGGCTCCAGATATAATGATATGATCAAGTTACGGATTAATTCTAATGTTTGTCTTCAAACCACATAGACATAGTTTTTATTAATTGAAAAGGATAATTTTGGGCACAAGTTATGTTTATCACACAAATCGTCTTAATCCCTAAACTAGTGGACTCGGCACAACTCGTTGACTAGCAATAACATGTCTTACAATAATCTTATCAATTAATTTAATAATTACTCAAGTGAACAATTATGGGTACAAATTATGTTTAACATACGACCGTCTTAACCCCTATACTAATTAGGCTCGGCACGAATCGTTGACTCGCAATAATATGTCTCATAATTATTCAATCAAATAATTATATTAAACATTAAAATCAAATAAATGATATGCATTAAAATTATATGAATTAATGTTTGACAAACAAAATAAAATCCATAAACATGATCAAACCAAATATATCTTTTACCGGGAGAGATTACAAGAGGCTTAGCCGGACATCACAATTGTAGACAATATCTTCGTTCTCCACTGCATGGTACTACACACGGTATTATCTCCAGAGCCAAAATAATCAAATGCTTTGTTTTTTTTTTCCTTCCGCACGCTCGTCGAGAAAATAAAAAATTCTTAAGTGGCGGCTGGTTTTTTTAACATGCGGATGATGATTTGAAAATTGCAAATTGAATGGGGCCCCCGCTTCCTGTCTTGTCGAATGTATATATAAAGAGTATCAAAACCCTTTTTTTCCTTTTGCTTTGTTCCTACGCCAAATCCAAAAATAAACCTGGGCTCTCTTCTTTTTTTTTTCGTCCAAATCAGCCAGTCCAAAAGAAATCCAAAGGGCCCAATATGTTATAATTAACAAAGATGATTAATGGCCCAATCAGAAATTCAATCACGAGCTGCTCATTTGAGCATAGAAACACATGAGATAACTTCAGTTTTTCGTGCTTTTAATCATTTAAATTTGTAGCATTCTCTTCTCTCTTTCCGTGGCCTTTTGAATCAACAAAAACGGAGCTCGGACGAAGAAGTTATGACCAAAATAATGCGACAATGTCCAAATCTTTCATGTATTTATTTCAAGCTTGTAATATCACCATATTAACTCCTTTTTGCGCATAACCTACATAAACACAAAACACCTTAAAGTAACATATATAAAGGATAATACCAATACATAATTAAGCAATTAAACAATATTAAGGTGTATGTAAAATGCGCCGATCACGTTAGTCCAGAAGTGAAACGGTGTAAACAGAAAGTACTTGGCATAAATAGGACAATGGTGCAGAATGCATTAAAAAGGGTCAAACTCTAAATTAAACATCTAAAACTATGGCTAGACTGTGAGCAACGACACCAGATCAGAGCTATTTGAGAGATGAGAAACGTGATTGCTAAAGACTACGCACACTAGTGACTAAAAAGTATAATTTGCAAAGCTAGATTCAGATTCAGACTCATTGCTAGAAGAATTATGCACATCTCAACACCTTAATGTTCAGCTACGAACTAACAGACATCAGACATTAGACAGGTGCTACCCCTAGACAACAACTCAAATGTACGACTAGTTGACACAGTCACACAACTGCCCTTAGTCCTCAGTCCTCACACCACATACTCACTCTCTTATGCAATATGCTGCAATCATATCATCTGCCCTAACAAAATTGTTTATGGTAATTGGATAGTTCACATCCTATTCAACTCAACAAAATTGTTCATTGCATACAACATTACTTATTCAGCTCAACGTACCTCCAAAACTGAACATTATAAATGGCAGAAAAAGTATGCTTAAAACAATGAGCCTTTAACTTGATCTCAACCAAAATGCAAAACTATTCTTAAAACTTTGTAACCAAACATGACACGGTCCAAAAATGTACGCACAAAAATAGGTTTCAACAACCGAAACAATAACCCATTTGAAAATTTAAATTTCTTGTGTTTTTCTTCACTTCTACACCTCCTTCCCTTGTAAGCATCTTGATCATATCAGTTTCTGCATAAAAAACAAAAGATATATTATAATCCAAACACCCCCTTCATGTAGTACCGATTTATTCCAGCTTTTATGATGATTATAGAAAATAGTTACCGCTAGATAGATGGCCAGATGGATACTATATTTACCAAATACCCAGTACTAACAATTAGTTTTAATTTAAACAGATCCGAAAAGGGCTAAAGACTAATTAAGTGATATTTACAATGGACACATTCTATCCAGCATTTTGGACGGTCGAGTATCTCAACCATGGAACTACAAATGCGAGCACTTGCAATCAGTCTGCAAGTAAAACCATGCAACTTTTGACCAATCTCTGACTGGTTCCTATTAGCTATAAATTTTAAGGGTTGAAAATTGCTACATATGTGAGTTTTTTTCCCACACTACGCTGATTTTTGAAAAGTGAGAAAACTGTGTGCTGGTTTTAATATTGAGCTCCAAATGTAGCGAAAATTACTCAAGAGGCCACTGTTGAAAGTGGTTGCCTCGCAGAGGGTCACTTTTTTTTCCATTCCCAAAAAGGCCACTAATTTCGCTGCAAATGGGCAGCGAAATAAATACTTACACGTGTCGACACCATATTAATTGTAAAAAAAAAAAAAAAAAAAAAAAAAAAAAAAAAAACGTATTTCACATAAAGTTTGCAGCGAATTACTTCTCTCTCCTCCTTTAATCGGGCCCCACGAATTAAAAAAACGTATTTCACATAAATTTTGCAGCGAATTACTTCTCTCTCCTCATTTAATCGGGCCCCACGAACTTTTTTACCAAATTTACCCTAAACTTTTTAATATTTACAATTTTATTATATAACAAACTTTATTCGTCAAATATATAGCAAATATATAGAGAATTCGTTAATAAAAAAAATACCGTTGCAAAGAGTTCTGAATTACAAACAAAATAAGCCCAATATTGATATACTTTTAACGTACGTATTATTTTATAAAAAATATTAAAGTTTGATATATATATATATATATATATATATATATATATATATATATATATATATATATATATATATATATATATATATATATAGGGGCTTTATTTTCAGAACCCTGTTAAGTGCGAGAACTCCTCTAGACCAATGAGATTTTTTTAAATATTAAAGATTATTATTTAATCCAAAGGGTATTATAATAAAAGACAATTTTTAGATTTTTTAGATTTTTTTTATTAAATCCCGTACTTAAATATCTCATAATTTTTTAGATTTTTTTTATTAGATTTTTTTAATAAAGCCCCTATATATATATATATATATATAAATATATATATATATATATATATATATATATATATATATATATATATATATATATATATATATATATCAAACTTTAATATTTTTTATAAAATAATACGTACGTTAAAAGTATATCAATATTGGGCTTATTTTGTTCGTAATTCAGAACTCTTTGCAACGGTATTTTTTTTATTAACGAATTCTCTATATATTTGTTATATATTTGACGAATAAAGTTTGTTATATAATAAAATTGTAAATATTAAAAAGTTTAGGGTAAATTTGGTAAAAAAGTTCGTGGGGCCCGATTAAATGAGGAGAGAGAAGTAATTCGCTGCAAAATTTATGTGAAATACGTTTTTTTAATTCGTGGGGCCCGATTAAAGGAGGAGAGAGAAGTAATTCGCTGCAAACTTTATGTGAAATACGTTTTTTTTTTTTTTTTTTTTACAATTAATATGGTGTCGACACGTGTAAGTATTTATTTCGCTGCCCATTTGCAGCGAAATTAGTGGCCTTTTTGGGAATGGAAAAAAAAGTGACCCTCTGCGAGGCAACCACTTTCAACAGTGGCCTCTTGAGTAATTTTCGCCCAAATGTATGCTTAGTTACTTGAAAAAAAAAACACACTTTATTCTCTCACCTCTTTTCATCTCACAAAATGGGCTTTTTTTTTCTTTTTTTTTTTTTTAATTATTTACATTTATTTGTTTGTCTTAATTTTTTTTTTCTTCACTTCTTTATAAATTTATTCTTAATTGGATTGTCACCCAAACTAACTAGGGGTGTTCATTAATTGGGCTAACCAAAAAACTGACCGAACAATGTGTTAGAATTTAATAATCATGACTAGTTAATATATTAATATAGAAATCATCATACACGTTGCGGAAGCGTAGGATCCAATTTTAACACATAAGAATTAACCGAAAAATAAAGTGAACGTACCTTTTGATTCTAGCACAACAAGAATCAAACTTCAAATCTTCTTCAATCCTTATCAAGAATGGATTAATGAGATACCCCTTACCGTTTTGTATCTCAATCCAAAATAAACCAAACAATTTTGTTTATGAAAAACAAAGTGGATCGACCCTTTTAGGGTTTAGTTCGATCGACCTAGAAAAAAGAGAAGAAGAAAAGAGTTTAGGGTTATAGCAAGAGTGCAAGAGTTAATGAAACAATAACCCTATGTCTTGTATTTATAGCATGACAATCTTGGAGAACAAGTTAGCAATGGATTGGGTTTCCAAGCCCATAGCCGATCGGCCTAGGAAATCCCTAGGGATTCCGGAAGCTTCTTGTTCCTCTAATTTCATCTATAGTCCTTCTCTTATTCCCTAACGGTCGTTAGTCAATTGTCGTTAATTACTTAACGTCCGTTAGTCGTTATTTTTGTGTTTTAATATTTAAATACATAACGGTTTATATATTAATTATTATCCATTAATTCTTCATATGTAACAGCTCCCACTTGGACATCTATTAATAGTGTAATGACATTGGTTAGCGTCTAGCAATACGTCAATGCCCCTAGTACAACTCAAGTGGTGGTCTCCTGGAAAAACCATTCGATGATTCATCATCATACTTATCCTTTTGTTTCTAATACTACGTTAATAAATATATGGATCTTAGTCACTCTTTATTAACCATTATGTTTCTCGTTGTTTCTGATTTAACAAGATTACCAAATCGTCCGAACGTATTCCAGATAGATCTTGGGCGTGGCCACGCAAACATCTTGTCAACCCTACGAGGGGCCCAGCAGTATTAAACTTCAAAACAAATTTAAATGAATAAATTTTCTCTTGACTACGAGCCTAACCCATGAACTTCGCAACACTCATGAAAACAATCCTTATGGCTACCAGTAACGTATAACGGTAAATTGCTTTACAGAAATGCACTACATCCATGACAGTTATTTGGTATCTCAAGTATGAGGATAACTATATTCATGATTTACTTGATGACAAGATCCATAAAGTAAACTCATGAAGTTGGGATAAGTCCTATATTCAATTCATTAAATATCATGTGAAATTGGTATGTCAACGTATCAATATACTTTCAAGTATATTCTACCAATACTCAGATTTGTCTTAATTTAATGATATTCCCATATCATTAATCGACAACGGATAATTTAAAATAATCAAATTATTCAAGGATTAAACATGCAAATACTAGATATATTATTAAGAAAATGAAAATCAAACATAACAAGTATTTTATTTCATTAAAATAATTATTGTTCATAACATCCCATTATCCAAACACTAATCACAGATGGGCATGAAACTACTAGCTAAACAAAGTCCTATGCCTTCAGCATGTCGATTAAACTTTCCACTAGGTAAAACCTTCATTAAAGGATCAGCTAGGTTATTATCTGTGTGAACTTTGAGTAACTCGATTTCACCTATCTCGACTTGCTCTCGAACGTAGTGATATTTAATCGGGAAATGTTTGGTGCCTTTCATGATTCCAGGTTTATTGGCAAATGTAATTGCGGCTGAATTGTCACAATACATCTTTATAGGGTTTTCGATTGAGGACATAACTCCAAGCCCTAAAACGAACTTCCTAATCCAGACAGCTTCCATTGCAGCTTCGGAAGCAGCTATGTACTCACTTTCTGTTGCAGACATCGCTATGGTACTCTGCTTCTTGCTCTTCCAATCTGTGGAAAACTGGAATGGGGGTTGAATAGTTTTTACCGTTTTAAACTTTTCTTCGCTTTGTATAGTTAATGTGATTTCAAAGTAAAGCAAACAATCAAGCAATATATATAAAGCAAGTAAGGAAAGAAATGATCAAACCACACAACACGGATGTTTATAGTGGTTCGGCTACAAGGACTCTCTTCCTTGCCCTACTCCATTCCTCGAGCCTCTAACTCGAGAGTTTTTCTTCACTAAGAAACAAGCTCCCTTCTAGGCGGAGAAAGCCTTTACACGTCGCTTACTCTTTATCCGGTACTAAGCTAAACACCGAGTTCTTTACAAGGGTACAACCACTCCCGTTGGTTCTTTAACAAGGGTACAACCACTCCCGACACTCTATGTGTTTTGAGGACTAAAACACTAACCAGAATCTACTGAATGAATGGTATAGACAATGATGTGTGAACACTAACTAATCACAAAGTATCTAATTATCAAGACTTGCAACAGTGTGTTGAAGCTTGTATGCTTGATCTTCTTTGCTACAAAAGAGAGATCACTAAGAATGAAATGAATGAATGTAATGTGTTAGTAATGTACAAATGAATGAATATATAATTTAAGCTATATGAGTGATGAGTGTGCTTGAATGATCAGCTTGCTATTTATAGGCAAAACTGAGCAGACAAACCACGGATTTGGCGGACCTAAATTATGGGTTCCGCCCTTGTACTGGTTTGGTTCCGCGGGAACATGCTAGCTAAGAATTTTCCAAATCTTACCATATCTTGTCTAGTCTTGTCAAGATCTTACAAAGTCAACTCCTTTGCTTCAAGATCTTTCCAAAATATATTGTAAAGTCAACTAAGATTTCCTAATGAGGTATGCCATGATGTCATGTGTATTTTCATTTTTAAGAAATAAAAATAAACATGTAAATGTATATATGTATGCAATGTGTAATTCCTAGTGATCATGTGATATTTAAATGTGTTTTAAAAAGCTTGTTACTAAAATGTAAAAGACTTTAACATATACTTATGCTTTGCTAAAGATAAACCTTATAATTGTCATTAACAAAATAAAGCAAAGATCGTAAAATATAAATAACGTTTTTAGGACGATATTTGTATTAACAATCTCCCCCTTTTTGTTGATGACAAAACATAACGTTTATTTTTAAGCAATGGAGTAAGTAAAGTGAAAGTCTTTTAAAAATATAGATTAAGTTAGTTTTATGCAAGTTGTGAAAACTATTCTAAGCATAAAAGCATATACTGTGATGTATGAACTTAATCCTATCTCCCCTTTTTTGTCGAAACAAAAAGAAGAAATGCATAGCGGAATGTGGTGAACGGTTCTTGGTTATAACTCCCCCTAATTTGGAGTACCAAGAATGATTCAATGATTTTGAGAACTTAAAGCTCCCCCTAATGGGAATTCCAAGTTCATGATGCATGAATGATCCTACAAAACAAAAGTTAGTATATGATATGCTCCCTCTCGATCAATACTCCCCATTACTAGGGTACCGACGTATGTGATGCAAGGATGAGAAAAGCTACAAAACAAAGGTTAGTTTGTATATGAATCAATCCAACCGAGTAGCACAATGCAAATGTAAAGGTTCAACCAAGTAATGTAGTTTAACCCGTTTGACTCTAAAAAGTCAACTAACTAAAATTGTTCAAACCAATCACAAAGTTCAAACAAAGGTGATACTATAACCAACCATATTGTGTTAGTAAACCAACCAAGATATAATGCATATGTAGTGATCACCCACAAGCATAAATGTAACATTCTTCCATTTAAAAATTGTTTGTGACAAAAGTCACAAAACAAGAAATTACATTATAAAAAGACAAACAAAGTCCTAAAAAGAAAATCTAAAAACTCCTAAGAAATCCTTTAAAGGGAATCTAATGAGAGACTTCTATTGTGGAGGATGCGAAAGCGCATTAAGGCGCTCGAGAATGTGGTTCAAAATGAATCGCATTTTGTTTTGCAATTCAAGAACCGAGATGTTGGTTCGTTGAACCAAATGAGCAGTCCTCTCACACATGATACAATCATGTCTTGGAGGTGGAAGGTTTGGTTCTTGAGTTGGTGGTGGTGGTGGTGGTTGGTTGTTTGATGGTGGAGGAGGTGGAATGTAGTTTGGAGACATAATGGAGGCCATCAAAGTGGATTGTAAGTCCATAGCCTCATGGAGGTGGGAATCCACCATATTTGAGAAAGCATAGAGGCGGTCTAACTCCTCGTTGATTTCTTGTTGTGATTGGGGTTGGTTGTTCCACATTGCCTCATCAATGGGATTGAGTGTGGATGTTGGTGAGGGTTGTGGTTGTGATGGCTCTTGGTCATGGTATAAAGGACCGTAGATATCCTGATAAATGGGATGGAAGAGGAGAGGTTGTTGACCTTCAAAGGTCATAGGAGGAGGATTGGTAGTCCTTGTTGGAAGGTCTTCCAAAGTTTCAAGATATGAGTGTGGTGAGGTTGGAGGAGTAGCAAATAACTCCATTGGTTGTAGTTTGGGTGAGTGTGATGGTGATGGTGATCTAGCGGGTTGTGATGGAGCGGGTGGTGGTGTGGTAGCTGTAGGAGTGATTGTTGGTGGTGGAGTATGGATGACTACATTTGGTGGTGTTGGAGTAGAGAGGGTGAGAAAATTCTCATTGGCTATGGGTGAAGAGATGTTGAGAGGTGATGACTCCTCTGATGAAGATGCCAAATTTACAAAACAACACTGTTTGACACTTATGCGAGCAGTCCTGCGTGGTGGTCTGTTGGTTGAAGATTTGTTGGATTTTGTCATGGTTAAAATGGGAAGGATTGCTAACAAGTACAGGGATGATACTTAGAGTTGGTGGTGAAGGTGTGAGTTTTGATCAACTAAAGGTTCCAATTTATAGGCAGGAAGGATTATGGTAATTGGTGTTTGGATTTGATGTTAATCTATAGAAGGATTAAGGTTCCTAACGATTTGGAACAAAAAATTATGCTAGTCACATCATCTAAGTCAACCCATAAAGATGAAGTTGAGTAAAATGTTGAAGATATGCAGTTAATGCAAGGTTTGAGTGGGAGATCTATTGATGTAATGTTTCCACGGATTGCAAGGAACCAAATTGAGGGTTCCTTGCTTGTTACAGAAAGGTAACTTGATGGAAAATTTGAATTTTCAAATTTTGGTGGGAAATGGATTTCTTATGATTCTAAGAGTTCCTAAATCATCCTAATGTACCTAATGATCAGTAGGATAATCCTAAAAACTAGAATCAACAATCTAAGGATCGGGATTAGTCGGAAAATTTGAAAAAGTTACTGTTGAATCAGCGGATCCAAACGACAACAAGTGCGGAACCAAATTTTTGGTTTCGCAGAATCCTCAGGGTGAAAATTGGCGGATCCAAGAAATACAACAGACGAAACCCATAAATTGGTTCCGCCATATCCACCAGACGAAATTCCTTAACAGTGGGCATTTTAAACTACCCGAAACCCGTTGAAATCCCAAAAATTATCCTAAATCATATGTAATTAATTAGTTGTGATTGTTTAGAAACAAAAACACAGGTTTTAACACATGAGAACACATAGATCAAACTGATGAAATTGAACTTACCATAAAAGGATATTAAGCCAAACGGTGGCTTAGACACGAAAATCGATAACAACACGTGTTATCGTCCTGAAAAGTTATGTTAGTTCACAGAAATGTATCATACCAACATAATATTCTAAGAATACAAGAATTCAACACATCATTGTCTCAAGATTGTCTTATACCAAACATTCCCTAGCCCTCACTTCTTGCTAAGCTTTTTGTGGAGCTTCATGACCCACCGTCCAAGATTCTTCATCATTCCTCGAGTTGGACGAAACTCCTCAGATTGGTTGTCGATGGGAGGTAGTTGACTCATATACTCGGGGGGAGGAATCCTAGAATTTGGCAAACCATCATCCTCGCTAATCAATGATGATGATGATGATGATGATGAGGTGGGAGGATGAGCTCGTTTTCCTTTTACTACGGCTACTCAATGATCGCTAAGTGGTACAAAGGTGTGGTTAATCTCGGTGTAGTCGAGAACAAAACCTCTAACGTTTCGAGGAATGGGTGCAAAAGCTCTATAAAGACGGGTGAGAAGCATCCCGTAGGGCATGGCTGTGGTGCCTTGAACTGGAATATCGGCCATTCTTTTGGCGATATAGTAGGCGAGGTTGAACGGTTGGTGGTTTGACACACAATAGAGCATATAGCAAATACTTGCGCTGACATGGTCTCTATTTCCTATGGTGCTAATCACGTTTTCCCTAAGAACTTCCACAAGCTTCTTGAATTGGGGCCTAAGTTCGTTTAGCTCCATGCCAAACGGATCACGATCTACCTCTTTTCCTCGACTAGTCCTAGTGTGGGAGGTTCTAGGAACAAAAAGATGAGCACGGATGTCCTCTTTTGGGGTTAAAGGTGTGTCGTATGGTGGTGTACGATCAAGGTTGGAATCGAGGATGGACAATGACCATTTGTCCGAATACAAGCAAGTTCCTTCACTTAAAACACCTAAGACATCTCCAAATTGATCTAGAGGGATGTTGAACTGAGTTTTGTTTACTTTGAAATGGACGTTCATGTAACCATAATCATTTGTGCTAAGACCTACAGTTGCATAGAATTCAAGTATGAATCTAGGGATTATGGGTTCATCAATATCTAGGAGACAATCGAATTGAATTGCGGCAAGTTATTCTCGAAGAATTGTTCCTTCTAGGAATGAGGGGTCTATGGTTCTACCCTCATGTACATAGCATTTTTCTAAGGCTTTAAAGATTTCAACTTGGTCCTTGGTGAGTCCTTTGGTTTTATAGTGTGGAGGTAGGTATTTGACGGTTGCTTTGTGATCATAATAAGTCGCGGGAGGCATGATTATCCTAGACACGAAAATTACATAGTTTAGTTAAAACTATTCAAAATACGTATATAGATTTCTAGTGTGTGCCTATATGGGGACAATGTGGAGGTGCGGTTATCTCGACTCCTTTTGATGCATGAAAATTTTGTTAATGCAAGTTTTATAACAAAATTAGAGATAACCCAAATGCTCCTATTTCAATGTATCTACTATTGAATGTACCCGAAAATACATATTAATTATGTATTCCCTTTAGCATTCAAGAGATATTATGCAAGTGATGTTTAAAAACATAACATTTTTGTATTTGTATGAACAATGTTCAAAAACCGTTTTTCCTAGTCGTGAGAAGATTTTGATAACAATTTCTCATGGGGTTTTTGATGAATTATGATAATGTCCTACAAGTTGCAATTCCTAACTAAGGAAAACATGATTTGTGATGCAATTCAGTAAATATGTTTCATGATTTTGCTAAAAATATGCTTAAACCCCAAGTTTTGATTTTGTGCATGAAATAGAAATCCTAGACTCAGATCAGGAATGTAGATGTGATTAGGATACTTACAGAGATGATTAGAGCACAAATTGGTGAAAGGAGATGACCTAAATTGTGAGTTTGGATGATTTTGAGTCGAGTTCCAGTAGGTGGTATGTTTTTGGGAGTTGTGATGTACAGTATATGTTGTTTATTTAATATACTAAAAAACTGACTCAGGGGGCCGCGGATCTGGCGGAACCAAAACAAGGGGTCCGCCCTTGTTGTCGGTTGGTTCCGTGGATCAGGCTCAGGTTTTTGGTTTTTGGTTAATCTAAGGTTCAAGCTAAGGTTTTATCTACTCACTAGGTTCCATTAGTCCTAAACCAAGTCTAAGAAAGTTAAAGGGTGCTCTCTTAAGAGGTTTAGTGAGGATGTCGACAATGTTGTCCTCTGAGGAAACTTTCTCGATTGAGATGTTTCCCTTCTGAACATTGTCGCGTAAGAAATGGTGGTGTATTTCTATGTGTTTAGTTCTAGCGTGTTGGACTGGATTTTTGCTAAGGTCGATAGCTCCTTTGTTGTCGCAAAGAATGGGAATGTCATTAAGTTCAATTCCATAGTCGACGAGAGCTTGTTTCATCCACAGTGCTTGTTGACACGCTTTTCCTACAGACACGTACTCTGCTTCAGTTGTTGATATCGCTAGGGCCGTTCGTTTCTTGGCAAACCATGAGGTGAGACAATGCCCAAAAAAAGTACAAATACCACTTGTACTTTTTCTATCGACATAGTCACCGGCATGGTCTGAGTCGGCATACACTATGGTTTCCATTCCCGTTCCTTTGGGATACCATAATCCTAAATGTGTAGTACCTTTGATATATCTAAATATCCGTTTAACGGACTCAAGATGGGATGTTTTGGGATCTTCTTGAAAGCGTTCACATAGATAAACACTAAACATAATGTCCGGTCTACTAGTCATGAGGTAGAGTAAACTACCAATCATTCCTCTATATTTAGTGGTATCTACGGATTCACTTTCGTCATCCTTAGTGAGCTTGGTTTCGGAGGACATGGGTGTTTTTATAGGTTTGGAGTCTTCGAGACCAAATTTCTTAGGCATATCCCTTATATACTTAGATTGGTTGAAGAATATCCCATCTTCTAATTGTTTTATTTGGAGACCTAAGAAAAAGTTTAGTTCCCCCATCATACTCATTTCAATCTCATCATGCTTGATTTTCAAAAAATCATCGCATAACTTTTGACAAGTTGAACCGAATATAATGTCATCCACATATATCTGGACTATGATAATATGTGATCCCTTTTTCTTGGTGAAAAGAGTGTTGTCTAGTAGGCCCATGGTATACTTATGGTCAACTAGGAAAGTCTTAAGTCGATCATACCAAGATTTTGGTGCTTGCTTAAGTCCGTATAACGCTTTCTTAAGTTTGTAGACATGATTAGGTTTTTCAAAATCGGAAAACCCAGGAGGTTGTGCAACATACACTTCCTCATTAATATTTAGAAAAAGCACTTTTAACATCCATTTGGAATAATTTAAAGTCGTGTGCAGATGCAGATGCAGATGCATATGCAAGTAATATTCTAATTGACTCAAGCCTAGTGACGGGTGCAAATGTCTCATCGTAATCTATACCTTCTTGTTGATTGTAGCCTTGAGCTACTAGCCTAGCTTTGTTTCTAGACACTACTCCATTTTCATCCATTTTGTTCCTAAATACCCATTTAGTTCCAATTATGGTTTGATTTTGAGGTTGAGGGACTAATGTCCAAACGTCATTTCTAACAAATTGGTTTAATTCTTCTTGCATCGCTACGACCCAAGATTCATCTTTTATGGCTTCATTAACATTTTTAGGTTCAATGGTTGAAACAAAACAAAAGAAATTACTTTGGTTTTGGACTTTTGACCTTAAGGTTCTTTCGTTAATTTTTCCTATGACGTTGTCTAATGGATGACTTTTCGATTCTTTGATGTTAACTATTTCCCTACTCATGGGTTCATCTTCTTTGTCATTTTCTACATTTTCTTGATTTTCAACCATTTGACTTTCAACTAAGTCACCATCTACCAAAGGTGATGTCTTAGAGGGAGGTGGACTTTCATCGAATGTTACGTTCAGCGATTCCTCAACTCTTGAGGTTTCTTTATTCAAAACTATGTAGGCTTTACTATTTTGCAAGTACCCAAGAAACACACCTTCATACAACTTTTGGTCGAACTTGGTGAGATAATCCTTAGTATTTAAAATGAAGCACTTGCTTCCAAAAACTATAAAATATCCTAAAATAAGCTTTTTGCCTCTATATAACTCATATGGAGTCTTTTTCAAAAATGGCGGAATTAATACTCTATTTAAGATGTATGTGGATGTATCTACGGCGTAACACCAAAACTTTTGTGGTATGTTTTGTTCATTTAACATTGTTCTACTCATTTATTGAATTGTCCTATTTTTCCGTTCTACAACACCGTTAGATTGAGGAGTTCGAGGAGCCGAGAAATAATGTGTTATGCCATTAGCATCACAAAAAGCTCCGAATTGGGTTTTGTTGTCAAATTCATGACCGTGGTCGGTTCTAATAGACACAATGTTATTTCCTATTTGATTTTGAATTTTCTTACTTAGAGTTTTAAATTTATCAAATGCCTCGTTTTTAGTTTTTAAAAACTTAGTCCAAGTATACCTAGAGTAATCATCTACTATTACCAAAGTATAGAAGTTTCCCCCGTAACTTTGTATAGCGGATGGACCAAACAAATCCATATGCAACAATTCTAGACATCTAGATGTAGACACCATGTTTTTAGCCTTATGGCTATTATGAACTTGTTTCCCAATTTTGCAAGCATTACAAAAGTGTTGGTCGTATTTCAACTTGGGTAGGTTCCTTACGAGTTTCTTAGATGATAAGGATTGGATTAGCCTCATATTGGCGTGACCTAAGCGTCTATGCCATAGAGTTGAGTTTTCGTCCAAAGAGGTGAGACAAAGTTTGTCTTTAGATGTTTTGTCTAATTTCATAACGTAAACGTTATTCTTCAAAACACCTTTTCCTATGGTTATGCCATTTTTAAGTATCTTACTTCCATTTTCACTGAAGAGGACGTCATACTTTTTACGGCATAATTGACTAATACTAAGCAAGTTAAATCCTAAGTTATCTACATGAGCAACATCATCAATAGTGAGAGAGTCATGAGAGATTGTACCTTTTCCGATGATTTTACTTTTAAGCTTGCTACCGAATGTGACATTACCTCCGTCGTACACTTGGTAGGATGAGAAAAGGCTTTTGTTTCCCGTCATGTGTCTTGAACACCCACAATCTTTGATCCATTCGTTCGGTTCTAACCCGACTTTCAAGCACACCTAAGTTAAAGAAAAACTCAAGCGTTTAGTCCCGAATGTCTCATGGGTCCATTTGGGTTAAACATTACATTATCATGGTTCATGTATGCAAAAGGTGGATAAGTGTTCCATGACATGTAGTTGGGACCTTGAAAGTTCCTAGACATGTTTTGGTTCCAACTATTTTGATGATGTTGCTGTGAGTTAAAGTTATTCTTAGGAAATGGGTGTTTGGGAAAACTAGTTTTAGGTCTCTATTGAACCGTTTTAGTCCTAAACTCATTTTTAACTTGACATTTTCCTATAGTAACTACTGGTTTTTGTTTTTTAACAGTTGTAATAGTGCTAGGTTTTCTTGTGACCTTAACGAACTCAGTACGATCCGAAGTACAGACCTTCTGTTCAGCAACAGTACCCGCGGACCCTTTGGTCACTATTGGCTGAACCAAATTTTTGGGTCCGCCAGATCCGTGGGTGTCTGACTTTGTTGGAACATGTTCTTGTACTTTCACTGTTTGTTTCTTAAAGTCATTTAAGTTTCCTAGTTTCATAAAACCTAGTCCGATTTTATCATGAGACAACTTTTGAATTTGCATTATCTCATCTGCTAAACAAATGTTTTTATCAAACCTTTTAAACTTAGAGTTTTGTTTGATAAGATCTTCCTGTGTAGTTTTAAGTGTTTCTAATTCTAGTTTAAGTTCCTGACATGAGACACGTGTTTCTTTAACACTTTTACCCTTTTCTGATCGTATCTCTTTTTCTTTTAACCAATAGACTTCGTTTTCTAAAAGTGTTGTTTTGGTTTTTAAGAACTTATTTTTGTTTATGATTTTTAGAGTAATATCACACAATTTTTTATATTTTACTTCTAAGGTTTCGTCATCAATAGAGGAGTATGACGAGTCAGAATGTACCTCTTCTGAGTCATGAGCCATGAGAGCAACTTCGTCGTTCTTAGGCTCATCATCATCACTTCACTGTCACTCCAAGCTCCACTAACAAATGCTCTTTGAGACTTGTTCTTTGGAGGCTTTGGACATTCTCCTATTAGGTGACCGGAATCCCCGCACCTAAAACACTTCATGTCCATTTTTCCTTTCCTATCATCACGGTCTTTCCGGAAGGATTTCTTTTCTTCACGAGGTTGTCGTACGAACTTTCCTCGTCTCCTAAAGAACTTCTTGAAATCTCTAACGGCCATGGCATACTCTTCGTCTTCGCTACCTGAACTAGACTCTTCATCATCACTTGATTCTACCATAGCTTTTAAGGCAATGGACTTCATCTTCTCCTTTTTGCCTTTAACTATTTCTGAGTCTTTTTCCATCACCATCTCGTGAACTTTGAGATTTCCGATGAGCTCGTCAAGTGTCATGCTTGAAAGATCCTTGGATTCTTCAATAGCCGTCACCTTTGCTCTCCACTTCGGATGAAGTGCTCTAAGAAATTTCCTGACAAAGTTCTTACTAGAAAAAGATTCGTCAAGTGCTTTAAGAGAAGTAATTATAGTATTAAACCTAGCAAAAGCACTATCAATGGTCTCATCTTCAGAGATAACAAATTGTTCATATTCTCTTACAAGAAGATCACATTCTTGTGAGTTCCCTTGATGAGTGATAATCAATGATTGCCAAATATCCTTAGCCGTTTTACACATAAAAACTCTTTCATATTCTTTCTTAGGTAAGGCATTATAAAGCATCATTTTGGCTTCATTATTTTTGGCAATCAACTTCTTTTGCTCATCACTATGACGAGTAAGAGAAGTACCCTCATCCCGACCACCTGATATATTTGATATAGGTTTATTATCACCTTCTACAATAATATACCACAAATCTATATCCTTTGACTTCACATAAGTTTCAAAGCGATTTTTCCAATATATAAAACTATTTGGTTCAAATAGTGGTGGTCTTTGCATAGATTGCCCTTCTTTGAAGTTTTCAAAATCCATTGATCGTTTCAAGTTTTAAAATACAATATATTTAAAAATCTTGAGTAACGTAGCTCTGATACCAATTGTGGAAAACTAGAATGGGGGTTGAATAGTTTTTACCGTTTTAAAATTTTCTTCGCTTTGTATACTTAACGTGATTTCAAAGTAAAGCAAACAATCAAGCAATATATATATATATAAAGCAAGTAAGGAAAGAAATGATCAAACCACACAACACGGATGTTTATAGTGGTTCGGCTACAAAGACTCTCTTCCTTGCCCTACTCCATTCATCGAGCCTCTAACTTGAGAGTTTTTCTTCACTAAGAAACAAGCTCCCTTCTAGGCGGAGAAAACCTTTACACGTCGCTTACTCTTTATCCGGTACTAAGCTAAACACCGAGTTCTTTACAAGGGTACAACCACTCCCGTTGGTTCTTTAATAAGGGTACAACCACTCCCATTGGTTCTTTAACAAGGGTACAACCACTCCCGACACTCTATGTGTTTTGAGGACTAAAACACTAACCGGAATCTACTGAATGAATGGTATAGACAATGATGTGTGAACACTAACTAATCACACAGTATCTAATTATCAAGACTTGCAACAGTGTGTTGAAGCTTGTATGCTTGATCTTCTTTGCTACAAAAGAGAGATCACTAAGAATGAAATGAATGAATCTAATGTGTTAGTAATGTACAAATGAATGAATATATAATTTAAGCTATATGAGTGATGAGTGTGCTTGAATGATCAGCTTGCTATTTATAGGCAAAACTGAGCAGACAAACCACGGATTTGGCGGACCCAAATTATGGGTTACGCCCTTGTACTTGTTTGGTTCCGCGGGAACATGCCAGCTAAGGATTTTCCAAATCTTACCATATCTTGTCTAGTCTTGTCAAGATCTTACAAAGTCAACTCCTTTGATTCAATATTTTTCCAAAATATATTGTAAAGTCAACTAAGATTTCCTAATGAGGTATGCCATGATGTCATGTGTATTTCCATTTTTAAGAAATAAAAATAAACATGTAAAAGTATATGTGTATGCAATGTGTAATTCCTCATGATCATGTGATATGTAAATGTGTTTTAAAAAGCTTGTTACTAAAATGTAAAAGACTTTAACATATACTTATGCTTTGCTAAAGATAAACCTTATAATTGTCATTAACAAAATAAAGCAAAGATCGTAAAATATAAATAACGTTTTTAGGACGATATTTGTATTAACACAATCCATAGCTCCTCCATTAATGACAAAGACATAACCCATCTGAGACTTCGTATCATCTTTATCAAATTTCCAGGAAGCATCGCAGTAACCTGTAACACCAAGTTCTGCTTCTGGATTTCCCCCATATACTAAAAACATATCTCTTTTGTAGCTCTCAAGTACTTGAGAATATGTTTAACAGCAGTCCAGTGGAGTTCACCAGGATTCTGTTGATATCGACTGGTTATATTTTGAGCAAACGCCACATCAGGCCTTGTGCATCTCACCGTATACATAATAGATCCCATAACCGAAGCATAAGGGACTCTCTTCATGTGTGTCACCTCTTCAGGTGTTGAAGCACATGGTTTGCTACTTAAGCCATGATTCTCTTGCATTGGCAAATATCCCTTCTTGGAATTTTAAATATTGAATCTCTTCAATATTTTATCAATGTAAGCAGTTTGGCTTAATCCAATCAACCGCTTTGATCTATCTCTATAAATCTTGATTCCCATATGTATGTTGCTTCTCCTAAATCCTTCATGGAAAAACATTTCCCAAGATAGGCTTTAAACTCTTTCAATCTTGGAATATTTTTACCCATGATTAATATGTCATCAACATATAGGACAAGGAAAATAACATCACTCCCACTAGCTTTGTGATATACACATGGCTCATCCAGATTCTGAGTAAACCCAAACTTTTTGATTTCTTCATCAAATCTCTTATTCCATTGTCATGATGCTTGCTTCAATCCATAAATGGATCTTTGAAGTTTGCATACACGGTTTGAAAATTCTGGATTCACAAACCCCTCAGGCTGCGCCATATAGATGTCTTCATCTAGGCGACCATTTAAGAAGGCGGTTTTGACATCCATTTGCCAAATCTCATAGTCATAGTATGTTGCTATAGCTATGAGAATCCTAATAGCCCTTATGTCAGCTACATGAGAAAAGATCTCCTCGTAGTCAACACCATATGTTTGAGTAAAGTCTTTAGCTACCAAACGGGCCTTATAGGTGTGTACATTGCCATCCATGTCAGTTTTCTTCTTGAAGAGCCACTTACTTCCAACTACCTTGGTATTGGGAGGAAGGTCTACTTCAATCCAGACTTCATTATCTCTCATGGATTGCATTTTCCCATTCATAGCAATCTGCCATTTGACCTTTTCAGGATCATTCATGGAAGCTCTATAATTAGCAGGTTCTCCAAGATCCCCTAATATAGTTTCCTCAACCTCTACGTTAAGACATAGACGTTCAGGTGCTTTCACAGTCCTTGCAAATCTGCGAATGGGAACAACTTCAGGTGGAGGACCTAGACTTTCAGGTTCCACAGGAAGTTCGCTAGTGTTTTCAGAAGGTAATGTATCCTCTTGATCATCTTCCAGATCATAGATCCTCCCACTGAATTCTTGAAATATGAGATCTTTTTCAAGAAAATATCCATACCTAGCAACAATTACTTTGTTTTCAGGTGGGTAGTAAAAGTAGTAACCCATTGTTTCCTTTGGGTATCCTACAAAGATACACTTTACAGATATCTGTTGGAGTTTATATCTGCTGAGTCAAGTTTAACAAACGCCTCGCAACCCAGGACCTTTAAATAAGACAAGTTAGGAATTTTTCCATACCATAACTCATAAGGTTTCTTATCAACCTTCTTGTTCGAAACCATATTCAAAATGCAAATAGCAGATTCTAAGGCATAATCCCAAAAGGATAAAGGTAGAGTTGTAAGATTAAACATTGATCGCACCATGTCCAACAATGTACGATTTCTTCTCTTAGATACACCATTTTGTTGTGGAGTATAAGGAGATGTGAGATGCTGGGCAATTCCATTCTCAGCTAAATAATCTTTAAACTCTTGACTCGGGTATTCACCACCTCTGTCGGATCAAAGAGCTTTAATCTTCTTTCCAAATTGCAATTCTACTTCTGCTTTAAAAACCTTAAATGTTTCAAATACCTCATGTTTATGATTAAATAAATAAACATATCCATAACGGCTGAAATTATCAGTAAAGGTTAAGAAGTAGCTAGCACCTCTCTTTGACACATGTCTAAGTGTTTCACACACATCAGTATATATTAAACCAAGTAAATCAGAAGCCTTTTCCATACGATTATTGAAAGGTTTCTTTGTCATCTTCCCAGATATACAAGATTCGCATTTATCAAATGATTCATCATTGATATCTTGTAAAAGCCCATCACGTTGCAGCTTTTCCATACGAGTCTTGCCTATATGAGCAAGTCGACAATGCCAAAGATAAGATGAATCTAAAACATTCTTGATTCTTTTATTATTGATCCTATACATTGAATTATAATTATTGGGTTCATTCATATCAATTTCAAAAACACCATTCACAGCAATAGCATTAAAATAAAAAACATTATTTAATGAAACAGAAATTCCATTGCTCGTAACAGTATGTTTAAAACCAATATCCAATAAACACGAAAAGGAAATAACACCTCTAACAATAGTAGGTGCATAATGACAGTTATTTAAAAACAGTACTAAGCCCGAAGGCAAAACTAATTTAAATACACCTATAGCTTCAACAGCTGCATGTGCTCCGTTACCCACGTGCAGATATTGTTCTCCATAGGTCAGTCTCCTTTCAACTCTAAACCCCTGCAGTGTATTACAAATATGAATATCACATCCAGTATCGTATACCCAGGAATTTATTTTATGAGTTAATGAAAATAATTCAATCATGAAAAAGTCACCTGAAGTGTTGGGGTTACCAGCCTCAACCTTCAACTTCTTCACACGCAACTCCTCAAGATAGAGTGGACAGTTCCGCTGCCAGTGTCCTATCTCATGGCAGTGGTGGCAAGCCTGATCCTTCTTGTTAGGATTCACCTTGTTCTTCTTAGGGTTGTTTTTCTTGGGATTAGGTTAATAGGCCATAACTTGTTTACCCTTGTCAACCTTACCCTTACCCTTCTTATTCGCCTGCGGTTTTGGCTTTTGTATCCTATCTCCTTGTATAGCTAATACCTGAGGAGTAGGTGCCTTCTTTGGTAAACCCTTCTCATAGTCCACAAGCATTGCAAGCAATTCTGTGACTGTCTTCCCCGCGCAATGCATGTTATAGTTTTGAACAAAACCTTTAAAATCCTTGTTCAAGGATCGGTTGATTAGTTTCACACATACATTCTCTGGGTAGACGTAGTTGATCTGATGTAGTTGGTCCATGTAACTCTTCATTTCCAACACATGATCACTAACAGGTTTACCTTCCCCCTGCTTGCAGCTATGTAATGCATCGATCAAATCATACAATTCAACTGCAGGTGGCTTCTCATAAGTCTTTTGGAGTTCTTGAAGCATATCATAAGGAAAATGGTGCTCAAACTGCTTTTGCAATTTGGGAGCCATACTTCCAAGCATCAAGCACGCAACTTCATTGTGCTTTTTGTACTCCAATTTCCAGGCTTCTCTGACATCCTCGGATTCAGTAGCATCTGGTTCAAGAGGGCAAGGCTTATTCAAGTATTCCAGTTTGTCGGACACTCTCAAGACAATCCTGAGTGACCTATACCAGTCATTGAAATTCGGGCCAGTCAATTTTTCCCTTTCAAAGTGGTTTTTGAAAGCAGAACTTAGTACAACATTATCGGGTTGAGCCATTTCTACAGAAAAAGTTCAAATATTAGTATTCTGATAATACAACTTTTCAAGAAAATAAAATACCCAAGGAAATATTCATATAACCATTGAATTTTCTTGAAAACTAGGATCCAAATTTTCATAGTTTCACTACATCAGTTGATCTGCTAGTAGTGAAAGTACAAAATATGGTAATCTGTCGAACAATAATCGGCAAACAATTTCCGACTCCTAGATCATTATGGGATTTACATTTGCCAAATACAATTTGCAAAGTAAGCATGTTTCATCCCATCTCATGCCTTAAGTTTCTAGGTCTCACTAACAACTTAATTAAGTCGTCTAATTTAGAAACTGCAAATTCTCCATTACTGGTCTCACGCATAATGGAAATTTACCTTGTCATTAAAATCTAGGTAAGGTCTCACTTAGGCTAAATAATAACTTCAAGTGTTTCTTATAATTAGATGGCATGGACTTAAATTTTAGGGTACTAATTTTGATGTGTCAATCAAAATATGTACGAAGAAGCATGCACACATCTTCGTATCATTAGTTTTCAAAACCTTTTTATTTACCAATTTTATGCTAAGATTTAAATCAACAAAGTTTTAATTGAGGTATTGGGTTCACCAATCAAAGAATTACCTACAATTATCGCCCACTATATCTTACTGCTGCATGAGTCAAAAGACCCAAGTTATTCGGATAATTACCACAAAGTGGCATGTGGAATTGAGGTCAATTCACCCTTAAGATGATTTTGTACATAAAATAGCTTACTTGGTAGCTCCAATTTGACGCACAAAGGAGCGGAGAGACAAACGTCAGCACTAAATGCCAATTAAAAACGCGTCTCTTTCGGTTTGACAATTTAATGTCAATCTTCCTTATACCCCTCTTATAGTTTGTCAAAACTGGGTGAGCCATTCACACTATTGGTACAAAACTCATCACTCAATTAAAAGTTTATGACTTTAAGTCTTAAAAACATGTAATAAACTATAATCTTGTTAGTCTCGCCTGGGAGCAAATTACCGTGCGAAGCGAACCACTATCGGCACATAAGACTTTGCAAGATCTATAATTTATTACAACAAGTTTCATAGTTATTTAGTCCATTTATTTTCTATTCAAAATTACCCCTTTTTTTGCTTACAGCGTGTCATACAATTTAAGCAAAAAACAAGTAATTAATAAAAATAAACAACTAAATAAGCACACATAATCTTAACAATTAATTTATGTATCAAGTAGCCACATGCAAACTTGTTGATAAAACCTATTAATAATCTTTCTATGTTTCATTATGCATATATTTAACTAAGACTATCACCTACAATGGTAGGTGAGCCACATGCATCGACGTATCGATTGCGTTAGTCTTAGCAAACATATACCAAATAGCACATAATAGATTCATTAATATAATTAATTGAGGTCTTCCCCAATTTTAAATCTATCATAATTACATGTGTAAATCAACTTAACAATTAATCAAACCTAATCCATGATAAACATGCATGTTTCATCATGGATTAATGCAAGTCACAAGGAACGCAACTTTAACCACATAAACATGTTACAAATTAGGGTTTCAATTTTTTAAACCCTAAAGAATCGATTAACATCAATACCTAATCCAAGATTCATTTTTTATGTGTTTCGGTAATTTATTACATGTTAAAACGGCTCGTAATGCCACTGTTAGAATTTAATAATCATGACTAGTTCATATATTAATCTAAAAATCATCATACACGTTGCGGAAGCGTAGGATCTAATTTTAACACATAAGAATTAACCGAAAAATAAAGTGAACGTACCTTTTGATTCTAGCACAACAAGAATCAAACTTCAAATCTTCTTCAATCTTTATCAAGAATGGATTAACGAGATACCCCTTACCGTTTTGTATCTCAATCCAAAATATTAACTATGATGAGTTAATACCACGATCTTGTACACATGTACTATAACTGAATTAATGTTTATGCTAGTAATATAAACACAAAATAAACCAAACAATTTTGTTTATGAAAAACAAAGTGGATCGACCCTTTTAGGGTTTAGTTCGATCGACCTAGACAAAAGAGAATAAGAAAAGAGTTTAGGGTTATAGCAAGAGTGCAAGAGTTAATGAAACAATAACCCTAGGTCTTGTATTTATAGCATGACAATCTTGGAGAACAAGTTAGCAATGGATTGGGTTTCTAAGCCCATAGCCGATCGGCCTAGGCAATCCCTAGGGATTCCGGAAGCTTCTTGTTCCTCTAATTTTATCGATAGTCCTTCTCTTATTCTCTAACGGTCGTTAGTCAATTGTCGTTAATTACTTAACGCCCGTTAGTCGTTATTTTTGTGTTTTAATAATTAAATACATAATGGTTTATATATTAATTATTATCCATTAATTCTTCATACGTAATGTGTGCAATCTCGTGGTCTCGAGTTCGATTCTAGACATACACATTAATATTTGTCCACAAAACTTAACACCATGTTGCTTTTGGCTACTCGATTTTGGTATTATTCGGATTATGCAATTGGTTTATGGTTATAAGTTTATAACCGAAAATTTAATGCAGTTATCAGATTGGTTTTGGTTCCTGAAAACCTTATTTGGGGGAATTGGGGCCCACCCGAAATCCAAATGTTTACACAGGTGTTCTTAAAACAATATAAGGGGGTTCTTGGTTGGGGGGTTAAGGGGGTGGGTAATGGCAAAGGTAATCATTATTAATGCTTGGCACACCCTAAGGAATATAATGATTACCCGGTAATGGGTAATGGACCATTATAGAGTAAATTGGAGGGTAAGGTATTGATTACCCACCATCACCCATTCTTTTTCATTCCCTTTCCCTTTCCTTTTGCATTCCCCTAATTTGAACCAAGCGGGCCCTAAAACAATATAAATCTCTCATTCTGTTGATTTACTCATGCTTTTGACTAGGGGCGTTAGTCGGGTTGAGGCTAAAGAAACATACAAAAATAGCATGTTACGTGCTACTCTACAAGCAATGCATCAGTTGGACATTCAAATCTGAAGCTGGCAATTTTGTTCAAAAAGCAAAGCTGGGTTTTCTACTTTTTCACCATCAGCAATTCATTTTCACCTGTCATAGTTGTTTTCCTTGTTAAAAACTATTTTGGTAACGGGTGGCGATCATATCATGTGCTTGAACCATTTGAATGCTACATTCGCTTAATTTTGTTTAAATGATAAAAATGTGACAATTTATCGTTTGAATGAAAGGTTAGGTTAGTTGTTTTGTTACGTAAAGTTGTTGTGAGATTTAAATATTTATAATTAAGCACCATGCTACTTTCTTACGTTTATGTAAAAATCATTCGCGTAATGAGATAAACAAAGATAAAACATAGACAATACAAGTATTTTTTATTGAAAAAGAGATGAATAAAGAAAAAGAAAATAAGAAATTTTGAGAGAAAAACACAAAAAGAAATCGGGTGAGTTTATCCACACCCTCCCATAGGGAGGGTATCCAATCATTGAATGCATCGCTGACTTGTACGGTATGCATCGCGAGTTGTACGGTTTGACCAAACCCTCCCTGATGTGACAACATAAAGAGGGCATGTATAACACATCCCAAAGAAATCAGATGAGAAGAAGAGACAAATTGCTACACCCATTAACCAAGTATTGTCTCTGTTACTCCACATGAACCTTGTCCCAAAACAATCCTTCAAATGTTGAACAAAAAACAATATAATACTCAAACCTATCAGCAAGCACTAAGAAGCAAAAAACACTATCCAACGCATTTGATGGAGACCAAGAATTTCACCCTCGTTCTCAGCAACGTAGAAACCAACCACTCTTGATTCCGAAGATCACTTGATTGAAGAAATCTTGGTTACTGTATTATTTTCCAACATCGATGATCAATTGCCGTGCCGTCTATATAGACATAAAGGATTTGCTTCATGGCTATCGTGCTGCAGATTCTTTGGTGATTAGAAGGACCCCGACAGGTAACACACGCTAAAAAAAAAATACTCATTTTGACCCGTTGTACATATTACGCAACATGTCCTACCCGTTCATTTTTCTCACATGGACCACAACTGAAGATGGGTATGTACGGCTTTGTACCTTTGTTGAATTTCCTCTTTAAATCCACCATTACCATATTCTACTCAACCTCACCAGCAACCCGTTTGCCTTGCATATGGTCTGCAAATTTTGAAAAAATTATGTAAGTGGTACTCGACGCGTTTTCATTTCATTCAAACTTTGAGATTATTCGTATATGTTGGAATATATGAATCATAATAAACTATAAACATATAAGCATCAAAGAACACGCAGCGGAAGATCTACAAGAACATGTAATTAATTAAAACTAAATAGACACGTACCTCTTGTGCACTTTCAAGAACAAAGTTATAAACCCTAATTTGGTTTATGTTTGGATCGAACACCACAACTATACAAGCTAAAGGAAGCTTGTTACTCGTTCCTGTACACACGTAATGATAGCGTTCCAATAGGAAAAGCTAGGTTCAAGATCACTAACAACCAAACACTTAATTGCTACACTTGATTCGCCAAGTTCTAGTGAACTTAAAAAAAGGGTCGAACAAGCTTGAGCAAGAGGGAGAGAAGAAGAGAAGTTTGGCTATAGTTAGGGATACAAGATTAGGGAAAAAATAAACACAAGTGAATTGTATTTATAGGCAAACCCTAAAACACAAATCTTGGTCCCTAAGCTATCCCAAAACCGGCCCCCCTCTCCCTTGTGGGTTTCGGCCGACCCAACCCAATGGGTTTGGGTTCTAGATCCTTCTTTCTCCCTTTTGCATAATTAGTCCTTTAACGGCCGTTAATCAAACCCCGTTAAGTACTAACCGTCGTTAAGTGTTATTAGTGAAATGAATAATTAAAATATAAAATATATTTAATTAATTCATAACTATTGAAACTCTCACGTATTGTGTGCAATCCCGAGTCTCGGGTTCGAAACCGGACATACGTATATTAATATTTATACACTAAACTCTAACAGCTCCCACTTAGATAAACATTAATATAGTAATGACATGGGCTAGTCTAGCTTAACAGATCCCAATGCCCCCAGCTCGATCCGAGTATGGTTTTCCTGGAAAAACCACGTGATGATTTAATCATCATACTTATCCTTTTGTTACTAATACCGCGTTAATTTGGATATGGATCTTTTGTCATTCCATAATTAACAGTAGTTTCTCGTTTATACATAATTGAAAAAGATTACTAAAACATCTGAACGTCTTCCAGATAGACTTTGGGCGTGCGCACGCAAACATCTTGTTAATCATACGAGTGGCCAAGAAGTATTAAACTTCGACACAAAGTTGAAGGAACAAATCCCTTATTGACTGCGAGCATAACCCTCGAACTTCGCATCATTTCTGAAAATAGCCCTTATAACTACCTTTTACGGACAGCGTTAGACTATCTCACAGAAAATGAGCTACATCCTCGGCAATTATCTGGCATCTCAAGTCAGAGGATAAATATTCATGATATACTTGATGACTATGATCCATAAAGTATAATCATGTGGATGGGATAAGTCCTATATTCAATTTATCCAATATTGAATATCATGTGACATTGGTGTCTTAACCTTACAGTACATTCTACCAATCCTCACATTTGTCTTAGTTTAATAATATTCCCATATTATTAATTGACAACGGACTATTTAGAATAAATAAATTATTCACGGATTTAAACATGCAAATATAGGACACAAATATTAATAATGACAATAAACGTTATCCGCACTTTATTTCATTAAAATAATAATTGTTTACACGTCCCTATCGAAATACTAATCCAACAGATTTACATGAAACTATCTGCTAAACGAAGACCAATACCCTGAGCATGACGATTAAACGTCTCCTTAGGTAATGCCTTCGTGAAAGGATCAGCCAGATTGTCATCTGTGTGAACTTTGAGTACTTTTATTTCACCATCATCGACTTGTTCTCGAACATAGTGATACTTTCTTTTAAAGTGTCTGGCGCCTTTCATAACTCCAGGTTCATTGGCAAATGTGATTGCAGCAGAGTTGTCGCAATACACATTTATAGGTAATTCTATAGAAGGCATCACTCCAAGATCCTTAATGAATTTCCTTATCCAAACAGCTTCTTGTGCTGCTTCCGATGCAGCAATGTACTCAGCTTCTGTAGCAGACATGGCCGTTGTACTCTGCTTCTTACTCTTCCAGTCCACAGCTCCTCCATTTATGACAAAAACGTAACCCGTCTGAGACTTCGTATCATCTTTATCAGTCTGAAAGGACGCATCGCAGAAACCTGTAACATTCAGTTTTGCGTCTGGATTTCCCCCGAAAACTAGAAACATATCTTTAGTATTCCTTAAATACTTAAGAATGTTCTTTACAGCATGCCAGTGATCTTTCCCTGGATTTTGCTGATAACGACTGGTCAAATTTTGAGCGAATGCCACATCTGGCCTTGTACATCTAACTGCATACATGATAGATCCTACTGCCGAAGCATACGAAACTTTCTTCATGTATGACACCTCTTCAGGTGTAGAAGCACACATTTCGCTGCATAAGCCGTGTTCAACTTGCATGAGCAAATATCCTTTCTTGGAATTTTGCATATTGAATCTCTTCAATATTTTATCCATGTAAGCACTTTGGCTTAATCCGATTAACCGTTTAGATCTGTCTCTATAGATCTTGATTCCAAGGATATACGCTGCTTCTCCTAAATCCTTCATGGAAAAACATTCACATAGATACGCCTTAACTTCATCAAGACTAGGTATGTGATTTCCCATGATTAATATGTCATCGACATATAGGACAAGAAAAGTAGTGTTACTCCTACTAACTTTGTGGTATACACATGGCTCATCGAAATTTTGAGTAAATCCAAACTTCTTGATTTCCTCATCAAATTTCTTATTCCATTGCCTGGATGCTTGCTTCAATCCATAAATGGATCTTTGAAGTTTGCATACACGCTCAGGAAATTGTGGATTCACAAACCCCTCAGGTTGCGCCATATAGATATCTTCATCTAGGCGACCATTCAGAAAGGTGGTTTTGACATCCATCTGCCAAATCTCATAGTCATAGTAGGCAGCTATGGCTATAAGAATCCTAATAGCTCTAATGTCGGCCACAGGAGAAAATGTCTCCTCATAGTCAACACCGTATGTTTGGGTAAAGCCTTTAGCCACCAAACGAGCTTTATAGGTGTGTACGTTGCCATCCATGTCAGTCTTTTTCTTGAAGAGCCACTTACACCCAACTACCTTAGCATTGAGTGGAAGGTCTACTTCAATCCAGACTTTATTGTCTTTCATGGATTGCATTTCCCCATCCATGGCTACTTGCCATTTGTCCTTTTCAGGACTATTAATGGCAGCCTTATAACTAGTTGGCTCATCAATGTGATCCAATAGTGTAGATTCCTCATCCTCTATGTTTAAACATAGACGGTCAGGAGCCTTTGCAGATCTTGAAGATCTACGGATGGGTACCACTTCTACTTCAGGTGGAGGACCTAAACTTTCAGGTTCCACAGGAAGTGTGTTAGTGCCTTCAGAAGGTGACGTATCTTCATGATCATTTTCAAGATCATATACTCTCCCATTGATTTCTTGAGATATTAGATTATCCTCAAGAAATTCACCGTACCTAGCTACGATGACCTTATTTTCAGGTGGGAAGTAAAAGTAGTAACCCTTCGTTTCCTTAGGGTATCCTACGAAGATACACTTAACAGATCTTTGTTGGAGTTTGTCAGGTGAGTCACGTTTAACAAACGCCTCACAACCCCAGACCTTTAAGTAAGAAAAGTTGGGAGCTTTTCCAGTCCATACTTCATATGGGGTCTTATCAACATTCTTAGTTGGAATCCTATTCAACACGTGAACAGCCGTTTCAAGAGCATAATCCCAAAAGGATAAGGGAAGAGTTGTAAGATTAAACATGGATCGTACCATATCTAACAAGGTACGATTTCTCCTTTCAGATACACCATTTTGCTGTGGCGTATAAGGAGAAGTGAGTTGTTGTACAATGCCACACTCACCCAGATAATCCTTAAACTCTTGGCTTAAGTACTTACCACCACGATCGGATCGAAGTGCCTTAATCTTCTTTCCGAGTTGTAATTATAATTCATTTTTAAAGACCTTGAATGTCTCAAAGACTTCATGTTTATGTTTAAGTAAATAAACATAACCATAACGACTATAGTCATCCGTGAAGGTCAAGAAGTAGACAGCACCGCGTTTAGACACATGTCTAAGTGGACCACACACATCCGTGTTTATTAATCCAAGTAGATCCGAAGCCTTCTCCATATTGCTATGGAAATGTTTCTTTGTCATCTTCCCAGATATACAAGATTCGCATTTATCAACTGAATCATCATTGATATTTTTCAAAAGCCCATCGTGTTGCAGCTTTTCCATGCGATTCTTGCCTATGTGGGCAAGACGGCAGTGCCATAAATAAGACGAGTCCAAGTTAGACTTGACTCTTTTATTCCCGATGCTATACATTGAATTATTTCTATTGGATACATGGTTCTCCATGTCAATTTCAAACACACCATTTAATGGAATAGCATTAAAGTAAAAAACAGAATTTAGAGAAACAGAAATTCCATTATCATTAAAAGTATGGTTAAAACCCAAATCCAATAACAAAGAAACTGAAACGACACCTCTAACAATAGAAGGTGCGTAATGACAATTGTTCAAAACTAATATTAAACCAGAAGGTAAAACTAGCTCAAAAGTCCCTATGGCTTCTACTGCTGCACGTATTCCATTTCCCACGTACAAGTAGCATTCCCCATAGTTCAGCTTCTTCGCTCCTTTAAGCCCCTGCGATGTATTACAAATGTGAGTACCACATCCTGTATCATATATCCAGGCATTTTGCTTACGAGGAAAAGAAAAAAATTCAACCATAAAAATACCTGAAGTGCTGGCGCCCTGCCCAGCCTTGGCATTCTTATTCTTGCGACACTCCTCAAGTAGCAGTGGACAGTCCCTCTTCCAATGTCTAGGAGTATTGCAGTGGTGACAAGCAGCTGTATCCTTTTTAGGATGATCCTTCTTGGGAGGAGGATTCTGCTTCTTTGGCTTTTGCTGATAGGTCACAATCTGCTTGCCCTTGTCAGCGTTGCCCTTTCCTTTCTTGTTCACATGCTTCGGTTTACCGGGCTTAGCTACTCTACCACCTCTTATTGCCATAACAGCAGGTGTAGGAGCTTTCTTATTGAGTCCCTTCTCATGCTCAATGAGCATTGCATGCAATTCAGAAAAAGTCTTCCCCTTGCAATGCATGTTAAAGTTGCGCACGAAGTCACCATATAATTCCTCATTGAGGGATTTGTTGATGAGGCCAACTTTAACGTCTTCCACATACCCGCAATCAAGTGCATCTAGTTGGTCAAGATAACCTTTCATTTCAAGCACATGAGTACTTACGGGTGTTGTTGCGTCCTGCTTGCACTTGCCCAAGTTGTCAAGTACATCATACAATTCAGCCATAGGAGGTTTCTGAAACATTCGTGTTAGTTCATCAATCATGTTTTTCGGGCCATATTTCTCAAACTGTTTAACCAGTTGAGTGTCCATTCCCGATAGCATGAGACAAGCCGCATCATTGTGCTTGTCATAGGCTTCATTGAACTCCCTAAGTATTTCATTAGGCGAGTTAGCGGGAGGAGCAACCGGAAGGTCCTCAGTAAGACATTCATAACGTTTGGCAATCATAAGAACAAGCCTTAGATTGCGATACCAATCGTTAAAATTCTTAGTCCCAGTCAATTTCTCTTTTTCAAGCATCATCTTGAAACAAGAGGTTAAGTTTGACGAGTTTCCGGGTTGGGCCATTTCTACAGAAAAAAGTTCAAAAGTTAGTACTTTCGATAATAAAACATTTCATGAAAATTAAACACCCATTGGTTAAAAAACCATTTAATTTTCACTGAAAACTAGGATCCTAATTGACGCCGTTTCATTACATCAGCTTTGGCTGCTAGCAATGAAAATGCTCAATAAGGTACGGGATCACCCAATTGCCAATGTCAAATTGCAATTCCTAGAAATCTTGGGACTTACATTATATTGCCAACATCAGTTGCAAAATGTAAGCATGTTTCATCCCCAAATCTTTATGCCTTGGCGCCGTTCCATTACATCAGCTTTGGCTGCTAGTAATGAAAGTGCCCAATTAAGTTAACCAACTTAAGAAACAGTAAATTGACGTCGGTTTATTGCATTCAGCTTTGGCTGCTAGCAATAAAGTACTCAATTTACCCTTAGATGACCACCCTTTGAACATCAACATTCAGCTTTGGCTGCTAGTGATGTAGGATGAAACCTTAGGTGTTTCTTTTTGTAGTTGGGTGGCATATAACTTAAATTTGAAGGGTAATAAGTTTTGATGTATAAAATCAAAAAATATGTACAAAGATGTCATGCATTCATCTTTGTATCATATATGTTTGCAAAAACAAAACCGTTTACTTATTCGTAGCTCAAATCATCAAATTTTTTAATTGAGGCGTTGAGCAAATTACAACATTGCCTTAAGATGCTTCGTACTTTTTCATGGTGTACTTGGTAAGTCTATTATTGACGCACAGGCGAGCGGAGGGACGACAGCCGCCGAAGCTGGTTAAAACCGTGCCCCTCTAAGGTCACAATTTAATGTGAGCCAACCTTAAACCCACTTTATAGTTTGTCAATAATAGGTCCGCCGCTTCGACCACTTTTGTACAGTTGCAATCAATCAACTAAAAAAATATGATTTTCTTGCTAAAACAATTTTATGTAGTAATTTATTAATTGCTAGTCTCGCCTGGGAGCAAATTACCGTGCGAAGCGAATCACTATCGGCACATAAGACTTGGCAAAAAATAAAATTACTACAAAGGTTTCATAGTTATTAGTCTTATTTATTTTTATTATGAAAATTACCCTCTTGTGTGTTGCAATCCATCATAATATATAAACACAAAAGATCAAGTAATTACAAAAAATAAATAAACACATAATAACAAATATATGAAATGGATTGGATTGCTATTAGTTTGGATCCGTCAAAATAAACACATAATAACAAATACATGATCATCCACGATATCATATAGCCACATGCAAACCTTTTTCAATAAATCCTAATATTAATTCTATGTGAAATTTTAAATGTATGTAACTAACAAAACTCCCATTGGTTTTCGAGCTCATTGTGCCCAATGGTCCACAGACGCCAAATAACTTGGCCGCGTAAGTTTTAGTTAGTTAGATACCACATTGCACATAACTTATTAATTAATATATATTGAGGTCTTCCCCAATTTAAGATTTATTTTAAATCATGTAGCAAATAATTCAATACAAAACATACAAATCATACCATGACAAATATGCAAGATTTGTCAAGGATACCATATTGATCACATAATCATGCATTCCATATTATCATGTCAATATCTCATGTACGTATCTAATTAATTAGTAACATCACATACGGTACTCACTAATTAATCCCTAAAAATTTTCATGCAATCCTAGGGTTTCTCAAGTTTTAATAAAAAACTATAACCCTAATTTTTAATATATATGGATCGAACCATATTTAGGGTTTTTAAAAAAAACAAACAAACCCTAAAATTATTATTGCATGTAATCTCTACAAGATCCAATTTTTAGGTTTAAGTAATTAATTACAAGTTCTTAAACGAGGCTCATGATGCCACTGTTGGAATATATGAATCATAATAAACTATAAACATATAAGCATCAAAGAACACGCAGCGGAAGATCTACAAGAACATGTAATTAATTAAAACTAAATAGACACGTACCTCTTGTGCACTTTCAAGAACAAAGTTATAAACCCTAATTTGGTTTATGTTTGGATCGAACACCATAACTATACAAGCTAAAGGAAGCTTGTTACTCGTTCCTGTAAACACGTAATGATAGCGTTCCAATAGGAAAAGCTAGGTTCAAGATCACTAACAACCAAACACTTAATTGCTACACTTGATTCGCCAAGTTCTAGTGAACTTAAAAAAAGGGTCGAACAAGCTTGAGCAAGAGGGAGAGAAGAAGAGAAGTTTGGCTATAGTTAGGGATACAAGATTAGGGAAAAAATAAACACAAGTTAATTGTATTTATAGGCAAACCCTGAAACACAAATCTTGGTCCCTAAGCTATCCCAAAACCGGCCCCCCCTCTCCCTTGTAGGTTTCGGCCGACCCAACCCAATGGGTTTGGGTTCTAGATCCTTCTTTCTCCCTTTTGCATAATTAGTCCTTTAACGGCCGTTAATCAAACCCCGTTAAGTACTAACCGTCGTTAAGTGTTATTAGTGAAATGAATAATTAAAATATAAAATATATTTAATTAATTCATAACTATTGAAACTCTCACGTATTGTGTGCAATCCCGAGTCTCGGGTTCGAAACCGGACATACGTATATTAATATTTATACACTAAACTCTAACAACTCCCACTTGGATAAACATTAATATAGTAATGATATGGGCTAGTCTAGTTTAACAGATCCCAATGCCCCTAGCTCGATCCGAGTATGATTTTCCTGAAAAAAACCACGTTATGATTTAATCATCACGTATATGTTGCGATAGATGATCTAACAATTTATCACGTGATGCAATTGTATCCAAATATACATTAGAGATGGTTAGCCTAAAAACCATGTTGACCTCATGCCTAACCCATACATACTAAATTACTAACGTAATTGCTTCCATCCTCATCTCACACACTCTGCCAAGTAAACTCGCAATTCCACTCCCTCATTCCTTAAGTTCATTTTGTTAATGTTTTCATTTACCTAACCCACTCCATTTTAATGAATTGTATTTTATTATTAAGAAGATGTGATTTTTTATCAGAAGGAAAATATAAATCCATTGAAACTATTTTTGTTATCCAAGCCCCCCTATTTTTGTTATCCAAGCCCCCCTTGTTTTTTTTATCCACGCTCCCTTGTTTTTTTGATTTTTTTTATTTTTATAATTTTATTTATATCAAAAAACTATAAACCTGAAAGTACGGAACAGAAAATATAAACTTTAATATGTCAAACGCTAAAAACTGTCAGAAATACGGAACAGAAACTGACAAAAAACTGTGTTATACTGGAAAGTCAAAGGGGACAAAAGGAATCTCCCTATGATTTGACATCATAGAGGGGCTTCTATAGTATAACCCATAATAGAAATAGGGGGGGGCTTGAATAACTCCCCCCAATTATTAATAGGCCAAATTGCATATATATATCCCTCCAAAGTAAATAATTGCATATATATATCCTTTTTACAAGTTTTTTATGCACATAATACAATGGTTTTTCTACATGCTTTGGATATATATGCAATTTTGCATTTTCGGAAGGATATATATGCAAAAGCCAGCTTGCAAAGATATAGGTAAAAAGTCACCCAAAATATCCTTTTTAATGATGAAACCTCCTAAATGGAATTATTTAAAATTTCGAGAATTATTGAAATAACATAGAATGTGTACTGATATTTAGCACACTAATTATAGAAAATCTTAAAGTAGAACAACTGAAATTTACGGTCAACATGACCGGACACATCTTAACCCGTTTCCCACCCTACCCATGTTCCCATGTTTAATCAATAGTTAAGTGTACCTCACAAAATATACATCAATACCGCCCATTGTGCTTCTAAGGATTACCATGTACCTCCGTTGTGGATAAATCAACAGCCTGAAATATCACAAAAAGACCCGTCGCATATTAAAGCCTAGAATTATAAGAAAAAAGATATTTAAATTCCATTTCATTCTCACATCATCATGACCAACAGATATGTATAATAATCTAGCATAAGTTTAGATTTACGTAACTACTAAAAGTTCAGATTAAATAAAAGTGTTATAATTATTTAAAATTAAACTTCACACGAAAGCACGGTAAACCCTTTATGTAATCTTCGGTTACAAAAAGCCATCTTAACAGTGGGATAGTGGGATATTTGTAAGAAACTTGCACTAATAATATTTGACCAATGCGAGTTACATAAATAAAAAAGGGGGCAAGAAATTACGTTTGGTTTGTGTTATCTTCACTCATGTCCATCATTTTGTCCTCCAAAATATGAAAACTTAACTATATAAGATACTATCATAATGGCAAATATTGCAACTGTGATATGGGAAAGAAGATTAATCTGATGCATTCATCTAATCTATGTTCTTCCACGAAAGGTTTTTTAACTTCTGCCAGCAGACAAACACCAAAAGTTGATCAAACATTGACCAAGGCTCGTCCAAAAGAATTGTGATATTACAGGTCGCAGTTTTGTTTTTTATATCTAACGGGTGGATTAGGTGAAATTAAATATATAGCTCAAAAAGAAAATGGGTCAAAAGGACAGAAAATTGCGGGTTTTAAAGATACGTTTTTAATGAAAATGTCGAGAAAATTACAAATAAGCTCTCCAATAGGTGTTTCTGGCTTAAGCTCAATCTGATTAGTTTGTGAATTTTTCAAGGCCATTTGAAGAAGCGTATGCATAATATTTCACCCTCAAAATACTAAGAAGAAGCTTTCTAATAAGTTTTCCGTAACACCTTAAAAGAGCTTAGCATCAGGTATTAAGCTCCTCAAATAAGCTTGCCCAAACACCCCCTCAACATCATGACACTCAATATACATGTAACATGTCATATATGACAATCAGGAAAAGAAACAAGAAAGGGAATGCAAGCAACAACCTCATTGATATTACCTCAGCTAAGTCAGAAACAAAGAACCTTTGTTGCGTAAATAAGTTTTTTTAGTTCTTCTTTAAGAAACGCTTTGAACCATGTTTATTGTTGTAAGCGGGTTTTTTCCTGTCAAGAACCAGTGAGAATTTAGTTCAATAAATTAGCTTACCCAAACACCCCTTAGGGCCCTTAACATGCAATCCCAAACACACCCTACTTGTTAAAAGTGAGTTTTACCTAACAGTGACCCATTTACGTTTAGGTAAGTCGACCAAGTAATGTTTTGACCATAAAGGTTCAAATGGGTAAAAAAAATTAGCTCATTAACAGACGAGTAAAAAAGTCACATAAGCATAAATCCTTAAAAATCATTTTTCTTAAGTATTCGTACGTTTCTATCAAATACTCTTTCAAAACGATCATAACTTTATAACCAATTGAAGAACACCTATCACCCTTTGCAAACATGGAAATGTGATGATAAAATGATAACACTAAAAAACATATCACCATGCATACAGGATGAATTACTTGCTTTAGTATCCAATAGTATAATATAAAGTCCATTTTAAGGAAAAAGACTTACTGAAGTAAAATAGTTGTTTATTATGTTTATAATCTCATAAAAAACATAAACATTATAGTATAAATTCCATTCTATCCTCACGAAATTTTTGGAGGCCATCTTCCTCGGGAAATGCATTTAACACAATTCTACAGCATTGACAATGCCGATACCACTACAATAACATGCAAAATGTAATCAGATCACGAATATAAATCTGGAATATAATCTACATTCTACAACGATGTCCAGTTTGAAAGCCCATAAATGACTACAGTAACTATAAGAGGGCCACGTGTACCAGAGCTTCTTACTTGATACCTTCAGCGTAATCACTCCCTAAAAGCATTGCCATACGTATTAGCTTTTCCCGTGTTAACCCAAGCTTCGATTCAATGTCCTACCACAACCATTAATAGGCAGAAGATAGGCTATAACAAATATATAACTCGATCTAAACCTAGAAAAGAAACTCAATTCCTCTAGGTATTGAAACATAAGCATCATATAACAAATTTAAGTGAAAAAACTAAGGCATTGAACTATATCCAGCTTCACTCAATTTTGTGATTTAAGAACCACAAAATCATGTTCCTCACAATAGAATCCAAAATATATCGTTTCTCATAAATAGCAATTACCATTAAAAACTAAAAAGTATACTAATCATTAGAGTCATCCATTTGTTCATGTGATAGCATGAACATGTAGAATTTTAATATGTAGATCAAACAATCGTATCCATGTATTAAATGACCACTCGGGCTCCATCGATCAACTCACTCTAGCTTCTACGACAGTATAAAATAAAATTAAGTTATAATGAATGAATAGCTATATATGATTATAAAAAAGCAACTTTAATACTAATCTAGAACATTATTAAACGTACAATTCGAGCAACTTTCTACCAGTTTGACCAATCACCATTGTGACCTATTTGACAATGAATCTAACTCAAATCAACCCATTCATGAGCAAACTGGTTCAAAATTTCCACCACTAATGTAAAGTGCGGCGATGAGAAAAACAAAATCCATACCACTCCTTGAGATACTATATGCTTCACTTCATCACACTCCACACGATCTTGCACCAAATAAAGAAAGAATTGATTTTTTTTTTCAAATACGAAAGGAAAAAGTTTTTCTAGCATGCGTATTGTGCTTATTTCGTGTTAATTAATCTGTGTACATGTTGCCATATGAGATGTATTATTATTATAAAAATTGAGGCCATGTGCTATTATTATTTACAAATTTGATTTAGTGATACGACAAATGATCCATCAACGGATTGTTGTGGGCTGAAGTTTATATCAGATACTAGGTGGTTTAATAATCAAGTGAATAATTTGTTTTTAAAGAAAAAGAATAATATAGCTAAGGAATCTTGCGCAAAAGTTTTTTTTTTTAACGGCAATTATTTTAAAACTAGCATGTCGCTAGGAAAGGAGATTACACGGGGGTATAAGAGAGGGTGTTACAAGGGTTAGAAAAACACTTAGCCCAACTGCAAAAACATTTTCTATAGAGAAAATTACTACAGAACCCATTCACAACCTGACATGTCTCTATTTGCCCAACCTTTTTCAATTTATCAAAAATACCCACACATCTTGCGTAAAGATTGACGCAAGATACGCAAGATGACACATCTCAATCGTAGCCATCCAAAAAACGTCCAAAAAAAAAAAAAAAAAAATTACAAAACATCCCGCGTATGAATTTGCGCAAGATGTTTACTTTTACGCAAGATGCAAAAAAATAAATATAATAACATCCTGCGTAATTTGCTACGCAAGATGTATACCTTTTACGCATGATGTTGACATATATATTTTAAAACTTTTTAATAGTTACAAAAATCACCCTTTAACTTTTTAATAATTACAACTTTTTCATATAACAAACTCTATTCGTCAAATACCTAGTAAATATCTATCAAATTCTTTAATGAAAAAAATATCGTTGCGAAGAGCTCTAAATTACGAACAAAACAAGCCCAATATTAACATGTTTTTGACGTAAGTATGATTTTATAAAAAATGTTAAAGTTTGATATATATATATATATATATATATATATATATATCACTTTTAAAGCACGTTTACTACTCCCACCGTCTCAATTTATTTGTCAGGAGAGAGAAAATACAAACTTTAATAAAAGTGGGGCCACTTTAATTTTCAACCACTAAAATGAAATATTTCTACACTAGATTATCTAGTTTTTACTAAATAATGAAAGTGGACAATTAATTTGAGAAATCCATAAAAGGAAATATGGACAATTAAATTGAGACGGAGGGATTAATATTTGAAAGTGAAATTTTTATATATATATATATATATATATATATATATATATATATATATATATATATATATATATATATATATATATATATATATCAAACTTTAACATTTTTTATAAAATCATACTTACGTCAAAAGCATGTTAATATTGGGCTTGTTTTGTTCGTAATTTAGAGCTCTTCGCAACGATATTTTTTTCATTAAAGAATTTGATAGATATTTACTAGATATCTGATGAATAGAGTTTGTTATATGAAAAAGTTGTAATTATTAAAAAGTTAAAAGATGATTTTTGTAACTATTAAAAAGTTTTAAAATATATAAGTCAACATCATGCGTAAAAGGTATACATCTTGCGTAGCAAATTACGCAGGATGTTATTATATTTATTTTTTTTGCATCTTGCGTAAAAGTAAACATCTTGCGCAAATTCATACGCGGGATGTTTTGTATTTTTTTTTTTTTTTTTTGACGTTTTTGAACGGCTACGATTGAGACATGTCATCTTGCGTATCTTGCGTCAATCTTTACGTAAGATGTGTGGGTATTTTTGATAAATTGAAAAAGGTTGGGTAAATAGAGACATGTCAGGTTGTGAATGGGCTCTGCAATAATTTTCTCTTTTCTATATCTATCAGTGATCCAATTTAGTGATCCAATTAAATGAAAGCATTTTTACATCATTTAAAATAAACTTCTTCTTTGGTTTTTTAGCTTAAAAACAGTCTCATTTCTAAAGCGTCATAGAATCCAAAACGTTGACTGAATCACACCATCAAATAACTGACTTAAACGGTGCGGAAAATTAGAATCGTCCGCGAGGAACAAAATACAGATCATTGCCGAAATCGGGTTTGTGTCACACAATACACATCACATGAAATGGTGTCCAATAAAGTTTTGTAGATATGGATAAATTATATATAAGTATTGATGTTGTTTGTGATTATTTACATGTAAACTATGATAATAGACTAGGTAGATGTTAGTACCTTCGTCCTAAAATAAATGTTCAGTTTTAATTTTTGTAGTCTTCCTTTTTTAACTTTGACCTTAAATATTTTCTTGTGTGTTATATATTACTTTATGCAAAATATATGAATTGATTGGGTTTTAAATGTATTTTTATTGGTATAACTTTCATCAAGTATTATATAACACGGACAAAAATATTTAATGATAAAGTTGAAAAAAAAAACTTAAAAAAATTAAATTTGACATTTGTTTTGAAACAGAGGGAGTTAATTTACAAGTTTCATACCTCTTTGTTTTTTCAGTTTTGTGATGAGTGTATATGTAAAATAAAAAACATGATAACTTATCTGGTTTGTAAAGTCTCATAATGAGACCAATTAAAACAATAAAGATGACCAAAGTAAATTTTTGGGTATTAAAGGTAAAGAGTTCAAATGGAATTAAATTATTTAGTATCCATCTTTTACAATTTCACAACTTATTACGGATTGGATTTGGGCGCGTGACGGGGTTTACCGAGAAGAAAAGAGGAAGGGGAAGGTGGTGATGGCAACGGCGTGGTGGTGGGTGGCGCGTGGGTGGTGTTGCGGTGGGAGTCACGAGCTAAAACGCTCCAGAAAAGAAGAGGGTGCACCGATCTATCGATTTGGCTAGAAAAGTAGCTCGCCTGAAAATTTTCCGGTGGCCGGAAGTTGGCGGTGGCCGGCGATGGGGGAAAAGAGAGAGAGAGAAGAGAGTTAGTGAGATGTGGTGTATTTATATATGGGTTTGAGGGCATATTTGTCATTTAAGCTAAAAGCAAAAAAATATCCCCACCTAACACTTGCACTTGCAATGACACATGTCAAAAAAATAATGGAGTCGAGCAGTCGAACAGTCGAGCGTGAACAAAATGGGAAAAGTGTGTGGTTTGTGGCCAAGTCTTAAAATAGTGGAAAATATTTGGCCTATTTTTGAATTTCCTCTAAAATTATTTAGTATCCATCTTTTACAATTTCACAACTTATTCCTTCTTACTAAAAAGAAAATGTTCCAGTTACTATGCTTTAGTTCATTGCAAGGTACTTGTCATAACACAAACATTAATATGTTAGATAATGAGATACATAGGTCTAGGTGATTACATCAACATGCGTAAATGTGTGTTTTGTGATGTTAAAGAGATTAGGACACTACAACATAATGTAATTCAAGTGAAGTAGTAGTCCCTTCAATATCTCCTTAAGTCCGATGTGGTATGTATTTGTACCAAAGATCAAGTAGTCCATCGGCTCGTTGTATCTTCTTTATTTACGTACATATCATGCATACACAAAAGAACTAACATACGCCTTTCTCTCTCTAACACGACATATAGGTGCTTAACTATGTATGATCATCTATATAAAATTATTACGATGAGTTTATATATCTGATAAAAATTCAATATATGAAGTTGCATAGTGGAAAAGTTATTTGTGGAAAGAAAATGAAAGATGAAGGCATAATTCGACACCTTTCCCATACATGATCTATAAAAGGTATACTGATTCAGTGATTTGAAACCAATATAGTAGTCAAGCATATGGTGAGAAGAAGACTTTAGGAATTTAATACGAAGCTTCCATGTGCATTCTTTAAGCGTGTACGGCCTTTCAACCCATTAAACCATTCTAGACGGCATTTTTAGATCTATTCTATCGGGCCAAAATACCCTCCACAGTAGGGGTGTTCATGGATCGGGTAATATCCGAAGTAATCGAAACCGAACCGAACCGAAAATTATCGAACCGAATTCTTAAAAACCGAACCGAACCGAACATTTTAATCGGTTTATGGTTCGGTTATGGGTTTAGTATATTGACAACCGAACCGAACCGAAAACCGAATTATAATTAATATTTAATATTTTTTATATATTAATTAAAAAAATATAACTTAACTAACCCTAGGTCCTATGATGTTAAGGTATTTTGTGTTCAATAGATGTTAAAACTTGTCTAGGTATGTCGTTTTGCATATATTTTGGCATACCGTCATGGGGTCATGTGCTATTATTAGTTATTTCTTAGGAAAGGTTATGTATCTGGATGATGTATGTTCTATTCTCTAGGTTTAATCATTTGACATACATATCAATATGTGTATGCAAGACTGTTATGGTTCAATATTAGAGCAAATATAAATGTTGTTCAATATTCAAGTACAAAATTTCGGTTTTCGGTTTTGACCCATAACCGAACCGAACTTTGGTTCGGTTCTCGGTTCGGTTCGGTCACAAATATTTTCGGTTCGGTTCGGTTTTCGGTTATGACTCAAAAAATTTTTTTAACCGAACAACCCGAACCGAATAAACCAATTAACCGAGAACCGAACCGATGAACACCCCTACTCCACAGTTCAATCAAATTACTATAGTATCGTATAATACGACTTCATAAAATGATATATTAAGTTTGAATATCTTAGTTAAAATCTCGATCTATTTAGTCATGCATTTCGCTCAGTCAGTTAATTTAAATTGTGTTTTTGTTAGTGAAAATGTTGAAATATTAGAATCATAAATCTATAAACTAATAAACACAAACAATAAACATCAAAGCATGCGCAGCGGATTAGGATCTACAATAAAATATAATTAATTAACTAAAATTAAAAGAGATACGTACCTTTTTGGTTTCTAGCAAGAACAAAAAACCTAATCACCAAGAACGAGATGAACCCTAGGTTGGGATTTAACAAGGGATCGACTTTTACAAGTCGAAGAGAGTAAAGTAACACAAGCTAAAATAAGCTTGTCCTTCGTTCTTGTACACACGTATTACTAGCGTCTCAATGTGAAAATCCAGGTTCATGTATCACAAATAAAACATCACAACACCTAGGATTTGATGTTCTAGATAATACATGATCGAATCCCACCAACAAGAAGATAAAGGAGGAACATGAATATGCTACACATATTCATACGCAATGTATCCATGTACTGTACGCTAAACTCACACACGTTTCAATGATACATGATCAATGAAACATGCACATGCATAGTACTCTTATCATTACCCTTTTACTGTTCGTAGTAGGTGAAGAAAAAAGTGAATCGATTTATCAAATCGTTTAGGGATATTTTTATGTCCAACGATTTATGAACCCATGAGGTGTTTATATACATTCCAAACTTGCTCTCTAAGTTTGAGTTCAACACCTTCTCAAGTTCTAAAAATCGACATTTAACCCCCTCTTTTTTCTTGTTCGATCATATAAATATTTGTGATTTAATAATTAATCATAAATCATTATATTAATTATTAATACATTGAGACTCATACGTAATGTGTGCAATCCCGAAGTCTCGGGTTCGAAACCGGACATACAAATATTAATTTATATCCACAAACTCTAACAGCTCCCACTTGGATATTCATTAATATCGTAATGACATGGGCTAGTCTAGCTTAACAGATCCCAATGCCCCCAGATCGAATCGAGTATGGTTTTCCTGGAAAAACCACGTGATAAATTTAATCATCATACTTATCCTTTTGTTTCTAATACCGCGTTAATATGGATATGGATCTAGGTCATTCCATAATTAACTATTCTGTTTCTCGTTGTTATTGATTGATCAAGATTACCAAAACATCTGAACGTCTTCCAGATAGACTTTGGGTGCGGCCGCACAAACATTTTGTCAATCCTACGAGGGGCCTAGCAGTATTATACTTCAAAACAAATTTGAAGGAACAAATCCTTTATTGACTACGAGCGTGACCCTCGAACTTTGCATCACCTCCGAAAATAGCCCTTATAACTACCTGTTACGGATAGCGTTAGACTACCTTACAGAAAATGAGCTACATCCTTGGCAGTCACCTGGTATCTCAAGTCTGAGGATAAATATTCATGATTTACTTAATGACGACGATCCATAAAGTATAATCATGTGGTTGGGATAAGTCCTATATTCAATTTATCCAATATTGAATATCATGTGACATTGGTGTCTCAACCTTACAGTACATTCTACCAATCTTCACATTTGTCTTAGTTCAATAATATTCCCATATTATTAATTGACAACGGACCATTTAGAATAACATAAGTTATTCACGGATTTAAACATGCAAATATAGGATACAATATTATAAATGAGAATAAACGTTATCCACACTTTATTTCATTAAAATAATATTACTTAACATCCCTTTATCCAAATACTAACTAGATCAATGCATGACAATTCTCATTAGTGAATTATGCCACAAGCCATGTTCCACATACTTGTTGACAAGGCATAAATCAACTAATGTTGATCTATCGGAATTTTGAGAATACTTATTTCAATAATGAAATTCTTGTATGTGTGCATTCATCTATATAGATATTGCCACATGGTTCATAAAATGCGTGACATCCTCATGCATGAATTTATGAAAACTACCAAACCTTGTAGTTAAAGTATTCTAATCCTTTATGTATAATGCAACTATGCCCATATTGAGCATAACTAGTATACATGGTCTCCTAAAAAAGGATGAGCTCCTACCATGACTAGTATTGAGTGTCATCTCAATCTTACTAGCATCATTGTATCAAACAACAATATGCTCTTTCAAAGTTCCGTAAACTTTTAACATTCATCGTGTAATGTTTGATATCTTCAAATCCTTCAAGATTTGACCACAATATCAATCAGGCAATAACTTGCCATATGGTTCGTATTTAGAATTTTGGAGCAAATCCAGGCTGAGGGTGTAAATTCTAAACCATATCCATTACACTTAGCTATCTAATAATTTTCAATTAGATACTAATGTTGTCAATCATCTTGCATCCAAGCATGATACAACAAGCAACATGATGTACATGAATAATCCTTTCGTCAACCTTAGATTTATTCATGCCATATCTTTTCAAAGATATGATTCTATCTAGTCTTTCTAATAGAATATCATGTTCTTTTAGAATCAGTTATTTTACCGCTTATGTTTATAATCAAATAAACATATACTTTAAGGTTTTATTTTCTAAATTTCATGTGAAGTTTCATTCCAAACTTAGTCTTAACATAAAATGTTAATGTTAATGGAATGTTACTTCCCATATGTTATATAACATATATGAAATAAGAAAATAAATACATCACTCCCACTAGCTTTCAGGAATATTAAGAAATACCTTATTTTAATTATAAATCAAAACTAGATTTAATAACTAAAAATAAGTATATCTTCAAGATGCATGCATTAATCCATTTTCAAATGATTTGCATTTTGTATACTACTAAAGATCATTTGAATTCAAATACTCCTTTCAATTACTTTTCGTCCTCGCTCAAGTAATTATTCAAGAAAGAGATTTGATATTCCATTATTAATTTCATATAAATGAAACTAATAATGACAATCATAATCTTTATATATTTAATTTGCTCAGAAAGAATTTCAATCACATTTAATTGCTTAATTGTGATTGATAATCTTTTCACATATTAAATACGTATATAAATTTGTCCATTATGATTTCTACACAAGAATTTAAATCTTAAGGATTTTCATTTCCTTTTGTAGAAATTCATTTCCATTCTATAGTGTTACTATAGAGCTTAAGATTAACTACGTTTCCAAACTAGTCATCTTCTTGGACTGCATCTAATTATTCATAGTATGAGTAATTTGCCAAATAAACATTTGCAATTTATTAACAGGCATACCACGATCCCGTAACTCATAACCCTCAACATATTCTACAAATATTTGAGATACCCTTGCGGATCTATGAATAAGAATTCCATCATCTTTGAGATTTAACACTAACATGTTAAATCCTCATTATGGTTTTGCTAGTGTATTTTAGAAGATCACGTATCTTGTAATTTTATCTTATCAAGATAAAACTCCCACTTGCCTTTTGTAATTTATAGATTACCTATAAATGCTTAGCAAATAGAGCAACACAACCTTGTTCTCTTTTGGGACTTTACAAATACAAATTGACAGTTCCTAACCTTAATTTGTTAGTAACCTACCAAACAAGTAGTTTAACAAATTCTGAACTTCAATTTTTTTTAAGACTTAATGTGATTCAACGCATTCCATATCAAATGGTGTCTTATTAATCTTCTAGGTTGAAGTCTAATTGAGTATTTTCAATCCATACTCAATTTCTAACCTTGATATCTTTTAGGAAGATTAGAAAATATAGTTATCTTTAATCAAACAATTTTTCAAGAGCTTGATTTTCCTAATTGAACATACCATAAACACTATGTATTTCATTAGGATTAATATTGTAAGTTAATCTTATAATATGTAAGATAAATATATTTCAGTATTGGCTTACTTATTTACCAACTAGATCACTTTAATGGTACAATAGATTTTTTTAAGCCAATTGCATAATTTATAACATAAGTGCCTTATTGTCCAAGCCACTTAATAGTTATCTATGTCTTACCAAAAAAACATAAACTGTTATAATCTCAATGTACGTTATAAGTCATTAATCAACTCAATGACTTCTTGTATATGTCTTAATTAAAAGACATCACAAGATAACGTCTTACTTTGTTATAAGTCTTATAGCAGTCAAAGACTTCACATTTATATCTTAATAATATAAACATGTATAACTAAAGTAACCATGATCACCACACCTTTTGTAGAAATTCATTTCCATTCTATAGTGTTACTATAGAGCTTAAGATTAACTACGTTTCCAAACTAGTCATCTTCTTGGACTGCATCTAATTATTCATAGTATGAGTAATTTGCCAAATAAACATTTGCAATTTATTAACAGGCATACCACGATCCTGTAACTCATAACCCTCAACATATTCTACAAATATTTGAGATACCCTTGCGGATCTATGAATAAGAATTCCATCATCTTTGAGATTTAACACTAACATGTTAAATCCTCATTATGGTTTTGCTAGTGTATTTTAGAAGATCACGTATCTTGTAATTTTATCTTATCAAGATAAAACTCCCACTTGCCTTTTGTAATTTATAGATTACCTATAAATGCTTAGCAAATAGAGCAACACAACCTTGTTCTCTTTTGGGACTTTACAAATACAAATTGACAGTTCCTAACCTTAATTTGTTAGTAACCTACCAAACAAGTAGTTTAACAAATTCTGAACTTCAATTTTTTTTAAGACTTAATGTGATTCAACGCATTCCATATCAAATGGTGTCTTATTAATCTTCTAGGTTGAAGTCTAATTGAGTATTTTCAATCCATACTCAATTTCTAACCTTGATATCTTTTAGGAAGATTAGAAAATATAGTTATCTTTAATCAAACAATTTTTCAAGAGCTTGATTTTCCTAATTGAACATACCATAAACACTATGTATTTCATTAGGATTAATATTGTAAGTTAATCTTATAATATGTAAGATAAATATATTTCAGTATTGGCTTACTTATTTACCAACTAGATCACTTTAATGGTACAATAGATTTTTTTAAGCCAATTGCATAATTTATAACATAAGTGCCTTATTGTCCAAGCCACTTAATAGTTATCTATGTCTTACCAAAAAAACATAAACTGTTATAATCCCAATGTACGTTATAAGTCATTAATCAACTCAATGACTTCTTGTATATGTCTTAATTAAAAGACATCACAAGATAACGTCTTACTTTGTTATAAGTCTTATAGCAGTCAAAGACTTCACATTTATATCTTAATAATATAAACATGTATAACTAAAGTAACCATGAACACCACAACTTGGTTTCAATATTATTTCAAGTTAATTTATTTACTTCATATATTTATGTCATTCCAAGAATACATAAACATTCAAATTATGAAGTAGTATAAGATTACTTCATTTATTTATGTCATTACAACAATACATAAATATTTACATTTGAAGTAGTCTTATTATCATATCGACACTTGTTCTAATAATTATCTAATTTTAGAAACTTGTAAATTAATATAGTTTCATCACATCAGCTGAGGCTGCAATGATGAAAGTATGTAATTTACCTTGTCATTAATATCTAGTAATGAAAGTAGATATTAACTCCAAGTGTTCTATAAATTAGAATGTGTATAAAACACATTAGAACATCAATCTCTGACCTTGCAGTCAAGAGAACCATTTAAATCATATTCCTTTATGTTGTTGCTTGCACACAATAAGATTTCTCCCACTTGTGCATGGAACAACATTATTTATCAGATAAACAACACGCCAATTGTTTGCTTATGTGACCAATATGATTTGTGTCATAGGTATAAGTAGATATAGAATCACCTCGTCTAGTAAGGAAACGTACACGACTATCCTTAATACCACAAGTGTCTATAATTGGAAAGTATTTTTATCTCAAGAAATTCTAGAGATAATCCGGGTAACTACCAAGACTTGTAGCTCCCACTGAATTTAAGATCACTACATGAACTCATTATTCAGTAATTACAACACAATGCTCCCACTGGATTTGACAACATTGTAAGTGTTGCATAAGCAGCAAAAGCAAATATCGTGCTGTTTACTTTCCTACACCCTTGATGAATCCCTTACGTAACACTACTAAGGTACTCAAGGAATGTATTCTACTTTGTCAATGATGGAATATCCATCAATGCAATTAACTTGAAAGAATTGGGTATGCAATTTCTTCCTTAGTTAGGTCCACCATTGTAATACACCGTAAATTTCCCCTGTCATTTGTAAACAATTAACGAATAGTAATCCATCATCACAATTTAATTAACCATTTTTACGGATTAATTTTTTTTTTGCTTTCATTCAACATTATTACTAAACAGGATGTTGTAACATGTTTCTCATCCTTTGCATCAAACTCATATACGTACTATGATAGTCTCAAGCCGCGAATAACTCAAACCTTGTATCATTTCTAACGATACGTATCGTAACTTGATTTAAGCGTTTTTACAAAACACTTCGGGTTTACTAAAACTAAACTAATCACCCTCTAATAACATTGGACTTCGGCCACCATTTCCAGCCCGTCACTATTCAAGCTCTATTATATCCAAGCGAACCACAAAGCTCACGTTTCCTTGTTCTAGCTTCACAGTCGACATACCTCATCTCGATATAAGGTGTTGTGATCTTTTCTTAACATTCATTCATTCATTTATTTACGTATCATTACAAGTCTTCTATATCTTTATTTCGATATCTCATTAGACATTAATCTCACAAGCACCCTCATATTTATATCGACACAACCAAGTTAAAATGTTTATATACGTTTGTTATTCTCAATTATAGAACTCGACACAATATGAAAACACATATTCAAGATACACTCACCACCTTGTAAACATGCATAATATCACATGATTAATATGTCACAAGATTACTAGTTCACTACCAAAGTTTATGCATGTTAACTTCAATATTTGGTCACGCTAAAATGAACCTATAGCATCACTTTCATGCGCACATTATAAACAAATAAAGGTTGAACATGTTTTATCTCACACTAGTCGATCAGTAGGTAATCCCTTTATTCACTCACAAGTTAGTTTGATTTATCTCACACTCACAAATCATCACTCACTCGACAGAACACAAAAACCAACACTAAAAATTCATTTTGTCTCTTCCCCTTGGTTCTTAGTACCGACTAACACAACAAAATACCACCATCATTTAGGTTACTTACACACTCCAAAGTGAATCATCAATGACCTTCCTTCCTACTCCCTGACACCCTCATCATGTTTCATCATTTTACTCACTCAAACACTCAAAACTCACCCTTAAAAGATCATATATACAAGCGACTACATGCAAACTCTTAAACCAAACCGACCCTTGATATTTCCTTGAGTGAATCGATTCCTAGACAAGCAAATAAGACCAAGCATCCCATGATGATATTCCTTACACACCCATTTGTTCCTTTCTTCTTGTCTTCCAAAACTCTTACTGCCTCAATACCAACTACAAATCATTTCATGGGTACTAAAACTTCTCTTTAAATACCATGCACTCCATACTTGTTTTTCACCCAAACAAAAACACAAACAAAAGCAAAACGCAAACAAAGCACAAATATCTCCCTTGTTTCTCTTGTAGTTCAACAGTATGCAAGCAAAGGAAAGACAGGAAAAGGGAGTTGGTATGTTAGAAAAATAGAAACTTGGGTTTGCATAAGCTTGAGTTAAATATTGTCCTTGTTTCTTTTCCTCTTGCTCAATCAAACTCAAACCCACTGAAACTGAAAACAAATTTTACAACAAGGGTCTAAACTTGGAAAGTTTGGGGTGAACTTGGAGTAAGCTTTTGGAAGCTTGGTCCCTTCTTGGTTTAGTCTTGCTCTCGCCACTCGAAATCCACTCCTTCTCAGGCTCACTGTAAGAAAACACTTTAATATAAGGACTCATGTGTATTTCATATGGTGTAGTTGATATTTACACGCACATTTCTTGTTTTGAAGTAAACATTTAACGTCATAAAACCTTGCTTATGCATGCTATAAACCATTATTTAGAAATAAGAAAAACAACATCACTAACTGCTTGTGACTCTCGACATGCATTCACATAATAAGCATGCATGCTTTGTTAAAATGAAAACATGAAATGTTTTCAATCATTTTGAACCTAAATAAACTAAAGAGAAGTGTATATAAGAAACACATTAAGTCTTGGCTCAATCTTGGAAAGATGCTTATTCAGATTATTGGCTTATCTCGTGTTTATTTCGGTTTTATACTACCTTTTGAACCCTCTTTGTACTCGATATATATACACGACCCATTTGTTAAAAACCACGCTCAAATACCCAAAAGCTTAGTCGAAAGCTTATTTATAAGCTAAGAGTATAAGCTCACTTGGTTCACTATCAAAAATCCACTGCTACTTTGTAAAAACTCGAAGAAATAAGCTGGAGCGTGATGTGTTTTAAACTCAGCTCACGCTGAGTTATTAAACCCAAAATCCAACCCAACTACCAAACTAATAAAAGAAAATGGAATAGAGGAAGTAACGAATAAGAGCAGTTGGCTCATTTGGTTATGTCGGGAGGGCCTGAGTTCGAACCCGAGCAGTGATGGTTTTATTTTTAGTTATTATTGCAACTTTCGCCTATTGACAGTTTTAGCCCCACAACTTCGCACCAATTGCCATTTCTTCTAACCGACTTTTATAAGTTTGAAACTATTTATCTTTTACACCTTCAACCTTCAACTTTAACTCAATTGATATTTTCTTAAAAACCTTTATAAGTTTTAGATACTTATATTATTGTTACAATTTCGGCCCTTAAGTTTAATACTTGACATTTTCCACCCAAAACTTTATAAGTCTAAACAACTTATATATTTTTACCAAGTTTTTCTAGATAAATATGTTAATACATAATTTATTTTGACGACCACATCCGCGTAAATTGTAAATAATATATTATTTACCCACCGCTTCAATAAATATATATTGTATATATATCTTCACACTTCGAAACCCGACGAATCTAATAAATACAATACGACTTGTATTTATTTATCCTTCGATAATACTTAATCCAATATTCGAGCTAACTCTCATGTGAATATATTGTATATATTCTCATACTTATTCCAAGAGCCAATACTTGCAAATATTTTCACAAACTACATTTTGTGTGCATCAATAAGTCAGATTTATCTCAGACTTCCATATTATTCAGGTTGTCCTTTGGAGTCATTTTCATCCTACTTCTGACATTACTTTACTCTGTCTACAATTCCACCAAGGTGAGTTCATTGCCCCTACTTTTACTTGTTTTATAAACTCTTTGGGGGAGATACATGCTTAAACTACTTGCTTTTACTTTAACAAGCACTTTTACATACTACTGTGAGTTATTGCCCCACTTTTAATTGTTATAATTGTTTTAATAAATGCTTTGGGGGAGATACATGCTTTATACTTTTACAAGTGCTCTTATCTATATACATGATACTGTGAGTTCCATAGACCACTCTTTTACCTATTTTGAATTACTTATGGTGGAAATACATGCTTGTATTTCATATAAACTTTACTAGTTTACCTTTAACATTATACTCAGTTGATAAACCACTTTACTTGTTATTGAAACGTAACACTTACTTTTACTTACAAGGACACTATAAACTTTTGAACTTATGAATCCACTTTTATACGCTTTTATATCTCATGGAGAGGTACCTATTATAAACATGATCACAAGTGATTTTCAACTATATGCTATACCTGATTCACTATTGCCTAAGTTTACCTTTATTTCCATGTTCGAAGTCCCTCATATCATGAACCTTAATCACTTGCGAGTGAACGTAAATAATTGTGAATAGATCTATTTGGGACTGACAATCCCCGTTTGGGTCTGCTAGGATGAGCCACCCAAGCGCACTTTATTTAAACAAACTTATAGGTTATTGGCAAATACCTATCACGAGGGCCTATATACTTTACATCATTTTTGATGCCTGTTAAACGTTAAGTGTCATGAGGCTTAGGGCAATAGAGCGATACTGTAGTCATGATACAGTATTGCCATTATTTTATCAAACTTGAACTTGTATTTACTATATAGCAGAAAATCACTACTTGAAAAACAATAACTATTTTGTGTTGACCCATTTATGGTAACCAAATCAACTATGGGTGTATCACAATTTAACCCACCACTTACCTTATAACAAACCAACTATGGGTGTATAATATCGTAACCCATCGCTTATTTTATTAATAATTGTATTTATTACAATTAGTACCTAAACTTGGAACTATTGATAATCAACTGATTTTATGTAAACTCTATGTATTCACTCACACTATGATTTTTGACAAACAACTGGTTTAACTATAAATACTACGGTATTACTCACCCTTTGACCTCGATAATCAACTGTTTATTTACAACTGCTATGGACTCACAAACTCTTTGATTTTGGAAATCAACAGTTTTTACTTATAAACTCTATGAACTCACCAACCTTTGTGTTGACGCTTTTAGCATGTATTTATCTCAGGTCCATAATGAGCAAGGATGGCACGAGGAGCACGGATACTTATGAAGGCTATAAATTTTATTATCATTCGAAAACCTATTTAATAAACTTTGAAACCACTGGGACATCATTTTGTAAACTCTGATATTCGAATGATAAATCTTTTAAAACGACTAAATTGATGATCGTTTTCTACTATTCAACTGTTGTGCCATGAAGTAACACCCAATTTGAATTCCGCTGCGTATCACGAAATTGGGGGTGTTACAACCATCCCCATCATGGTATGTAGCACCTTTAAATGGTTAAAGCATAACAACTAGATCAAACATTCTAGTTTGCCTTTTACCAATTTCGCGGTAATTAGTCTAGCTTCTAATTTAATAACTCCTAACCATGCAATTTCTTAAGAAATCTGCCATGAGTTATTTCTTAGAATTTAGACAATTCTAATTTTCCTATTATACCTTTCTCATTCATGAAAAGGAATAGGATTAAGTCTTACTCTTCATACGGAAAGTAGACTTGGTTTATTCTTTTCAGTAAAAATTGACTCTATTCAAAACCCCTACGGGTGCAAATCAATTTACTACTAAAAGAATGTTCCATATTTACGGTTTTAACGTTGCATTAAATACATTAAAAGAATTTGCAAAATTCAATTTTAGTATTTTCAATAATGACTTTTCAAGAAAATTAAACACCCACGGTAAATAAAATTTCACCATTTAATTTTCATTGAAAATTAGGATCCAAATTGACGTCGTTTCAACACATCAGCTTTGGCTGCTAGCAATGAAAGTACTCAATAAGGTAGAGCTGCACTCAATTGCCAATATACAATTGCAATTCCTAGAATCATGGGACTTACATTGTATTGCCAACATCAGTTGCAAAATGTAAGCATGTTTCATCCCCAAATCTTTATGCCTTGATGCCGTTCCATCACATTCAGCTTTGGCTGCTAGTGATGAAAGTGCTCAATTAAGTTAACCAACTTAAGAAACTGTAAATTGACGTCGTTCCATCACATTCAGCTTTGGCTGCTAGTAATGAAAGTACTCAATTTACCCTTAGACAACTACCCTTTGAACATCACATTCAGCTTTGGCTGCTAGTGATGTAGGGGAAACCTTAGGTGTTCCTTTTTGTAGTTGGATGGCATATTACTTAAATTTAAGGGTATAAGTTTTTGATGTGTAATCAAAAAAATATGTACAAAGATGTCATGCATTCATCTTTGTATCATATGTTTTCTACAAAAAACTGTTTACTCATTCGCAGCTTAAATCAACAAAATTTAATTGATGGCGTTGAGAAACTTACAACATTGCCTTAAGATACTTCGTACTTTTTCATGGTGTACTTGGTAAGTCTATTATTGACGCACAGGCGAGCGGAGGGGCAAACGTCCGCCGAAGCTAATTAAAAACGCGCCCCTTTCGGATGACAATTTAATGTCAAGTCTCCTTATACCCACTTTATAGTTTGTCAATAATAGGTCCGCCGCTTCGACCACTTTTGTACAGTCGCATCAATCAATTAAAACTTTAAGATTTAAAGCTTAAAACAATTTTATGTAGTAAATTATTAATTGCTAGTCTCGCCTGGGAGCAAATTACCGTGCGAAGCGAACCACTGTCGGCACATAAGACTTGGCAATTAAATGGTTTACAACAAAGGTTTCATAGTTATTAGGTTCATTTATTTTTTTATTAGAAAAATTACCATCTTTGTTGTTACAATCCATCATAATTAAACACACAAAGAATGAGTAATTAAAAAAAAATAAACACTCAATAACACGTATATGATCATTAACAATATCATATAGCCACATGCAAACCTTTTTGATAAATCCTATTAATTTTCTATGTGAATTTTAATGTATCTAATCAATAAAACTCCCATTGGTTTTCGAGCTCATTGTACCCAATGGACCACAGACGTCAAATAAATTTGGCCGCGTAAGTTTTAATCAACTAGATACCACATTGCACATAACCAATTTTAATTAATATATTAGGGTCTTCCCTAATTTAAGATTTATCTTAAAAATCATGTGGCAAATAAACATAAACATTCCATGACAAAATATGCAAGATTTTGTCATGGATCCCATATTGCACATATAATCATGTAAACACATATTATCATGTCAATATATCTTGTACGCAATCTAGTTAATTAATGACATCACATACGGTATTCATTAATTATTCCCTAAAAATTGCATGCAATCCTAAGGTTTTCTACAAGTTTTCTACAAAAACCAAAACCCTAAATCTTATAATTAGGTGTCGACCCAATTAGGGTTTACAAAAAAAATTAAACCCTAGATTATAAATTGCATGTATCTAATCAAGATTCAATTTTTAAGGGTTTTTAGTAATTAATTACATGTTAAAAACGCGGCTCTCTGATGCCACTGTTGAAATATTAGAATCATAAATCTATAAACTAATAAACACAAACAATAAACATCAAAGCATGCGCAGCGGATTAGGATCTACAATAACATATAATTAATTAACTAAAATTAAAAGAGATGCGTACCTTTTTGGTTTCTAGCAAGAACAAGAAACCTAATCACCATGAACGAGTTTAGTAACAATATCTTTATCGACATTGTAAGGAAAAAAAAATTATTGTTTCAAATCTTCTCCTTATCCAATGACAATGTATTTTTATTTTCCTTATTATTATTGTTAATTCCTTAAGGAGTCAACAATGTGCACTTGCAAACGTAGGTATGTATGACTATTATATATACTTATATATATCACCTATCTTGTACTTATAATGAAATCAAAGGGTATTATTTATTAAGAAAAGTCAAGTGAAATCTCAACTTCAATTCCTGGGTGCATTTTTAAACACCAACAGACCCATTTCAACTTCCAAATCTCATTTTTCTGAAAACATGGATAGAGAGCAAGAGCAAATGCAATTTCTAGGCCTCTTTGGCATCTTCAAAGAGAGTTTCAAAATCATCATCTCATGGAGAAAAATCTTTTCTCAAATTACCTTAACCCTTATCCTCCCTCTAACCTTCATCTTCTTAGGACATGATCTTGAGATAGAGGATTTGTTGTTTCACGGCATCTATCTTTCTGACAAACTCTCATCAGAACTGATCACTTATTTCCTATTCCAAGTCGCCTACTTTACCATATTCCTTATATTATCCCTTTTGTCGACAGCTGCAGTCGTTTACACAATTGCATCGGTCTACACGGGACGCGACTTGACTTATAAAAAAGTTATGAGGGTCGTCCCAAAAATTTGGAAAAGACTCATAGTCACCTTTTTATGCATGTTTGCGGCCTTTTTTGTGTACAACTTTTTAGCGTTTGTGGTTGTGGTTATGGTTATCTTTTTGGTTATCATACCATATAACGCATTCGAGGAGATCATCCTTTACCTAGTCTCGATAGTATACCTTATGGGATTCGTTTACTTGACTCTAATATGGCAACTAGCAAGTGTGGTATCGGTCCTAGAGAGTTCATATGGGCTTAAAGCTATGACAAAGAGCAAGGATTTGATCAAAGGAAATCGCGCGGTTTCAATCTCAATTTTCTTCATCTTGTACATATCGTTCATACTCAAATTCTTATTCGAATTGCTTGTTGTGCACGGAAGGTCATTAGGTGTATGGAATAGGATCGGGTTCGGTATATTGTGCTCCTTATTGCTTTTGACTTTTTTTCTTTTCGGACTCGTTATCCAAACGATCCTCTACCTCGTTTGCAAGTCGTATCATCATGAAAACATCGATAAAGGAGACTTATCAAACCATCTCGAAAGTTATCTAGGTGAGTACGAGCCTCTAAGTGGGAAAGATATTCAATTAGGTCAAGTTTAAGTTTTGTTTTATTTAAACTCGTATCATATTGTGCCTCATTTACATGTTTGAATCACAGTTTAGTACAGAATTTTCTCATCTTGTAATTAGCTCATATTGACTAAAATAATGTATTGGTTTCGTTATATCTTTTTTTTTTTTTTTTTCTGTCTAATAGAAGACAGGGCGGGTCTTGAGTTTTCGGATGCCCTGGGCGAGCCGACAAAATAATGCCCCTTGCAAACAAATAACACATTACTTTTTGGGGTTTGGAACCTAGTAAAGTTAGGCAATTCATCCCACGTTGATTCTTATTTAACAAAACAAACTGTTACGATACAAGAAGATCAAGTTTGAATTATAAGTTAGACATGTATTACCTAAACAGATGTCGTGCGTTTCTTAGGCTGGTTTTTATGGTGTGGTGGATCACCACTAGCTATCACCCTCCCTACAAGTGATCCCTCATAAAAAAATAGGAAGAAAACTAATAAGTAAAAGAAAATAATTTAATTGGTTTCTTTCACAGTTATCCAAAATTACTTTTAGCCTTTTAGCCAACCCGTAAACCTTCCACCCATATTTAATATACATATTTTAATTTCCTCTCACTTATTGTCATCTTCCCCACTCAAAATGAAGCACAAGTTTCAGAGTGACGAACTGAACTTCAAAGCACAAGTCTCAGATAAATGGAGGTGTGATCATTTTATAACATGAGGTCTTGCTTTTAATCCCTATGTTGTTAGCTGGTAATTTCAAAGCATTTTTTCATATTATATTCGGGTTTTCATGTTAGCATACGATGAACACCCCTCTTTGATGCCCATTTGTGATGCCCTGGGCGGTCGCCCAGCTCGCCCACCACCAGGGCCGGCCCTGATAGAAGATAGAATGATATTATTATTGTGTGGTTAAAAATCGTTATCAACAATGACGTATAAAATGAGCTTTTCCACATAAACTGATACGACCCGGTTAGGGGTTGTATCGGGATAAGGCATCACTTTTAGGGTGTGCGAGCTCCTTAAGAATTAGAAGAGAAGAACTAGAGAATTATTGATCTTAAACTTTGATTGAATTTATAATAAATGATTACAAGAGTATTTATAAGACAAAGTAGGGTAAAACCCTAAAACCTAAATAGGCCATGGGCTTGGGCCCAGACGTATCATTCCCCACTCCTTCAAAACCACCTTGCCCTCAAGGTGTTGTCTTAAAACATTCTTAATTGACTTTCCTAAATAAACATGAAAACAGTACTAAACAAAGACACGTAAATAAAGATAGATTATATGACATAATCTTTATGCCATACGTTTAGACTTCTTGAGTCGTTTAGGCAGTCCGTCCTCCTGCAACATTGGCGTAATCCGGGATCCCATAATCTTCTTTGAATTGCAGCCTTCGCCTTTTTCTTCTTTCGTATTCCTTTGCCTCGGACATAACACAACACCATTCTTCCGTCTTCCGCTACCCATGCCATAACACTCCCCACTCCTTCAAAAATCACCTTCCCCTCAAGGTGATACGAAGAATATGCAGATTGAGAGTCCGCTAATTCCTCGCTTAAATTCAAATTTATTTCATCCAAACGACTATCAAATTCACCACCTCCATCCTTAAGTGTCGATATCACTCTATTCAACTCATCCTCGCCAACCTTAAGCGCTTCGCCACCACCCACAACCTCTTCAACTCCAATATACTCATCAGCATTCAATGACCCTTCAGCCTTAGGTGAAGCAAATTCACCCTCTAATGGTAGAATGACATCTATTTTCTTTTCAACGATGTGCTTTTTCTCTTCCTTTGCAATTGTCTCAAAGCGAACCTCGGTGATACGAGCTTTGAAGAAGTCTTCTCCCAAAGTTAAAGGATTGGACCTCAAAAATTCCCAAATATCTAGGTTAGCGAAGCGTGTTTCCGCCGCACGGGTTAATGAAAAAGCTTCGTCTAAAGTTTTGGGTTTTGACCTTAAGAGTAAACATTGTAGATCCAGTTTAAGTCCGGAGATATAAAACGATATAAGTAAAGATTAAGAGATCCTTGTTACTCGATTTGCATGTACCACAAACTCACTCTCATATTCGGCCACCGTACCCATTTGCAAGAGCTTAGAGAGTGCGTATTCCGCGTCCTGTTCGCTGCCGCCTGATGCCATGAATAATACTCAAACGATTAATAACTCAAAAAAAAAAATTAATGAATAGTACCCGCGATGAACAGTACCACCGATGAACGGTACTTTTTTTTTTTTTTTTTAAATTGGAACCCTAATCAAAAACCCTCTCAACGAGAGCACCAATTGATACGACCTGGTTAGGGGTTGTATCGGGATAAGGCACCACTTTTAGCGTGTGCGAGCTCTTTAAGAATTAGAAGAGAAGAACTAGAGAATTATTGATCTTAAACTTTGATTGAATTTATAATAAATGATTACAAGAGTATTTATAAGACAAAGTAGGGTAAAACCCTAAAACCTAAATAGGCCATGGGCTTGGGCCCAGACGTATCCTATTTATTTGACTTGTTTTATTATATTATATATGAGAATTGATGCGTTAATGTTTACTTTTGTAATTCTCAGGTAAAAACAAGTATTATGTGAAACTTGGCGATTTTGGACTAATTATGGAGCAAAACAAGCAAGATGTTAAGAGTCTACTGAAATGTACAAGATCAAGATCATTCTGCTCCAGATACGCCGCAACACACTTCTTACATACGGCGCATCACTATCAAGATTTCACAAGTGACAATCCAAGTCAGCAAAGGACATGCGCCGCATAGAGAAATGGAGTTACGCCGCATCTTAAGGCGGTGTACGAATATTCCTGAATATATTAATCTTGGACCCCACGCGAAGTTAAGTCAATGCGCCACATCTACTTATCCTATGCGCCGCATCTAACCCTCAGACAGAAACTATAAATACCCCATGGTCAGACGAATTTCGAGAGTTTTTTAGGGGTTGGAAGGTTGGACAGTGCAAGATACCAGAGACGAATTCAGACGTATTAGCAGCACAAGACACACCTTAAACGAAGATACAAGAGCTGTAAGAAGGTCCTGCATGTATTCAATTCATTAAGTAGTTTTGTTTTATTGTATTAGTACACTTTAATTCATCAGGATTGATGGGCCGATTCCATGTGACTACGGAATATCATGGGCACCCCTTAAAATTGCTTTCCCATTAATTAAAGTTTATATGTTGATGTCTTTGGTGACTTTTATTAGTGCATTGATAACCTCTGTGTCTAGCTGAGCATTGCTTTGGTCGCCATGCCCCTTCCTCGCCTATTTATTCTATCGTTTCTAGGATAGTGGGATAGACATAAGTGATCATTAAGGGTTTACTCGCCGATAAGATTAGAGCCAACGAGAAAGGGTTAATTATATACACTTCATATAAAACTAGCAATAAAACAAGTGACAAGTTATTTAATTATCAGGACAGGTCTTCTTATTGTCTCAAGTATCTATCTGTGTACGTGTGTGCTAATCGTTGATTCGTGCTCATTAGTTTAGTTTATTATTTAATCATAAGCAAACCGTGTCAGTCTCTCAGGCTGAACCCCTTGCGTTAGATTAGGTTGTACAGCTAACCTAGGATATTAAAATACTGATTAGAATAACTAGATAATACGTTCCACTCTTAGTGATCGACACTCTACTTACCATTATATTCATACTGACCGGGTACACTGCTCGTTAAGTGTGTGTTTTATTGATAAGTCGGCTAAATATAAATTTAAAACTTGAGTAGGCATTAATACTGCTAATCCACAACGACACATCACGCGCGCACCAAGTCTTTGGCGCCGCTGCCGTGGATATAAAAGAATTAGAGCAAAACACATGCACATCAAGTTTTTGGCGCCGTTGCCGGGGAGTGAATTGTTATTATCTGTTAATTTGATTAGTATTTTAATTAGGTTTTTCTTTTTAATTTTTAGATTCTAACCACTAACCCTGTTGTATATTAGATAAATTGCATTCATTGTATTATTTGCATATTCTCTGTTTTTTGTGTGTTTTTATTTTCTTTAATTTTTGTTTCTTTTTGTCTGTTTTTATTTTTTGTTTTTCTCTTTTTATTTTTCTGCATTTTGCTATCGTTGTACTGAGCTAATACAAACGATACGGCGCATCTATTTTCACAGATACGGCGTATTGCGTTTAATTTTTATAAAATACAACGCGTTTAATAAATTCGAATACGACGCATCTTTCCCCAAGATACGGCGTATTCTGTTTTTAATAAGAAATTTTTCTAAACCCTAACGCCATACGACGCATATGTTTTAACAGATACGGCGTATTGTCTATTTATATTAAAAACAGGTTTTTGAATTATTAAACAGATACGACGCATCGATTTTTATCGATACGGCGCATCTTCTAAATCAAAAATCTTGTATTTTGAAACGTAACGAAAATACGGCGCATTAGCTTTTGTTAATACGACGCGTTTAATTTTAATAAATATAATTGATTTTTGATAATTAAACTGATACGGCGCATTCTAAAATTATAAGCGGCGTATCTGCTTTCCGAATAAAAGTCTGATTAAATTTTAACGATTATAAGATACGGCGTATCCAACTTTTTGGATACGGCGCATCGTCTACTGATATCAGCAACTTTTATTTTACTTTGATTGTTTCACTCTTCTTTTGCACGAGTAAATTTTATTTCAGGAAGATGGACGATCTGGATATTACAATGGAAGAATACTTGTTGCTGGAAATGGTTAAGTCAAGGAAAGAAAGAAACAAATTGCCATTTCAACACACATGGTGTATGTCAAATGATGATGAGGAGGAGTCATATACCGTGAAACCAATTCCGGCAATTGTTCTTGATAGTACTTTTTCTCCGGAGATTGCACAAGATGATGTGTATACGGAACCTTACGTTGAAGAATATTCTGCAATCGTATTACCACCATTAGACAATCCAACGGATGAAGATGAAAAGTATTCTAATTTTGATTTCGAACCATTTGACGCCATAGTTTATAATGACATACCTCAACCAGATTTTGACCCAACGAGGGATTTTGAAGAAATCTGGGATTACTTATTTAAGGATGAAATTCGGGACGATGCTGAAATTGCAAGACCACTAGTTAAAGATGGAGATTCACAAGATGAATTGGAGTCACTTACAACACAAAGTGGTACAAATTTATTTAATATTATTAATCCCGTTACTAATAATCTTGCTAGTTTTCCTAAACAGGTTGCAAAACAAAAGAATGATGAGGTCAAATTTATTACACTACCTATTGAAGCACATGAAGCACCTGTGATCAACCCGTTTTTGGTGGAGCTCGAGGAAGAATTTGGTGATGAGCTCTTAAACATTGCTATGATTGATGAAGATGATGATTTCGACCCTATGAAGGATATAGAGGAACTCGAACTTTTACTTGCTAAAGACCCTTTCTCATCTTCTGCGGAAGTCAAGGGACGCCTTACTACCAAAGAGACTAACCTAGAAGAAAGGAGACTCATTTTTCCTCAACATACTACTCTTTCAGATGAAGTGGTCAAGTAATCCAATTTATCAACCAAACCGGGTAAGGATAGGAAAGATGTACATATATTGCCAAGGTATGATCTTTATTTATTTCTTCCATCTTTACTAGCAAATTTACACTCTTTTCGTGTTTATTGCTACTATCACCCGCACTTGATCCTAAGTGGGAGGAACAACACCCTATTACACAGTAAATAAGGGAGGAGTCAGGCTCATGACTCGAACAAAAACAAGCGCTTCGTGGGAGGCAACCCACGCTTATCTTTTGTGTTATTTTCTGATTTTGTATCTAGTCTGTCAGACCTGCAGAAGATATGGCGCATCTCAATCATAAGATGCGACGCATCCCCTGCACTGGTCATATCTTATTTAATTTTCTGCATTTTTATTTTTGACTTTAAAACTTTCTGTCAGTTTATTTTAATGCGGCGCATCCCTGGTTAAGGATGCGACGCATCTTCTATTCTGATTCGTACTTATTCCAGGCTCGATACGGCGTATCTTTTTCCATAAGATACGGCGTATCGACTGACCTGATGATTTTCATTTTAATTTTTTTTTAAGTTTTATTTTTTCTAACTACTAATGTATTATGCAAGTTTGAACCTTCTTAACTCAGGTGTGTTAAAGTCTGAATGGTATTATAGATTCCCGCATTTCTTGTGGATACATCATTTTTGAAGCTTAAACGTTCTCATCCACAAGAAAGTTGATTTTTGCTCTTATACGAATAATGGAGGATCATACCGAGCAAATCTCAGGGGAGTTTTTCTGTTCTAATTATTTTATTTTCCAGTTTTTAATCTTTGATACAAACAACGATGACGTTGTTTAACTTAAGTGGGGGGATTGGAGAATTAGAACACTTACTTGTCCTAAACTTTTTCAAAATATGCTTAAAATGCGCTTAATATATCAAAATTTAAAAATTTTAGCATGTTTTTGTTTAAAGTCTAATTACATAGCTGCACACATAACATTATTTCCAAAAATTGTGAACTTATCAAAATTCACAAATCTATGAGTGTGCCGGTGACTTGTAAACTTTATTTAATCATAACGCTAAAAGTAGATGCGGCGCATTGACTTAACTTCGCTTGGGGTCCAAGATTAATATATTCAGGAATATTCGTACACCGCCTTAAGATGCGGCGTAACTCCATTTCTCTATGCGGCGCATGTCCTTTGCTGTCTTGGATCGTAACTTGTGAAATCTTGATAGTAATGCGTCGTATGTAAGAAGTGTGTTGCGGCGTATCTGGAGCAGAATGATCTTGATCTTGTACATTTCAGTAGACTCTTAACATCTTGCTTGTTTTGCTTCATAATTAGTCCAAAATCGCCAAGTTTCACTAAGCTTATCATAAACCTAACCGCCCTTAACTCATTAACAATTGACTTGTTTTAGATTTTAGCCAAATAACTCCATTAATCTTGCCCAATATTTTTTTGTTTGTCTTTCTTTTGGTTTTGTTTGAGTTGGTTATAATATTGAAAAAGTTTTTGTAGCATGTGTAATTGTGTATTGTGCTTATTTCATGTTAATCTGTGTACATGTTGCCATATGAGATACTCCATATATATTAATGGGATAATTCTAAAAATAACCCGGTTGAATTTTGCTTTTGCTTTTTTAGACGGAATATTTTTTCTTTCCGAAAATAAATCGGGCAACTGGACAACTTTGAACTACCCAACCATGTGTAGCCACTTGTACGACATGAAGTCCACCAATTGCCCAAAAAGTACACAAGTTGGCCTACCTTGTTATCCGTAAATTCACAATTGTCAATTGCTGGTTATAGTTGCCCAATTGTACATGTTGCCCTGGTGTAGTTTCGGAGGTAGAAAAGATTACGTCTATAAAAGCAAAAGCAAAAGTCAACTGGAGTATTTTTAGAATTATCCCTATATTAATCTTGCCCAATTTTATTTTTATTATTTTTTTTATTTTTTATTTTTTTTTTTTTTTGTACACATTTGATTTAGTGATACGCGAATAATCCATCAAGGGATTGCTGTGGGTTAAAGTTTATATCATATACTAGGTGGTTTAATAAGTGAATAATTTGTTTTTCATGAAAAAGAATGAGATTACAAATTTTATACTTTTAAGTTTATGAAGTTATGTAATAAGCGTATATGTAAAATAAAAAAGTATATTACTTATCTTAATAGTAAAAAAGATAAGAAGAGCAAATCGAATAGAATAAGGTGGTGTTTGTTTATTAAGAGGGTCTGAATCTGAATCTGAACTGCACGTCTGAATTTGAATCTGATGCGTAAATGTCTGAATCTGAACGCATCTAAACGGAAAAAAAAAAAAAAAAAAAAAAAAAAAAACTCATGTTTGAACGGGAATTTTTTTTTTATTTTTTTTTTATTATTTTTTTTTTTGGTTATTTTTGTGTCAACAAGAGGCATCCAGACGCGTTAAGACACCCCTCTCAAGTCTTGACCATTAAGATCTAACTGCATCTGAACGCGTCTGAACGAAAAAAAAAAAACAAACAAACTGTCTGAACGGACAAAATGTCTGACCGATTCAGACACAGTGCCCGTTCAGAGGCTGGTCAGATGCAAAAAAAAAAAACAAACAAACGCAGCCTAAGTTTCCCTCTTTTACAATTGAAACGTTACTTCTTACTATAAAAGAAATATTCCAATTGTGTTTGGTTCAATGTTAGAGGGGTATAGTAACACATCACTCACGTCATTCGTATCCGGCAAGTATTTGGCTTAAGCCCAAACCAAGCCATTACACCCCCTCCCCACGTCATTCGTAAGTGTGTTTTGCAATTTCAACGAACTAGTTCTTTCAATATCTCCTTTAGTCTGACGCGATATGTATTCAAACCAAAGCTCAAGTCCATTGCCTCATTGTACCTTCATATATGCATACATAGACAAACTAATGTAAGTCTCTCTCTCTCACGACAAATACATGCTTAACTATGTATAATCATATATATAAAGTTATTGCGAGTTTCTGTATCTGGAAAGAGGAATCTATATGTGACTAATGGATATTATTCATTGTGGTAAAATGAAAAAGTTTTTGTGGATGAAAAGTGAAGGATGGACGCATGTTTTGATACCTTTTTCAAATCTATGATCTAAAAATGGTATGAAGATTTGAAACCATTATTATGTGTAATCTAAGACTACACGTTATGGTGTATCATCACCACACGTGAAGGCCTAGCTTCATACGCTAGCTAAGACCATGACACCGCTTCACTTTCGTGCACTAAGTCCAAGTTTTTGTGTTGGTTAGGTGGTGCATACCACATAACTGAAACACATCTTTTTATTATTGTTATCTTTTGTTTGTGAGTGTGTGAGAGGTATATGATGGGTTATGTTTATATAAATTGTGGTATTTTTATCTGTTTTATTAGGTGGTGACCACTACGCCTCTAAAAATGATGGTAAGATGGTGTGTTCAGAATTTGATGTCATGATGAGACGAAAGTAATGATCAGGTAACTATTACCCCAGCATGACATGTCTCCATGTCTACACCAAATCAAACAATTATTGCACTACTAGTATACATATAACTAATCACTTTTTTAATTATGATGTCATAAAACATACTCAACAAAGCGCTAAAAGAAAAATCTATATTTACTTCTTTCATCTACGAGGAAGAAGTAAAATGAAAGAACTCGTGGATATGTGCAAAACTTAAATTCTTGTTAGCCGGAAAATGGATCGTGGTAAAGAAAAGATGACACGTCAGAATCTTTTTGTCGATTCCTTTGGGATTCAAACCCACCACATAGGCAGCTTTCGAATAGGCCTTGATTTTGTCGCAACAAATTTTTAGGAACATGAAAATTTGCTGGATGGGACTCAAAACAATAAACAAATAATATCTACGATAGCACTCAAAATCAATGTTTTAAAAACCGGAATTTTAATCGAACCGGTTAGTCATCCGGCACCGGTCGAACCGGCCGAACCGTTTAAAAAAAATCAAAAAAAAATAATAAAAAATAAATAAAAACCGGAAAAACCGGACCGGTCGAACCGGAAAAACCGGCCAAAACCGGCCGGTTCGAAACAGTGAACGGGACCTCAAAAAACCGGCCGACCAGCCAGACACCGGTCGAACCGGTTTTTAAAACACTGCTCAAAATATATGATAACGGAAGGTCTGTTATTTCTTAAAAGAGTAAATTACATAAATGGCCCCTGTGGTTTATCAAAAATTTCACCTATCGTCCCTCAAACTTAAAAGTTGCATATATCGTCCTTATCACCTCCAAAGAATAACACTCGTGGTCATTTTTTTAAGTTTGAGGGACGATAGGTGAAATTTTTTTAAGTTGCATATATCGTCCCTATCACCTCAAAAAAGGACCACGAGTGTTATTCTTTGGAGGCGATAGGGACGATATATGCAACTTTTAAGTTTGAAGGACGATAGGTGAAATTTTCGACAAACCACAGGGACCATTTATGTAATTTACTCTTCTTAAAACCAAGAAAAGTGTGGATAAGAGTAAAATTTGACTTTAATTAACATCCATACTCTGTTTAAAACTTACAAGTATTTCTATTCAACAAGTATACGAAAAGAACACAGCCAAAGCTTAATCTATATAGTCATATCTTGAGAGTAGAAGACTATATTATACATTTACACCGCACCAATATGTTTAACATGATATAATTTACCAATAACAAGATCATAAATTGTTCATAGCTTTTCATCATATTACAAAACTAACTTATATGTCGAAATACTAATAATATGAGCTTATCATAGCAAATTGCGAGGTTGTATGACACCTTTTGAAAAAGAAAAGAGATTATGGGAGTCTTTGTTGTAGGCTCATTTTATAGTGTTGTAAAATGTCAATGATATCTTTAAAACTCTAACGTTAGGTTTTATTTTTATGAAATTTTTATATATGATTGGAGCGAAGAATAAAGGATGAGTAAATTACACGGATGGTCCTTGTGGTTGGCGTTGACTTTCACATATGGTCCCTTGACTTTTTTTTTTGCACTCCCGGTCCCTAACTCAGAAACTACTAACACAGATGGTCCCTTGACCAAACGTCCGTTTGGTCAAGCCGTTAAGTTGTATCATGTGCACTAATTGTGAGGGTATTTTCGTCCATTCACTCTATCATCTCAAAACCTACTTTAACTTTCCCTTTGTGCCCATTTCACCACTACCACTCAAAACCCACTTCCCTCTCCCCTCCTTAAACCGGCCGCCACCTTCATCACATAGCCGCCACCACTGTGGTGCTCCACCACCGTCAACACCGCAACCACCACCATCTTCACCTTCATCCGTCACCATCAACATTGTTTAATGGGTTTGACTGGGTTTTAATTAAAAGGTTTGACCGGGTTGGTAAAGGGTATCCGGGTTTGTTGTTTTGAATGAAGTACTTGAGAATGAGTGTGATCTTTAACCGGAATTCTTTTGTAAAGTGTCGTCTTTCTTGATGATGACGTCATTGTTCAGAAGGATTTGACCTGAGGAAATTGAGCTTTGCTTTAATTTGTTACCTTTAAAGGATGACGTCATTGGGGACGGGTAGTTAGATAACCTAACTCGGTTCTTCCTGGTTGAACCCTTTCAGGGAAATTGAGCTTTGCTTTAATTTGTTACCTTTGAACCTAAGTGCAGCTTCATCGTAAGCAATGGCTGCTTCCTCTGCAGTCTCAAATGTGCCTAGCCACACCCTGGCTGTCTTTTGAGGGTCTCGAATCTCAGCAGCCCATTTTCCTCATGGTCTTTGCCTTACACCTCTGTAGTGTCTGCTCCTCTGGTTTCCTTATGTTCATCACACGATTCGTTTTGATCAATTTATATAAATCCATCACCATTTGACTTTGCATTAAATTAAGAATACGATTTTTACTTATATGTGATATATATATATATATATATATATATATATATATATATATATATATATATATATATATATATATATATATATATATATATATATATATATATATATATATATATATATATATATATATATATATATGTATATACTAGCTTCATGACCCGGCCGATGGCCGGGTACGCTACATTAAATTGTTTTTCGTGATTATTTTAATGATAATGAAATATTGATAATCGGAAGATTATGTTTAACAAAAGTAACTGGAATGACTTTATTAATTGATCATGTATTAGATGTAGAAATAAAATTAAGAGTATTATCAAAAAGACGTTGTTAAAGTAAATGCTTGTTCATGGTACTGACTTTGTTAAAGTAAAAGTTGTAAACATAAACTTAAAACATGTAAATATAATATATGTCATTTTTTATTACGGATTTCAAATTTGAAAAATTATTTAAATATGAAATTACATTTCAGTTATGATTTTTAAACAAATTGAGATAATTTAGGAGTATAATTGGAACGATGATGGAATCATTTGAATTTTAATCAAATTGATACATATCTTGAGTTTTACAAAGAATCAATTTTGAAAGTAATTTGGTTACAAAATCTTGGTTTCATTTTATTTTAATTTAGGAGTATAGTTGTTGAAGCCCGCCCGATGGGCGGGCATGACTTATAATTATCGTTGACATACGCCTCAGGCGGGCATGTCTTATAATTATTGTTGGCATATTTTACTATAGCAAAAGAAGGATAGTAGAAAATGATCATCTAGAAAATGATCATCTGATGCATGTTAATATATATCCATTCATCACATCACTAACTTTTAAAAGATCTTCGATGTTGATAGCACAATCATATCTTAACATAAAGATTAAGGAAATTCTTCATGTGATCAGTATAACATCAGTCAAATGACGGCTGTCTATGTAATTGAAAAATCTTGTGTTTCTTTTCAAGTTGTTAAGATATGATTGTGTGATGGAACTGATCATCTAGGCATTCCCATTTCAAGTTGCAGTAGTTAGTCTTTACTATTTAATTTCTGAACAAACAAATTATAACCAAAACCTTCCAATCATCAAAGCATTTTAGAAAATGCGTTTTGTTATCAAGTCACTACTATTAGTTTTCAACGTTTTGATAAACATAGTCTAGGTCTAAGGATAGAATAAAATAAAACTCTTTTGTCCAATATCGCATTATTAACAACAATCACACATCTAAGCTTATATTCTATAGCTAGTTCTATTATGATTGAATATCCCTTTAACTTAACAAACAAATATAAAAATACTTTAGGAATATCAAGTGCTAGAAGAGTTTTGCGATTCAGTAGCCGGACCTCGTGAGTAAAATTACATTTTAAAACATATGTGGTTTTCAAAGGAGCAACAGACTTTTGAATTTCATTGAGAAATATAAGTTAACGATAAATAAGCTATAAACATACCTAATTTTTTATTGAATGCATTAAGAACGAAAAGAAATAAACTGTTATTGAATATGAGAGGGAAAAAGTTCCAAAGTGGTATGCAAGAACAAAGTATCAAAGCATAGTCCGCCCGATGGGCGAGGAAGCCTTATGAATATTGTTAAAAAAACTTAAGTTAATGAAAAATAAGCTATAAACATACATAATTTTTAATTGAATGCATTAAGAACAAAAAGAAATAAACGGTTATCGAATATGAGAGGGGAAAAAGTTTCAAGCCTAGGTGATTTTTGAGACATAGAAATCATACGGTGAGTTCTTGTTCCAGATCGATCCATGATAGGGTTTGTGTTTTCGATAACCCGTGTAGCTTCATAATAACCCGCCCAATGGGCGGGTTAGCTTTATAATATTATTTTATGAATTCTAAGTGGACATACATAAATAAAAAAAATAACGCCATACATGTATTCTAAGAAGATAATAATAATGAATACATAAAAAGTTGAGCCAGTAGTAACTATGTTCACCACATTTAGTTATTTCATACAAAAGCAATACTTCATGAGTCTCATTTGTAAAAAGATGAAATGTAATATTGTATCTGCATAAGGATATGTCAAGAATCTTTAAAACGCTTAATGGAGAATTTGTGTTTTACTCGAAAATTAGCATCCTTCCAGCTCCTCTTCCTTGGCCCGTTATGGCTTCCATGGTTTCATAAAATTGGTTGACAAAATTATTTCCACGTAAAATAAATAATGAATAACGGCAAGTATGTTTAACAAAATAATTGAAAAACCATTATATATTGCTCAAGGATAGTGAAGAAAAATAAAATAAAAGCATTGACCGTCAAATGCTTGAAATGCAAAGTTGAACTTTTATCTGAGACATTCACTTTTAGATATATGAACCGACATTGACATATTGCGCATGACATAAGTAGTAAGGAATTACTCAACACTAACTTATAAAAAATCATTTCGAAGTTGATTTCATCAATAGGCACGATACAATCCAATATCTATATACTCACTATCCCATAAAACCTCCACTACATGGCTGTCATCAATTTCGAGTAAAAAAAAGCATTTGACTACTAATCAATTATCTACTATGACCTTCGATGACAACGTAAAAGAATTTGCGGTTATGGGCCAAAACTGTTTAGTATCAACATTGACAACCTGGTCATAAGAAAAGTATCAAAGTTATATGTTGTTGCAGTCCAAAAATCAGAATGTAATATACAAAATTATGAATGTTTAAAGAAAACCAAGTGCCTTATTAAATGCAATTATATCATCCTTTATAACAAACATGCAAGCACGTGTAGTTTTTTACCCCTTATCTTTAAGCTTATGATGAAAAAAAAAGTCTTCAATATATAAAAAATCTCATGTGCTACATTATCCCACCCAATTTTAATTTTAAATTGTAATGAGTTGACTAATATAATGAAGTAAAACACTATGGGCACTCACTTTTAATGAAGTGGTCAAATTTTATAGAGGATTAAGGAATTCGAAAATCCTGCGATTGGGATTAGAATATTAATAATAATGGAAAAAATGTATATACAACCACTTGCCTTACAGTTGAAAGAAAAAAACTATCTACACAAATCACACACTGAATCAAATTGTCATAGTTGAGACATTTTTTACTATAATCTTTCATCCTCATATCAAGTTAGGATAGCTAATTAAGGACCATTTCTCATTATGGGTTGTTGACTAAAGTTTAACCGGATAGACGCAAGGGCTCAAACATCTTTATGCTAATTAAGGACCATTTCTCATTATGGGTTGTTGACTAAATTTGAACCAAGTGAAATGATCAAATTTACTCCAATATTGCATCTGACATTTATGTTACCTCTATATCAAATTATGTTGACCATGTTTATGCTAATTTTCTATCATTCTCGCAAATAAGCTCTAATAGCAAACCAACATCTCCGTGATATAGGACGTAAATAACTCACCTCAAGAATCAAGCTATGATGCCATTATTCTTTCTATACCTACAAAAACCAAAATCTATACCTGCAAAACCAAAAGAACTTAATTATATACTCATTTAATGCATAAAGCATCCTAAATCGTTTTCTTAAAACACTTATTATTGTTGAAACGATGTAACCTTTTAAGAATCTTACATAATTTTGATGCAGAACGACCATAACAAAAAGAGACTACCCATTTTGACTCATTACATGACCTGCCCTGCCCTACCTGCTTCTTTTTCCAACAATAATATTAGCACCCACAATGTACCATTTAGAAGTCAAATAAACTTGAGTTGCTATCCCAACATGGTCCATACCAGGAACCAATGTATAGTATCCTGACATCCTACTCCAACGAATAATTGTGTCTTGCATAAATGATTATTAATACATTAATCTAATGATTTGGATAGAGCCAAATACATTAATCTAATGATTATATGCAAGCTGTTTCAAAATATTTTTTGGACCAGGCACCTTGTGGATGACCTTACTTAACCAACTTATCAGGTTATTTTATTTTAAAAATGCAATAAGCTAAATTTCACTAAACAACTTATTAACTTATTGCCTTTTGATACAACTAATGTGCTTAAAGAAGCAAAAGAATATCTATGTGCTTTTTATGGCTAAAACCTTCAACAAAGACTAAAGAGATACTCCATAACTTCAGTTAAACTCACATAAATGATGTAGGGAAATGCATGTTATTATGAGTATCCAAACATCAATGATATAGGGAAATCCATTTTCTTGCGCACGGGCTTTTAGCAGTTTTGCCTTACAACAATATTGAAACATAATATATTATTGTATGTGACCCGTTTGAGATAATCACAACCAAAATAAAACATTCCTTAATGAATGGGTCAAAACTGCCACCTCCTTATTGCATGCTAAGTTAAAGAAAAAGAAGCAAACTAACCAGGTGCATTCCATGGAGATTTTGTAGTTGCAGCCCCCTCACACTCTGGGACACACACATCCTTTCCCTGTGTCTTTGCACTAAGGGCAGCAAAACGCATAGTTTCCTTTAGCTCGATACCTTTAGGTCATATGACAGGTGTCATACCAAATCGTTCTTCATTTTGTGCTATTGCAGCATGCAAGCTACTGCAATAATCAGGAAACCACCCTTGAAGGGGCCTACTGTCACCACATCAGCCTTGTGCGGGCCTTGGACAATCCCAAAGGGCGCACTTTGGTCACAGAAAAGCAGAAGGTGGAGGGATAATTGTGGGCAGATAGCCAGTCTTCTGATTTAAAGAAGCATCTTCTTGACCAATGCCATTGAAGCCAGTAAATAAATTATGCTCAAAACCTTGTGGCAGATCAAATGAAAAATAATCCAGCTGATTAGCAACACCAATATTATGTGCGCCTATATTGTTGACACCGGAAGGAGAACCTTTGCACTGATCAACCAGCTGGAAGGCTTGTTCCTGAGACGTCTGAGCAGCAATATTCTGCAACACATTAATAATAAGCAACCTCAGAAATTGATTTTAATAAAAATCTGAATTGGTTTGGTTGAAATTAAATTATCAAATTCCTTGTTTTGAGTTATTACTTGCTCATAACAACATACTTAGATGATGAAGAACCTCTAATGCAGAAGCTCTAAGTAAACGTACCCGAACAACAGTACACAATCAGTAGTTTCAGTACCATGTACATCCACCACCGTAACCTCCATTTCCTAAAACACAGAAATAATCATGTGAGAATAGCAATAAAGAAACACATCCTACAAATTTATAATAGCTATCGAAAACTATTCATGCCAAAAAAAGTAATTACTGCTGATATTTACTAAAATAAATATAACTTCAATACTTTTGTAACCTCAGGATGTTTGAAAATGCATTTAAATTGGCCATTGGGATTTATGTTATGAGAAATAGCAGAAAGTTATTAGATTTCCTTAAATATAAAGCCCTTTTCTGGTGGGATACACAAATTGTAAAAAAAATGGTACTCACCTTATTCCTTTGAACTATTACGCAGACCTTAAGCCTGATATCCCCATCATATTTGACCTGTGACAGAACCAACGAATATGAACTTTATAAACATATTCAAGAATAAATAATCGAGAGGGTCGCTTGCCTTGAGCAATATTAAGATACAAAAACAAATTGGTTAACTTACTTTCAGTAATAAGATGATTAAGTCTGTTGCTAACATGTTCACTAATTGGAATGTCTTATGCTATTTGACCCGTACCTGCAAAAAACAACATGCTACAAAAAGTTAATTTAACTTAAGACCATCTTTTAAATGTTGCATAAGCTTAGCTTTTTATCGCTACTAACATCGATCGTCAGTACACATTGTTGAGACAGAAGACGGCCTCCCGGTAGATTCAACAGTAACCGGTATTTGTTGGTATCCCCAATGTTGCTTCAAAAACCCTGAAAGAAAAATGATATATTTACACCCGAGTCTACGTAAGCCTGAAAGAAAAATGAAGATAAAATATATGGTCTTTCAACAATTGGACATACTATCATTTTTCAAAGGTATCAGTACAAATAGTTAATTATAGATTGATGTCTCGTTAATTATATTCATGGTTTTTATTCGTTTCATCAAGTCTTTTATGCAGAGTTATTCGACAACCGTATCGAACACATAAATATTTGAAGCACTTGATCTCGTTTATGTTCAAAGCATGTAAAACCTTTTAAAATATAATCTGTAATCCTATTATCTATACATATAACTTTAAAGTTACCTTAGAGTAAAACCGAAAATCAGAACCTCAAACATCATCGGCAACGGATACACGTTGATTGGCTGCTTCCATTAATGCATCTTTGTCGTTCACAGACACAACTTCATATCTATCAATAGATACTGATTGACAACCTTCCTGCAATAGAAAATAAATACTAATGATTAATTGCATATGTAGTTGGATCATAGGTCCAATATGGTTAATTTGTCATGTGACTGTTTAGTGTAGAGTTGATATGGGTAGATGTTAGACTTTAGGTTAATGTTAATCAGTTGGTATTTGCATTCGCGATTGGTGTTTTCCTCAACGAAATATTAAGTAAAAACAAAAGCAAAAATATATGAAAAATGTATATAAAACAATTCAATAGGTAACCTTGATAAACACCCCGCACTCACCGACTATGTGTATGTGAATTTTGAAAACTACTCTGTGAGCGTTCGGGTACAATTGTAATAATTGTATCCATCGATGAATTAGTATTAGATATTATAACACGCACCTCAAAGGTATAAGGTGTAGAGAAATAACAATAGATCCATCGGTAAGATCCATTGTCAATCAAAACCGTGTTGGTAATTGCCTTTTGTAGGTTGCTACGTATGGTCGGCGCAGTCACATACACAGGCCGAAATGCTGCTACCTCGTACATCGACACCTACACAGTCAACAAAAAGTAAAAGTCCATAAAAGGATTAAATGGCATGCTTACCATCTTTGAAAATCTTGTCTTGTGAAAGAGCAAATAATCCTTTGTTTGAGGACACTATTGTCCACATTTAGAATACATTTTCTTAAGCCTGTCTATATCAGCAAAGGAGTCACTAAGAATCACCTCTGCATGACCAAAGTAAATATCTATGATTCATTACCGTATGGATAACAGCCACTGTGACTGCATATAACATATTCGCAATCGATGCAAGAAGGACATTGCTCTCAGGCTCTATTTTACTCCCATCTGTGCCAACAGCAGGCTGGAAAAATACTGATGTTAGTTAGTGTATGCTAAGCATGCAATTTAGACAATTTAACATCTAGATATATATATACTACCTGAGCAAATCCTTCAATTGCAGTAGAATTTACTGGAAGATATGGGTTTGTGTAGTCTGCATGATAAAAAAAGTAAGATTTCAGATATATATATGTAAGAAAGTAGAAAGTAAACAACACTGCATGAGGAACAGTACTCTAACTACTAAAAGATGTGCCAAACTAATTATGAGGGGGATTTCTATTTACACATAACATATATGTTATACACTGCAACTGTACTAATTGTCTCTAAGCCTCGTGAATTGGCAGCTTAATACACCTGATATACTCAATTCCACTCAATGAGTATCATTAGTTTGGAAACAGCTAGAAAAAATAAGAATGAGTTGCATTGGAAATACATAGCTATCATAGTTGTTAAGTGCAAGTCTGACTCGTGACTCTTACAAGTCAAATAAAACTATACCTACAAAGTGTCGCGCATAGTGTAGCTAGTGTAACCCCTGAAGCGGAGCCCAACTCATGATTTAGTAAATAACTCGTTCTGAGTCGACTTGACTCAAAATCCGTACAACTTGGAGTAAAAAAGGAAGAAACTTCTGTTATGTAGTATTAAAGATTCTTCCTGCATAAAAAGTAAGATGTCTATTAATAACGTGAAACATGTAAATGTAAGTAATATAAAATGCACATACTATACAGTACCTTGAAAAGAAGCCGACACTGTAAGACACGTCTTAGTATAACCGCACAATGTTGTTATACTAACAATAACAATACCTATCTTTGCGCTGTAAGACATGTCTTAGTGATCCATCGACCATGAACTCTGTGACAGTAGCTAATGTGGCACCAGGTCCATCCTGTACTAAACCATAAAATGCCACAACGTTTGGATGGTGAAGCTTTGACAGAATGTCAGCTTCTCTCCAGAACTCAGTTGTCTGGATTCAAACATATAAATAGTCAGCAAACACATGAAAACTCATTCTCGCTTGAGCTTAAATAACAAAAACTACACAAAGTATTGAACGAAAAATAAAGTTCACTTACCAATCTCTCCTGCTCAGATGATCGACCTGCAAAGCAACTCTTCTTTATTCTCTTGATGGCAACATCTGTTCCCCTCCATTTTCCATGGTAAACTGTCCCAAATGTACCAGAACCAAGCTCCCTTAACTCCTCAAGATCTTCATTATTTATGATCTGCAACAGCCAACGTATATTGACTTCACATTGAATTGTGTATTAAGCTAACATAATTTGTCAATTGGTCGAAATATGTCATCATACCTGATGTGCATTACCTTCACAGCTTTTTGCCGAAACCTGAAGTTATCAATAACAGTCGTTGCAATTTATTGTAAATGCAAAGTGGTTAATAGCATAATGGATAAAACACTAAAACATGCAATGGTAATTAATAAGAAGAACTATACTGATACAGGTGTTACTTACTTTACATCACTTCCCTTATGATATATGCGAATAGATGGATAACCTTGTACGTGATGCCTAAACCAGGAAAAAAAATTATATTAACCATGATTATTTTAGAATATAATGCATAAAGTAATTGATGAAATTAACATCATAATTTTAACAATTACTTTCTACATAGATCAGTGTCGTGAGTGTAGTCAACACTTCCAACTATAATACGCCTATCATGCTCTGGATTATATCTAGTATTGCAGTCACATATCAGGAGATAATTGAAGCCAAAGTACTCTCAATTCTGTGAAGCAAACATGTTATGAAGAATTAAAAGCACATAGTGAAAGCTAACCTTTGTCGCATAACTTTGGCCGCTTTTTCCCACGCTGGTTTCTGAGACACACAATTAAAATAATAGAAGATAAATGTCAAACAAATTTATAATTGTTACACGCTCTAATGATTTTGCTTTTAATATGTCAGTGATATACCTATAGATGTATATATTAGTTTACAAATAATTACCTATGATTTGCTTCTTCCTTGCCCTCGCTCATTATTCAGAAAATAATGTTATTATGTTGTGGTGGCTGCTTGTTGATAGATTTAGGGTTTGTTGTTGTTTCCATGGTTTTTAATGTGAATGGTGATTTCGAATTGTTACAGGCTCCTCTTAATGAATTTGTTTTTAATATGGCTACAATTCAGGGATTTTGAATTTGTTTTTAATATGGCTACAATTCAGGGATTTTTGAAACTGATTAATTGGAGTTGCCATATTAATGCATGGATATACGCTGATTATATGCATGTAGTTATTGTTTTGAAACTAATTAATGCATGGATATACGCTGATTATATGCATGTAGTTATTGTTTTGAAAGCTTTAAACCAAAATCATTAAGTGATCTAGTGGTAGGCATGCTTGTTTCATTAAGCAAAGATCATGGGTTCGATTCTCACTAATGACAAATTTTTATATTTCCGAATTTTAGTGCATGCTTAGTGTGTGCCATGTCATCATTAAAACGCCATGTCATCATTGAGGTGGCATTTCTACGCTTATGTGTCGATGTAATGTTAGACAAATATATAGTTATATATATATATATATATATATATATATATATATATATATATATATATATATATATATATATATATATATATATATATATATATATATATATATATATATATATATTTTGAACAATGTCGTCTTTCTTGATCTTGTTGCGTGGAGGAACGCTAATGTGACAGCCACGTACCATTACCGGCAAGAACAAAACGTTGATGGGACATTGTGGAAGTTAGGAGCTTTAGCACCAGGTTTATTAACTTTTTATGGACAGACTGAGCCACTTGACCGAAGATGGCATGTGTTAGGATTGGGTTATGATATGAACATTGATAACAGGTTGATAGACAGTGCAGCTGTGGTTCATTTTAATGGGAACCTGAAGCCGTGGCTCAAGTTCGGATTTGCGAGGTACAAGCCGTTATGGGAACGGTATGTGAACCGAACTCACCCCTATCTTGTTGATTGTGTCACAAATTGAGAGGTTTAGAAAGGTCAGAAACTATAGAAATTTTTTGGCATTATTTAGATGTTCCATATTGTTTCTTTTGAGTTATATTCTTTTTGAAGAGGGAATTTTTATAAACACCATGAAAGAAAATGTATTATTGATTTATGAGTAAATTACACGGATAGTCCTTGTGGTTGGCGTTGACTTTCACGTATGGTCCCTTGACTTTTTTTGCACTCACAGTCCCTAACTCAGAAACTACTAACACAGATGGTCCCTTGACCAAACGTCCGTTTGGTCAAGGCGTTAAGTTATATAATTGTGAGGGTATTTTCGTCCGAAAACTGTAGCAAATCTCTTCCCTGCTGTATGTCTTTCCCCACCCTCCACTACCACAACAACCACCATCAACATCATCTTCAACATCCACAACAACCACTGCACCACCGAGACCTTAGGTCTCGGCTAAACACCCATCGGTCACAAACAACCTCAACCAAATCCAAATCAAGACCAACCGGTCAAATAACAAATTCCTATTCCAACACCAAAACAAATCCGAAGCTACTGATAAGATCTCAGACGGATATGTACTGAATGTTGAGCAGAAAATCAAACAAATTAAAAATGGTGTCCCCATCACCTCTGCCACACTTTCACATATGCAAAACCTTCGACTATCAACTCTTACTCAAAGTTACAAATATATCTAGTAAACTTAGTTATGCCTTATCTGATGTAGAGTAACTATAAATTTGATGGCTTTTTCTTCTCTTTACTTAAAAAAAAAGTTGAATCGTTATGCCTTATCTCAAAAAGTGGTGTCCCCATCACCCCTGCCACACTTTCACTTTATGCCTTATCTCAAAAAGTTGGAAAGTAAATTTGTCTTTAAATTCAGAATTAGAAATGAAATACAATTCAAATGATCTTTTAAAGCGAGGCCTATTCGACATTATCAACGCCATGTCACACCGATTAATTCCGAGGTGTGAATCGTTATCTTCTTACTACCTTTAGTTTTGTTTTTCATTTTCAAAGACTTACCACAATAAAAGAAATAAAAACGTGAGATGTAGGTGGCGCGTGGTACACAAATGCCGCGAGGGAACCTTCAAAACTTCATAAAAATGGTGAGAGTGAGGTAGGAGGGGAGGGTGTTTGATGATGGGGACGGCGGCGTGAGGCGGTGGTGGAGGGCTGTGGAAATGATGGTGGTTTATGGTGGAGGTGGTGGTGTTGATGGTGGTTTTGGAGTCATTGTAGTGAAGGTTTTCAATATGGGTTTTGTGAACTGGGTTGAATTATGGGGTTTTAAGGTGTATGGGAAGTTGAAAATTGGTTTTGAAAATTTGGTTTTGATGAGTGAAGGATGGGAAAGAGGGGATGGAGCTCTGAGAGCTTTCATGGTGGATTGGTCTTTGTTTTTGTGTGATGAAATGAAATTTTGGGAGATTATGGAAATGAAAATGTGGTGAGTATGGATCATGTGATTGTGGTTAAAGATATGCCACACGTTGGAAAGTTGTGTTTGGGGAAAGACATACAGGGAAGAGATACAGTGTTCGGACAAAAATACCCTCACAATTATACAACTTAACGGTTTGACCAAACGAACGTTTGGTCAAGGGACCATCTGTGTTAGTAGTTTCTGAGTTAGGGACTATGAGTGCAAAAAAAAAAGTCAAGGGACCATACGTGAAAGTCAACGACAACCACAAGGACCATCCGTGTAATTTACTCTTGATTTATTTTGCGAAGCCATAGAAGCAAGTTTTGTGTAATAATATCCCTTTTTTGCATGTTAATTTCACTTTCTTTATCTTTTGCAAGTTTTGTCTATTTTTTTTTAACCACAATCATATACTCTTGGTTCTTTGTCTGAATTAGTTTTGTCAAACAGCACAACTTATTCATTTGTATCAATCTTGTTCTAACATTTCATTTTCTTTCTGCATTTCTACACAAATCACCGTCTTGTCTATGTGACCAAATGTTTATTAGTCTTGGTCTTCTAAATCTTTAAATAATGAAAAAGAAAATAGAATTTTATTACGTATCCACATGTTTCATAGTGACAAAAAAATCTAGGTTGTTTAGAAAATTGTATTCTTAGTAGAGTGGGTGGTGGTGGCAGGAGTTGGTGGTGGTGGCTGGAGTGGGCTTTACAAGGGTGTATATAAGATTTGATCTGGTTTTCAAATATGGTCCCTGGGATAGAAGAGAGAGTGGTTGCTACAGTGAATGGACGAAAATACCCTCACAATTAGCCAACTTAACGCCTTGACCAAACGGACGTTTGGTCAAGGGAGCATCTGTGTTAGTAGTTTCTGAGTTAGGGACCGGGAGTGCATAAAAAAAGTCAAGGGACCATATGTGAAAGTCAACGCCAACCACAAGGACCATCCGTGTAATTTACTCATAAAGGATTGTATGATTGTTTCTCATGCACATCTAAGGAGTCAAATTATAAGGAATCAACAACATTGGTCGTGTATTGTATGTTTTATTCATCATAAGAAACAAACTAAATCCATCACTAGCAAGACCAAGCGTCATACTCCATTGATCTAGGCAAAATATGGATATCTGAGAGAATGTGAATCGAATGATTTCAATACCAAACAAAGGCATCTATAAATAGATGCAAAAGTTACATACAGAGAATGGAAGAATAAAACAATTAAAAGAACTACCCTACACATATGAACTACTACAAAGGTGGTGAGTTGATATCCCCCCTCAAGCTGAGCGGCGGAGGGCCGAGGCGAAGCTTGTTTCGAAAGAACTCAAATTGGTGCCGAGGAAGACTTTTAGTGAAAATATCGGCAACTTGAAGTTTGGATGGAATGAACTTGGTGTGAAGTTTTCCCGAAGCACCAAGTTCACGGACAAAGTGATAATTTAGATCAATGTGCTTCATTCTCTTATGAGCAATGGGATTTTGGGTCAAGAAAAGGGCACTTTGATTGTCACATAGAAGAGTGGGTCGAACCTCTAGAAGAGTGTGAAGCTCTTGGAGCAAATGCGTTATCTAGATAATCTCAGCAGCGACATTGGCCATGGCCCGATATTCGGATTCAAAGCTGGATCTAGAAATAGTGGGTTGTTTCTTGGCACTCCAAGAAACGAGGTTACCTCCCAAAAAAATCGAGTAGCCATAGGTTGACCGACGTGTCTCAACACACCGTGCCCAATCAGCATCAGAATAGCCAAGAAGGCCAGTATTGGTGGGTTGTGAAAAAGTTAACCCAAATGTTAACGTGCCTTTGATATACCATAGGATTCGTTTGACTGCTTGATAGTGAAGAGTGGTTGGAGCATGTAAAAACTGACTAACTTGATTAACAGCAAACGAGATATCAGGTCTCGTTATTGTGAGATATTGCAAAGCACCTATAATCGAACGGTATTGTGTCGGATCCGAATATGGGTCACCCTTCGTTGAGAAGGTAACGGATGAAGACAAGGGAGTAGATGCAGGTTTGGCCTCAAGCATTTTTGCACGTTCTAAGATCTCTTTGGCATATTTAGCTTGGCTTAGGAAGAGACCGCCATTGAGATGTGAGACTTCAAGGCCAAGAAAGTAGTTAAGCTTGCCCAAGTCTTTGATAGCAAATTGATTGTGAAGTCGAGTGATGAATGATTTGAGCACCCCATCATGATTTCCTGTTAAAATTAAGTCATCGACATATACCAAAAGGTACATGAGACATTCGCCACGTTTGAAGATAAATAGAGAAGTATCAGCCCTGCTACAATAAAATCCGTTAGCAATTAAAAAGGTGTTGAGTCGATGAAACCAAGCACGGGGGGCTTGTTTAAGCCCGTAGAGTGCCTTATTCAACCGACACACATGATTTGGATGTTGAGGATCAAAAAACCCAGGAGGTTGCTCCATGTATAAGCATTCGTTAAGTTGTCCATGCGAAAATGCATTGTTAACGTCAAGTTGGTGTAAGGTCCATTTGTTGAGAACAGCAAGAAATAGAATGACCCGAATGGTTGAAGCTTTAATAACCAGGCTAAATGTATGAGAGTAGTCGAGACCGGGAGTTTGACTAAACCCCTGAGCAACTAGACGAGCTTTGTGACGGTCAATAGTACCATCGGCATGAAACTTGGTGCGAAACAGCCATTTGGACCCGACTACTTGGCGATTTAATGGGCGAGGAATGAGACTTCAAGTGTTATTTTTGTGAAGGGCATCAAGTTCACGGTTCATGGCCTCAACCCATTTAGGACGTTTAAGGGAAGTTTTCACACTTTTTGGGTCAGCAGAGGCAAATAAAGCTTTATGGAATGGATTTTGTTGAAGAAAGGAGAAGTCGGCAAAGTGGCGAGGTTTGAAAATGCCCGCCTTGGCCCGAGTGGTCATAGGATGGGTTGAGGTTGAAGGTGGCAGCGGTGGTGCTGGAACGGGGCTGTCAGGAAGGGTGGCGGAATCAGAGGTCGGGCTAGAGGTGGGAGTCGATGATGAACTATGAGGTGGGCTAGTATTAAGGTTTGGGGTGGTTTGGTCGAAACACAGTGTGCATGGGGAGGGATTCTCAGTGACAGTGGGTGGAATGGATTTTATAGGATTGCATGGGGAGGGAATCTTGGTGGCAGAGGGGGGTATGGGATCATTAGGAACAGTAGGTGTTGGCGGGGAGTGGTCAAGGAATGTGGAAAGTTCAAGGTTTAGGAGAGAGCTAGTCTTGGTATTATCCAAAAATGGGAAGACCTGTTCATCAAATCTAGCATGTCAGGAAATATATATCCGAGAGGTGATAGGGTCGAGGCACTGGTATCCTTTGTACACCGGACTATAACCAATGAAAATACACGGTATACTACGTGGTACAAGTTTGTGTTCCGAGTAATCACGTAGATAAGGAAAGACCCGACACCCGAAGGCTCTAAATGTGGAGTAATTTGGTGGAGTGGAGTATACCATCTCAAATGGGGATTTCCCATCAAGTACTTTGGTGGGTAATCTATTAATTATGTAGATCGCCAAGGAGAAGGCATCAAACCAATAACTAGAAAGGAGTTGAGCATTAAACATCATTGCCAAACCCGTTTCAACTATGTGGCGATGTTTTCGTTCGGCCCGTCCATTTTGTTGCGGAGTATAAGGACACGAGGACTGAGGAAGGGTACCATTAGCTTCAAAAATGGTCTTGACTTGGTTATTAAAAAATTCAGTACCCCCTTCACTTTGAAAATTTTTCATTTTCCTTGAGAATTGGGTTTGTACCATTTGTATGAAACCCATTAAAACACGTGGAAATTCCGATATGGCCTTGAGTGGGTACAACCAAGAAAAGCGAGAATGATCATCAATAAATATGACATAATATCTATAGTTGTCTTTTGAAGCAATGGGGGAGGTATTACGCCCCGTGCCCGCTTATACTAAAAACTTTGACTTTTGACGCGGAAACGTTTGACTAAAACGGGCTCATACAAATTCTTCATTTAAATGACCAAAAACTATAACATTTAACCCTTTAAAATACTTACAAGAACATATACTCGTAAACCTTTCAAAACATTTCACACAATTTTAATAACACAACCAAACGACCTTCTGTGACCAACGATACGCCGTATCCTTTTGAGGGATACGCCGTATCAAAACGGAGAGGCCATACACCGTATCAACTTGAAATGATACGCCACATCTCCTTAAGCTTCTGATGCGTCGCATCCAATATACTAGATACGCCGCATCACCTTAAACTTCTGATACGACGCATCTAATATACTAGATGCGTGGGTTTTGCAACCTTACAACAGGTTTTACCTCTCGAGGGATCTCAAGAGGCTTACAACCCCACCAGGCAGTGTACCTGACCGATGTAGTATAGTGTAGTGGTAAGTACGGGGGATTGATCGTTCTCCACAGGGAATAGTGTTCGTTAGGTATGAAAAACTACTCTAATAGGTCTAAAGGTTGAGGAAGATTCTTTTTATGTTTTTTATATTTTTTTTATGAAAGCAAGTAAAATCTCGGTTTTGAAGGAGTGGGCGGAATTAGTTGCTAGTCAACTAACCCAAATAACTACAAATGCAAATAAAATAAATAACTGAAAATAAAATGTTGGTGAGAAACTTATGTGTAGAGAAATGTGTTTACTTAGATTTCCTTACTCCCTAACTATCTTTTACCGGTTAATTAGTGTGTATTAGTCGCGTGGATGACGGGTGTATTCCTTGATACCATTCGTGGGGTGGCGTACTTACTTCCCCAACTCTACAAGCTCCTACTTCACTCCTATGTCGAGCCGGCTAGGAAGCTCCTAACATGGGATCACTAGAATTCGCTTGTGCATTAAATACAACCATAAAAACCTTTAGTACGCATTTGGTTCATGTTTCTTAAGACGTTCAAGCAAGTTACCGAATAGGAAGTTAGCCAGTTTTCTTAAGCCTAACATAGATAAACAATCATCCAATACAACTAATAACACACTAATAACCAATAATCAATAGCTAGGTTTCATTAGATCTAAGCAAACACAAGATAAATTTAGCCTAACATGTTAATCAAAAGACAAGAATAAGATAAAATCAAACAACACATAGACATATTGAATGATTAATTGATAACTTATCTTCAATGTAACATGGAAGATCTCAAGGCAAAAAGCCTTGAAAAAGAAGCTAAAATCGTCTTAGGGTTTTCTCCCAAAATTCCACACACTAAGTTCTCTACTAATGACAAAAAATTAGAAAACTATATATAGATTTTTGGATCTGACGGCGTCACGTTATGGAGTGTGACGCCGTCACCTCGCCGCTTCTAGGGTTCCCGGATGACCTTCTTGACGCCGTCCCTCTTTAGCTCTTCCAAAATCCATTCTGGCTTATCAAGGCTTGACGCCGTCGAACCTTGAACGTGACGCCGTCCCCTTTTGATTTAAGCCGTGACGCCCTTGATCAAGTTAAAGCGTGACGCCGTCAGAATTCACATGCTATTTTCACTGGCTTATCATGAGCAAATTTCACGTCCAACTTTTCTTGCCAAGGCATGACGCCGTCCAGGGTAAATTGTGACGCCGTCAAAGGTAACTTTTAGCCGATTTTTGAGACTTTGCCGTTTTCTTCACTTTTATGCTCCAAAAACGTCCAAAATGCCTCCTTTTCCAGATTTCTCCTCAAAAGTACCTAAAATGACAAAAGGAACGATTTAGGGCAATATTTGATCAAATAAATACGATTTAGGGCTTAAATGACCCCTTAAAAGCGGTACACTTTTCGCTTCATCAACGCATCTAATATACTAGATACGCCGTATCTACCCATCCGACACAGAACATCAGCAGGAAGGCCTGCATATACTCAACATACCCATTTGTACAACAAACCTCTTATACCACTTTCGTTTTACACTAAACTTTCCAGAAATCATTCATTTAACATATCAAACATGTTCCGATAACACTTGACCCGTTTACTACTCAAAATGGGTACGTTTACACTCAAACCAAACGCCCCTTTAAACTTTACTTAAAACACATAAACCAATCTTTGACTTATCAAATAACTACCAAATCGTCATACGACTCTTGACATACACTTTGCCATGCGGCTACACTTTATTAAACATTACTTGACTCACGGGGGTACAACTTTGCTCATGAGCTCGGTATACTACCTAAGCTCCTAACTAAACACTACCTTTAATCTTGCTATTCCAACTCTTAATCCACATATCCAAGCCTTCTTTAACAACAAGCCAACCTACAAAACGGTTAGACAACTAAACCGTAAGCGATAACGCTTAGTAAGTAAAACGACTATAACATACCATTATACTTCAATCCACATAATGCATCATATACATAAACACTTACATCATGGCTTACATACTCAAGTCTCATCTAGTACATAACATCAACATATCTCATAGCATCATCTCATCACATAAGCCATAAACATGGCATCACATAAACATCAACCAAGCTCATCTTCTCAACATAAACATACATAACACAATATGATAGAAATTCATATAACATATGCTATCATCATTTTACTTACCTCAAACCAAGCTATACAACACATCAAGAACATCATCATCACAATGATCCATCCTCATCAACACCATCCTTCATAAATAATAAAAACCTAACAACATAACAAATAATAACATAACAAGGGTTATCAAAACCCATCAAAACATAATCATCTTTCTAATTAAATCATCATATGATCATACCCACATCATATGATGATTTTCCACTTAAATCACTAACTTGAGAGGGATTACTTACTTGATAATCAAAGCTAAGAAAGATCATAAACATAGGTCCTTTATCTTCTTCATTAAAAGCCATCACCTAGCTCTATCTTTCCCTCCTTTTCTCCTTGGTTCGACATTCACAGGAAACACACTCTCTTTTACAGGAGAGTGTGAAAACTTATAGATAAATGGGGAAGTTTCTAGCTACAAGGGCAATTCTGTCATTTCTGCTTATTTAAGGTCGATGCGCCGTATCTATCTGCATAGATACGCCGCATCCATGCTACCCCTTATATACGCCGTATCTCCTTCTCTAATATGGCGCATGAACTATAACAAGTCGGTTCTACTTTCCATTCTACCATACGCCGCATGTAACTTCCTAGATGCGCCGCATCTAGGCTATAACAGACTAACACTTAACACTATAACCATTTGCCCTTAGACAACCACATACTCTTAGTCAAACATACTTAGGCTCGGGTCAACTAGGGTGGGGTCCCAATACCCGGGAAACGGGTCTAACAGGAGGTTCCCCACAAGTCACAATGAACAAGATCTAATAAATGTAAAGCACGTTTTTCATTAGAGTCAAACGGCAAACGTTTACTTTTAGCAAGTTAACACGGGGAACATAACCCCGGTTTAGGTAAAAGTGCATACACAGAAAGATAACCAAGTTTTTACAAAGAGGTAATAATATCAAATTTTGCATGTCCCAAACGGGAATGACATACTTCAAAAGATGCTTTGGGGCTTGAATGAGACACAAACGCTTGATGACTTGAGTGAAGAATATAGAGACCATTCTCACATCTTCCTTTGGCTAGGACCTGCTTGGTGAGATGATCCTGGATAAAAAATGAAGGATAAGAAAATAAGACATCCACCAAGTTGTCTTTGGTTAGCCTGCTAATAGATAAAAGGTTGTGAGAAAGATTAGGTACAACCAAGATGTCATTCAAATGTATACTTTTGTTGATGATAGAGTGCCCTTTGTGAGTCACAGGGAGGGATTTACCATTACCAAATGTAACAGATTCGTTACCTATGGTAGATGAAGCATCGGAGACCGAGTGAGTGGTAGAAGTCATGTGATCTGTTGCACCAGAGTCAACGAACCAATCGGGGCTTGAAGACGTAACATGACATTGAGATAAAAAGGCAGTGGCTAAGTCATCATCTTTTGCATTAGCACCAGCAGAAAACTTCTTCAGATCGGGATACATATTAGCGTAGTGTCCATTGGTGCGATACAATTGACAATGGGGACTGCGTCTACCACCCTGATTACCCCGACCGCCGCGAGACCCACCACTGTTACCACCAGGGTAAGGGGTTCTACCCCTACGATTCCTAGTAGCTTGCACAGAATGTCCAGAGGTAACATTGAAGGCAACTGGTGATGTAGGGGACTGGTGAAGAGCACGGATCCAAAGCTCGTGGCTTTCAGCCCTAGCGAGTAAGTCAAGGAATGCCAGAGCAGGTCTGATGGAGCGGACGGTGGTGGAGAATGTTTCGAAGGCGGGTCCAAAACCGCACAGAAACCAGTGCAACTGATCATCTTCATCAATAGGAAATCCGATCGCAGCCAACTGATCACACAAGGTTTTGAAAGCGCGACCGAATTCAGCAATAGTCTTGGTTCCTTTTTGAATCAAACGGAGCTGATCACGGAGATTATGAACCCGTTCAATTGACGAATTAACATAAGCTTTTTCAAGAACAATCCATATATGTCGAGTGGTAGTCATACCCATGATAACGGTGATGGCCTCTTCAGATAACGAGGCTTGGAGAATGATGATACATCTCTGATCGGCACTAACCCATGACGTGAAATTAGCGTTCATGATTTCTTTATTGTCAACAGTAACAGTGGGAGGTGGGCACGGGAGGGAACCATCGACATGTGAGAACAAGTTTTGGTAGGTTAGGATAGGGTTCATCTGATTTTCCACAACAACTAATTCGTGGAATTGAGTTTCACCGTGATCATGTGCATAAGAGTGTTCAATGGGATGGAAGCTTCAGTGTTGGCAGCCATGGAGGGAGGAGGGAAGAACAGGAGAAACCGAAGAAGAAAGGATTGAAACGGAAGAGGTAGGGAGAGAAAGAAGGAGAGGAAGAGGGACGGCTTAATGGCTCGATACCATGAGAGAATGTGAATCGAATGATTTCAATACCAAACAAAGGCATCTATAAATAGATGCAAAAGTTACATACAGAGAATGGAAGAATAAAACAATTACAATAACTACCCTACACATATGAACTACTACAAAGGTGGTGAGTTGATAATATCGAGTATTTAATGCTCTCCAAGCAAGACCATCTTTTGGGTACCTTATCTTTTCGTCTTTTCTTCGACTTGCCTAATGTCATCTCATTTCTTTTGTGGTTTCTCAGACATATAAAGCCTTGTAAGTCCTTAAATTAAAGAGATATAACACAAAACTTTTGCGGATGGCTTTCTTAACCAATTCTTAGGTTGATAAAGTTAATAAAAAATAAAATAAAAGAACCAATAATTAATTGATGTATGTTAACGGCAGCAACTAAATTCTCTTCGTTGGATGAAGACGAAAACCACAACTAAATAAATCTCTATTCTTCGATTAAGAGGAGTATGAAGTCACAACCATTCACATTATATTAAAATCATTTAACAATTGTAATAGTGAGGATGTGAAAGGCGTTAGAACTAGCAACGGAAGGAATTTATGTTTTTGTTTTGCCTTTTCTTTGTTTATGGTTTTGGCTTAGATACTACTACCTCCGCCCCAAAATAAGTATCTAGTTTGACTTTTCAGAGTCAAACTGGTTCAACTTTGACCTTATCTATTTTCGCGGGTGTTATATAATATTTGATGCAAAATATATGAATGGATTTGGTTTTAAGTGTATTTTTTATTGGTATGATTTTTCATCAAGTACTACATAACACAAAAGAAATATTTAAGGTCAAAGTTGAACCAGTTTGACTTTGAAAAGTCAAACTGGACATTTATTTTGGGACGAAGGGAGTATGTAAAAATCAATATTTTCTCATAAACTCAATAATAGTCAACGTAAAAATATAAATACATAGTGAATACTAAACGGGCTAAGGTCAATACAAACAAGGCTTCTCAATATAAAGATGGGCAATTTGTCTTTTTAGAGTTATCACCCCATTCAAAAATATTATTCTTGTCATAGGCCCTGTTCCTGGTGATAAATATAGTGAAATCACGTTTCATATTCTTTCTTCGAACCCTGCTACTAAGAAACACATTCATTTCAATGCTGCAACATTAGGCATCGTAATAAAAAATAATTCGATACCTTTCTTTTCCATGATCTATAAAAGGTATAATGATTTGAAACCAATATTACATAATGCAAATTCGTGTAATTTAACATTTATGTCTCTATGTCTACACAAAATCAAATGATGTATTTGCACAATTGCACTGTCTTTCTTAATAATTCATATTACTGTACATAAAACATTAGAGAATTTCATTAACTATGAGATTAAAAAGGCATAACATAAAAAACTTAAAAAAAATCAAACTGGACATTTGTTTTGAAACGAAGAGAGTTAATTAACAAGTTGCATACCTTTTTGTTTTTTCAGTTTTGAGATGAGTGTATATGTAAAATAAAAAACATGATAACTTATCTGGTTTGTGAAGTTTCATAATGAGACCAATTAAAACAATAAAGATGAACAAAGTAAATTTTTGGGTATTAAAGGTAAAGAGTTCAAATGGAATTAAATTATTTAGTATCCATCTTTTACAATTTCACAACTTATTCCTTCTTACTAAAAAGAAAATGTTCCAGTTACTATGTTTTAGTTCATTGTAAGGTACTTGTCATAACACAAACATTAATATGTTAGATAATGAGATACATAGGTCTAGGTGTATTACATCAACATGCGTAAATGTGTGTTTTGTGATGTTAAAAAGATTAGGACACTACAATATCTCCTTAAGTCCGATGTGGTATGTATTTGTACCAAAGATCAAGTAGTCCATCGGCTCGTTGTATCTTCTTTATTTACGTACATATCATGCATACACAAAAGAACTAACATACGCCTTTCTCTCTCTAACACGACATATAGGTGCTTAACTATGTATGATCATCTATATAAAATTATTACGAAGAGTTTATATATCTGATAAAAATTCAATATATGAAGTTGCATAGTGAAAAAGTTTTTGTGGAAAGAAAATGAAAGATGAAGGCATAATTCGATACCTTTCCAATACATGATCTATAAAAGGTATACTGATTTGAAACCATTATAGTATTACGTAATGCAAAAGAGGTATAATGATTTAAAACCATTATTACATATTCCAAATTCGTGTAATTTAACATGTCACCATGTCTACACCAAATTAAATGATGCATTTGCAAAATTGCACTAATACTGTCTTTTCTAAGAATTCCGAGTATTGTGCATAAAACATTAGAGAATTTCATTATCTATGATGTTGAAGAGGCAACCGAAACGAGGTAACAATGCGAAAAAAATTGTTTTACCAAGTTGTAATGATTAATGCGCAAAACAAAACGTAAGCCTTCATTATCTAATAATCATACCTTAAGTGTAGAAAAATATTTTACATACCAACAAGTCTTTCATGATGAAATTTATCTATAACTTAATCATTGTTCATAGCTTTTCGACATATTACAAACTAGCTCAAATGTCGGAAAGCAATGAACATGAGCTTGTCATGGCAAATTGCCAAATAGTTTACCACCTTATGCTAATGGAAAAGAATGAGATGATTAGAGCCTTTGTTATACCCCTTTTTATAGTGATGTAAAGTTGTAAACTGTTTATGATATCTTTAAAAAAAATTAATGTCTGATATCATATTTTTTGGACATGCATTTATAGCATTTCTATACTTGTTATATTTTGAAAATTTTATGAGTAGAAATTTGAAACACAAATGCATAAAGATCATTTAGATCTAGAAAAAAATGATTTTGTCCCAACAAATTAATAACTTTACTTTGATAATTTGATTAATGTCAAAGCAATATTTCCATTGATTTGAAAGACAACAAAGAAATGTAATTGCCATTTATTAAATCGGGAAAAACTAATTATTAGAAACGAGACGTTTAGACCCGTGCGATGCACACAGTTTGTATAAAATTGTTTCGTACGTAATGTTCAGCGTAAATCGTTAAAGTATAAATCTAAATGTGTATTCGCAAAGCATGTAATGTTCTGCGTAAATCGTTGAAGTATAAATCTACTCGTTCAATTATATGCGTTTATGTAGAAATGGTTTTGACATGTACATGTGATTTTATTGGTTTTATTCGCAAAGCATGTACGTGCACAAATATTGTGTAACTCTTTTTGTTACGTAATGTTAAGCGAAAAGTTTTAAAAGTGAAGATAAAAGTGTGTATTTAAATAAATGCGCTTCATAATTCCTTTAGCAAATAGTTAAGACAATAAAATATCGACAACTTCTATGAAAAAGGCTTTATGTAAGTTATTGAATAAAGGACTTGAAACGAATCGGTCTAAACGGGATTGGCTAAGGCTTCTTGTGTACTTTACTCTTGTTATGTTTCAACCACAGCCCGAGTCTTGTCATGTTTTAAAGAAAAAGAATAAGATAGCTAAGGAAGCTTGCGCAAAAGTTTTTTTTTAATGGCAATTATATTAAAACTAGCATGCTGCTAGGAAAGGAGATTACACGGCGGTATAGGAGAGGGCGTTACTCGGGTTAGAAAACCACTCGGCCCAACTACAAAAGGATTTTTTATATCTATTAGAGATCCAATTAAATGAAAGCGTCATAGAATCCAAAACGTTGACTAAATCACACCATCAAATAACTGACATAAACGGGACGACAAATTAGAACCGTCCGCTAGGAACAAAATACACATCATTGCCGAAATAGGGTTTGTGTCACACAATACACATCATATTAGGTGCCCAATAAAGTTTTGTAGATATGGATAAATTATTTATAAGTATTGATATTGTTTTGATTTTTTACATCTAAACTAAGATAATAGACTACGAAGATGTTATTATCTTTGTCTCAAAATAAATGTTCAATTTAGATTTTCGTAGTCTTGCTTTTTTAAATTTTCCTTTAAATATTTTCTTGTGTGTTATATAATACTTGATGCAAAATATATGAATTGATTAGGTTTTAAATGTATTTTCATCAAGTATTATATAACACAGACAAAAATATTTAAGGATAAATTAGAAAAAGAAAAACTTAAAAAAATCAAACTGGATATTTATTTTGAGACGGAGGGAGTTAATTAACAAGTTTCTTACCTTTTTGTTTTTTCATTCTTGTGATGAGTGTATATGTAAAATAAAAAACTTGTTTGTGAAGTCTTATAATGAGACCAATTAAAACATAAAAAGATGAACAAAGTAACTTTTTGGGTTATTAAAGTAAAGAGTTCAAATGGAATTAAATTATTTAGTATCCATCTTTTACCTTATTCCTTCTTACTAAAAAAAAATGTTCCAATTACTATGTTTTAGTTCATTGTAAGGTACTTGTCATAATACAAACATTAATATGTTAGATAATGAGATACATAGGTCTAGGTGTATTGAAACAACATGCGTAAATGTGTATCTTGTGATGTTAAAAAGATGAGGACACTACAACATAATGTAATTCAACCGAAGTAGTAGTCCCTTTAATATCTCCTTAAGTCCGATGTGGCATGTATTCGTACCAAAGATCAAGTAGTCCATCGGCTCGTTGTATCTTCTTTAACATACGTCTTTCTCTCTCTAACATGATATATAGGAGCTTAACTATGTATGATCATCTATATAAAATTATTACGAAGAGTTTATATGTTTGATAAAAATTCCATATATGACTAATAGATCATATTTGTTGTTGCATAATGGAAAAGTTTTTGTGGAAAGAAAATGAAGGATGTGAAGGCATATTTTGATACGTTTTTAAATTCATGATCTAAAAAAGGTATAATGATTTGAAACCATTATTACATAATGCAAAAAAAAAAGGTATCGAAACCATTATTACATAATGCAAGTTCATGTAATTTAACATGTCTACACCAAATGAAGTGATGCATTTGCAAAATTTCACTATGGTGTTAAAGAGGCATAACCGAAACGAGGTAATGATGCGCAAAAAATAGTCATCCCAACTATTAAGTTGTAATGAATATGAAAATGTTGTAGGACTTGAAATATAACATATGATATCAACGTTGGCACTCAAGATATATATGATAGTGGAAGGTCCCTTTTCATAAAACAAGAAACGTGTGGGGGAAAAGTAAAAGTAATATTGTGTAAGAAATCATTTATATTCTCTTTGAAAAACTTGTAACTATTGATATCGACAATAAGTATGAAAAAAGAACATACGCCTTCTTTATCTAATAATCATATCGTAAGTGTAGAAAACTATTTTACATAACGACAACAAGTTTATCATGATGAAAATTATCTATAACATGACCATTGTTCATAGCTTTTCGACATATTACAAACAGGCTCATATGTTGAAATGCAATGAACACGAGCTTGTCATTGCAATTTGAAAGACAAACAAGAAATGTAATTGCCATTTTTTAAATGGGGACAAACCAATATTGGGAATTAGAGTTGCACAAGTATTTACTCATTACCCGAACGTGCAACCTCCATTCTGATGAGTTACTTAAAACCTCAACATCTTGCATAATATATATACTTATATGGTACAGGACTCTAAATTTCCTTTTCTGGAACGGCGATTTATTAAACGCTCTACCAAGGGCCGACTGGCGTCAGTCCCTCACGGCGTTGAACGAAGAAGTTGATTTGGTTTTTAATGTTTCTCCTTTAGCCTGTGGTAAAGCCTGAATCTAAAAAGCACAATACTCGATCTTAGGCCTGCTACCTAAATGGCCCAAAACCCCACTCTTTCAGCCCAGACAGCTAACTTTTGTTTTGTTTCAAAGCTATAAATAGATATTTTGTACATTGAAAAATGAGAAGGAAAAAAAAAGAAAAAAAAATTAAAGCAAAACAAACAAACTGAATTCTGAATTTCTGATGTTAGAATGTCGCCTGGAAAACGGTAGAAATGTGTAGTTTGTGTGTGCGATCAAACGTTCTATATGCCCAATCAAAATGATACTTGATAAGTAGAGAAGCAGGTATAAAATTTAGCATATCCTGGAAAACCTCCTATAAAACGACAAAAGAAAAACACCTTCACAATCCTTTTAAAACTAGAAGGTTTAGGCCTAAATGTAATGGGTCTTAGTTTATCAACGCCTCTGGATACCACATCCTTATCAACCATATGTGACTTACGGGTGACTGACAGATTTCGTTAGTCCAGAAGTGAAACGGTGTAGAATGCATTAAAAAGGGTCAAGCTCTAAATTAAACATCTAAAACTATGGCTGGACTGTGAGCAACGACACCAGATCAGAGCTATGTGAGAGACGAGAAATGTGATTGCTAAAGACTATATTACACACTAGTGACTAAAAAGTATAATTTGCAAAGCTAGATTCAGATTCAGACTCATTGCTAGAAGAATTATGCACATCTCAACACCTTAATGTTCAGCTACGAACTAACAGACATCAAACATTAGACAGGTGTTACCCCTAGACACAATAACTCAAATGTACGACTAGTAGACACAGTCACACAACTGCCCTTGGTCCTCAGTCCTCACACCACATACTCACTCTCTTATGCAATATGCTGCAATCATATCATCTGCTCTAACAAAACTGTTATTGGTAATTGATAGTTCACATCCTGTTCAACTCAACAAAACTGTTCACTGCATACGACATTAATTATTCAAACTCAACATACCTCCAAAACTGAACATTATAAATGGCAGAAAATGGTACACAAACTAACTCTTCCATGAGAAACAACATTGAACCACTTAAATCTCAACCAAAATTTAAATCTATGCTTAAAACTTTGTAACCAAACATGAAACGGTCCAAAATTGTACGCACAAAAATAGGTTTCAACGACCAAAACACCAACCCATTTGCAGATTAAACTGTTTTTCATCACTTCTACACCTCCTTCCCTTGTAATCATCTCGATCATATCAGTTTCTGCATAAAAAAACAAAAGAAATATTATAACCGTAACTTACATCTAAGAGACAGATAACGCATTTAATAATCAAACCACCTGTATTTTTATTTTTATCAATCCTCTTCCTCAGATGCCTCATTCAGCCACTGTATAAACTTTTCCGACTGCTTAACAAAAACCTTATCCGATTCATCAGCATCTTCTTTTTCTTTCGCCCAGTTAAGAACCGCTTCTTCTTGTATAATATCTTCATCATATAGAAGCTGCAAAATACGTACAAAAAGTGGTGCATACTCTTTCCCGGACTCCATACAGATCTCTTCAAATTTCATGATCACTTCAATCTCATCGTCTATACCTTGAAGATACGGTTTCAATAGCTTCCCCCAACGCGTAACAATGTCATTAGTATTTTTTACCAATTCTATTGCTGAACTATGTGGCGTATCAAGGGCTAACTTCATCATGGAATAAAATAGCGCACTAGCGCAGTTTTCAAGAGCCATGTTGTATGATAACCGAAGTGAGTTGACTTCAAGGATGATATGGTCTTCTTTGATGTTTTCGTGCACCGCCCTTAAAAACGTAGCTTCGACTTCTTTTTCAAAGTAAACAGACTCATCCCGGCCATCGTCATCAGATTCAGAACCCGACTCTTTTTCATCGGTAAGCGGAAGAAGGGGGTCATCTTGAAAAACCGTTTCTAGATCCTCGTATGCCGCTTGAGTAAGCTCAATAATCTTCGATGCAGGGATCGGTGCAACCGAATGTCGCCACTCTTCCTCGTGGTCAACTTCACTAACCGACCAAACAAAGCCACGACTTCCCTCACCGATTTCTGATGAAACCCAGTTGTTACTCAAGTCACCGTTTTCTACTGTGTTTATAGTTGGTATGATCGAATTGTTATTATCATTATCAGCGTATTCGAGCTCCTCGTCGCTATCTTGTTTCACTGGTTGCGGGAGTAATGAAACTATTGAATAACACGGAACAACTAAATCTTTCCCGACGACAACATTATATGACAAGACAGCACCTGGTTCGAGAACCGCACCAGATTTCACTACAACCCCATCACATAAAATCGAGTGTTTTAATTTACACCCATCTTCAATAGTAACATTACGCCATATATAACACCCATCAATCGAAACATCTGACCCAATTTTACAGCCGTCCCCGATAATCGAATTCGAAATAACGGTGTTGTCACCGACACTACTACCTTTCCCGATACAAGTAAACGGTCCAATCTCTGCTGAGCGAGATTGAGATACTTCTGATGCTCGATAAATCCCATTTCTTTCGGTACTCATTGAAAGTAGTACGTCGGGTACTAATGGGTACGTCCATCTTTGAATTATATCTTTACTAATGGAGTCATAGCTTCGAAAGTTATCAACCCTAGCAGCATAATCAGAACGTATTTCATGAGTGAAGATTTTATAACCCATGATATCATCAAGAAGCAATCCTTTAACAAAGTGACGACGTAGATGCTGATAATCGAAATTATCAGTGAACAAACTTAGTACTTCGGGTGAGCATATGTCGATGTAACAATCTTGTACATCATTGTGCAAGCATATCGAAGGGTTTTCAGCAAGAAATGACTTATCGAGAGTCAACGACCCTTTGAATTCATCGGCTTTATCCTCATAATAATACAGCTGCTTTGTAGTGGAATCAATTGCCATGAATAACTCATCGGTTCCTAGCCTGGTTTGTTGGGTAACCTGAGACGGTTTCGATTGCTTAACAACCATTGTCATTACAGCAAAGTTGTCTTTTCGTCTTCTTTCTTTATGCTCATGAAGTGCTTGGGTAAGCGACATGTTGCTGACTGTATCACCACTCACAAGTATAAAATCACCGCTTATGACATTACGTTCGTATATCAACCGTAAAGCGTCCCCTGCACTGATACAGTTGTGGGATTCAATTGTTTTGACGGAAAAATGTGGTTGGTTCAGCCAATTAGAGCTGTTTAAATAACTGATAATCTGTTTGGAATGAGAACAGCAAAAGACGAATACTTCTTCAATGTCGGCTGATTCAAGCCATGCTAAGGTGTAGTCAATCATCGGGGTGTTGACTAATGGTAAGAGTACTTTTGGGCATTCGAGGGTGATGGGACGGAACTTTGTGGTGAAACTGTCAGCTAAGAGGATGGCTTTTATGGGTACGGGTGCCAGATCCTCAGCAGTAACCGCAACCTCTTGTTTTGCATCTTTCTTAGCCACCATTGTTTGGCAGCTTCAAACTTCACGCCTGTAATCAAAAAGCAATATGCAGAAGCTATTTAGTGTCACAGATAATCACGTGAATAGCCCTACTTCTAACAGCAAAACTGCAAAAGCACATCCAAGCACTGTTTCTCACAGATTGTTTTGTTACAGCTGATAATAGTTATTTCAAAACCCAATGCTAAAAACCCCTTAATTCGTGGAACAGCAGGGAAACTTCAGGGGTGGAAGTCATCTCGACTTCTTTTCTTAACAGTATCTTGACTACAGCTGATAATAGTTATTTCAAAACCCAATGCTAAAAACCCCTTAATTCGTGGAACAGCAGGGAAACTTCAGGGGTGGAAGTCATCTCGACTTCTTTTCTTAACAGTATCTTGACTACAGTTAATAGTAATAAATCAAATAAACAAACAGTCGATAGAAGTTATTCAGCACTTACAAAACACCCAAACAAGTAATATCTGAATCGCTACTACAAACCAAAAAGGCACATACAAACACTATCTCCTGCAGGCTTGTTTGGCTACAGCTAAGAGAGTATTTAAGACAGCTTACTTAAGTGTTTATCAGCAATTTTAAGTGTTTGGATAAAGAGCTTATCAGCTAATTTCAGTGGAAGTAACAGTTGAAAAAATAAAAAAATAACAAAAATACAAAAAAAAATTGCAAGTTGATACCTGCATACTTTTAAAGCAATAAAAAGTTTAAAATAAGCAATCCCAAACACCCCCTAATTATCTTATTCTGATTATGCCATATCACATGCTCACTATCAAAACATAAAGCCAAACACCCCTCAATTGATTACTGTGGCCTGACCCAGTAACTTTAAGACGCAGGTGCGTTTGGTTCATGCTTTTGGAGGGAATGGAATGAAAGAAAGATTAAAACCTATGTTTGGTTTCTCGGCGGGGCCCACAATTTGGGAATGAGGGAATAATAGATTTCATTCCCACCTTAGTTGGGTGGTTTCACTTGAAACCTGCGGGCCCCATTTTTTTTCCTTTCCCACATCTTTCAAACCTTTCCCAAATCCGAATCCAATTCCAATCCCACTTACGAACCAAACGCACCCAGTAACTTGAAGACGCAGAAGCCATCTTGAGCTAACTAAAAGGCACCAAGTTTCCAAGCTTGTTTTTGAGATATCAGTTAAACAGCGAGTTTAACGTTTCAAAACATGCATATGAATATGAAAAAGAACATGGACACTTGCTACATACTAATGTAACACAAAATCTATCATAGCCGGCTATACATTTTTATAAAAAAACAACTACAGTTCAATAAAGGGTTTTAACCGGCATTATTATTTAAACTGCTTATCTGCTTCCAACTAAGCAAGTACCAACCAACTTATATATTTAGATGCTTACCTTGCAGATAAGCAGTTTCATGTAAACACTTAGAACTGCTTTACAGATAAACGCTTAAAGGATTGCTTGGCATTGCGTTTCTAAGGTAACTATGTGATACAAAATAACATAATCAAGTGAACTTAGTGTAGCAAAAAAGTCCCCCAAAAAATGTGTTTCAACACACATGTAAAAACTGCTTACTTTCAATTGCTAACTTAGCGCACACGAAAGTTTTAGCAAAAGCATTCAAAACTACTTTATCGGCTTTACAAATAAGCAAAAAAAGCATCTAAGGGTGCTTGGCATTGCATAACTACGCGATATCAAATAACATAACCGGACGCTTGTCCAGTGTTGTTACATAAAGCCACTAACTATTCTTGATATCGATTATCAAATTAACGGGGGTGTTTGTGTTAGCTTATTTACCGGGCTAATGAGCTTATGTAAATTCGGAAAAGCTTATAAGCTCTTTTTTAGGGCTTCCGAACTTATCAAGTTAAGCGTAAGCTTAACTTGATAAGCTCATACGCAAAAAATACAAAAGAAAGAGCTGATAAGGTTTTCGAAATTTACATAAGCTCATAAGCTCAGTAAATAAGCTAACAGAAGCGCCCCCGTTAATTTAATAAACCATATCGAGAATAGTTAGCGGCTTTATGTAACACTGAACAAACATTATTACTATCAAAACATTATTACTATTTTTTTTGGGGTTTGTTAGAGTTCCAAACACCCCTAATTTAAGAACCCCCCAAATCAAAAGAAAACCAAAACCCTAGCAAAAAAACCAATAATCAACACATTACACATACAATAAACAGCATAACAAATAAATAAAGAAAACAAGTAATAAGAATTAGCAAGAGATAGTTTTATAAAAATAAATTGTGTGGTTAAAGAGAATACCTGCTAAGGATGGAGGGAGTGTGTGGTGGTTGATGACGTCAGCAGAGGGCGGAGATGTTGGTGGTTTGGTTTTAGAAGGCGTGAATAGGGATATTATTAAACTTGTAAAATCGTTTCTTGTTTTCTATTTTTCGCCCTTAAGTTTTTATATATAGACAACAATAAAAGACGGTTAAGAGTAACGATTCAGAAAATTGTGAGAAAGTTTTTATAATTTTAAGTTTTTATACTTTTTTTTTTTTTTTAATGCATAAAAAGTTCAACTTATTACATTTTAATCCAAACTGTTACGAAATAATGATAATCGACAAGAAGTATAAGCTAGAAGAATAGAGAGATTGTGGAATGCATTTTCATTGATCATCACAAACTACAAATGAACCTCTATTTATAGGATTCTCATAATCACAATATTTAGTACAATCATAATTAGGGGGAATACAAAAGATGAAAGGCTTGAGAGGTTGAGGTATATGGATAGCTACAATCATAATCATTCATAACACTCCCTCTTGGCTATCCATCATTAGATGTCATACGATTATATCTGCTGCCTCGTTAAAAACCTTGCTTGGAAAAACCCGGTGGGAAAAAACCATAGCTAAGGGAAAAAGAGTGCAGCCCGTATGTTCTCCCTCTGATGATTAGATCACTGAAGTTCATTGAGTCTTCGCATTCCAATGCCGTGAACCAACTTCTTAAATGTTGCAGTGGGAAGTGACTTGGTAAACAAGTCTGCTAAGTTCTCGCTTGAACGGACCTTTTGAACAATAATGTCGCCGCTCTTTTGTAAGTCATGAGCGAAAAAGAACTTTGGTAGAATATGCTTGGTCCTGTCACCTTTGATGTATTCGTCTTTAAGCTGAGCAATGCATGCTGCATTATCTTCATGCACGATTGTTGGAGCTTCCTGGCCTGAAGAAATACCACATGATTTACGAATATGTTGTATCACATTTCTTAACCAAATACATTCTCGACTTCCTTCATGGATCGTTAGAATTTCTGCATGGTTGGATGACATTGCTGACTGCTTTATTGAACTCCATGAAATTGTTGTTCCTCTACTTGTAAATACATATCCAGTTTGAGATCAACCATTATGAGGGTCAGACATATATTATGCAATAACACAAACTAATTTTTGATGCGTATATTTAAAAGAATTTGGATACAAAAGCAAACTTTGATGCACAAAGTGTCGATTAGAAAAAAAAAAAAAAAAAACTACACTTTTTTAGAAAAACTAGCATCACAACTTTTTCTCCACCTATTTTCCTGGGACAGAACTAAGACCAAATATAACCGGGTGCACAAAATTTTTGGAAACACAATATAGAAATACATTTCGAATGACCAGGTGCATTTAAGAAAATTTGATGTTTTTTTCAAAAATTAACACCACATAGAAAAAATACATAGGGGTCTCGGGCACCCGCTTGAACCCCCTGGCTCCGTCCCTGCCTATTTCCCTTGTGAAAATTTATGAGATTTTATTAGATTTTTTTTTTTTTTTTTTTTTTTTTTTTTTTACCATTTATTACGAATATTTTTCCTTTCATTTTAACTCTAACTTATATTCCTAAGTAGTACATGTATCTTTAAAAATTGCCATGAATGACTTTGTTGTTTGCTATGGATTAAGTTAAGGGTTTTACTAATGACAAGTTGTGGTTAAAAAAAATAATACTATTACGCCATATGAGTGATTATGAGGCAAATACTAATGGTAACCATAAGCATTGTGGTCACCCTTATCACATCAGCGTTACACCAGTTTTCTTTCTCTAAAACTACACCTCAACCATAATTTGCTAATAAGGCGACAACAATCACAACAAAAAACATACAAATAAAATAATAATAAAAAATGACATTAAAAATTAAAAAAAAAAAAAAAAAAAAAAATCTACACACAAAAACCAATTGAAAGTTTTGGTTGGCAGGCCAACCATAACTTTAAAAAGGTTGGGGGCGACACGGTCACCATCGGTTGAGCTAGTAGGAAAACCGGTTGGGTTACTCAGTCGGTTACTCGGTTGGCAAGAAAAAGTTGCCACTAGCATTAGCTTATAACAGTACCTATAAATCAAGATGAATTGGACAATCTCAAAAAATATGGATACATAACAAACTCTTTATTGTGATTGGCTGAATGATTTATTATTGTAACAAAATAAACCCTCTTAACCACAGTCCTATGGGCCAAATTATTTAACTTAATAATGCATTTACTTTATTCCAAATTATAGGCATAAAAGATTTACTATATTCAACAATCTCAATCTTTTGTTTAAAAAGAGAACAATCTAATCTTTAATTTTAGCTTTTCATAACGCGTCATGCATTTCTCGTTAGATATCTAGAAACGTACCTAGGCCCAGTGGCGGAGACACAAGGGGGCAAGTTGGGTACATGCCCCCTAACGGAAAAAAAACTTCTAGTGTAATTTTTTTAAAGTATTTGGCTATTTTTGTAACTTGCCCCTTAACAAATTAATCTGTTATGTAGTTTCTAAGAATTATTAAAGTTTGCCCCCTCGACCATAACTTTCTAGCTCCGCTCCTGCCTAGGCCAAAAACCGATACTAAGCTTGGTCAAGGAAAAATGTGTGGTCTTTGGCTTGACCCGGCCTTAAATATACGACCATATTAACCGAAAGCTTTAGTTTGGCCGGACATCAACTAAGCCAAGTTATGGGCTTATGTCCTAGTACTTGATACCCAAGATCCCAAAGGCCAAAAAATCTTAGTTAAGAAAATACTTTTCATCATAGTTAGATCATCATATAAGAGCTATCTTGTGATTTGTGAATTTAACCATCACTATATGATTATTATTAGATGATAATTTATAGAGGATTGAAAACTATAAATGATGACTGGATAAAGTTATTCATTATAATGAAAAATACTATTATGATTAGAATAATAGAGTAAATTATAAAAGGCGCCATGTGATCTGTTTAAATTGCAAGCGCATTCTTAAAAGCTTCAAAAGTGTGGCTTATTTTTTGTGAGAAACTTTTGGTTTAGATATCATCTATGACCGTATTTAAATGACTAAATTAGGCTTATAAAAGTGAAAATTAGATGAGAAGTAGACACTTAAATATTAGCCGTTTTAATTTGGCCAGAGACAATATACAAACCAAAAGTTTCTCATAGAAATTGCGCTTGCAATGTGGACACGTGGACGGTATTTGCAAGTTACTAGTAATAATATGTAACTCTGGTAAACTTAGTTTTATGAACATGTAAATTATAACTTTTTTAGATTATAAAACTTTTCCATTAAGTTGTTTCAAAATACCTACAACCCACAATTCTAAATGCAACAATGCACATTATCTTAACTTGATCCATTTTGCTTGTTATCTTCAGTCAACCCCCAAGTATTCTTATTGCATTACAAGCACATTGGTTGTTTATCACCAAAATTTATAACATTATATCGTGAATGGTATCGAATAAGGGATTGATTTATAACACAACGATTGTGTATACTATTATCTATATCTGCATCTATACAATCCTGAAAGAATCGGCTATTTTCTTCAGTTCCTCGTTGTGCCTCTTCCACTGTAGACCTGCATATCAACATGTTAATGTTATATTTCAGACTACTTCATACACACAACTTTGCGTTGAAAGACTATAAAAACGTTACAGGTTTGTTAATTACCATTTGCAAGAATGCTGAACAAGTAAAGACGGTTTCCAGCAGCAGTTGCTGTGATCAAACAATGTGGTGGTTCTAACTCGAATTGGTAATACTTTCGTCCTGAATATTCTTTAACTGCACTATTCATCACTTTACCTTCTACGTTTTGTCCAATCACCTCTGGCCCGAATGCGCTAATCACTTTTTCAGGAGGCCCAATATTTTCTATCCTGGCATCGTCTCCGAGATCTACATTTACCAAAATGTTATAACACATGTATTTGAAGAGCATAATTTCAATATTGAAAGTTAAGTTTTGTTGAATGCTAATTACTACTCACAGTCTGCAAATCTTAGAACAGGTGCAACAACAACAGAAATTCGGCCTTCACTTGCATTACTAAATCTCAGATCAATCTCTGTCCCTCCAAGATCAGCTATCGATACTGGTGTCTGAAAATAGCAAAGAGATATAAAGTTTATAACCAACTAGCTCCTGCGGTAAGAGGGTGTTTGAGATTGCTTATTTAAGTGTTTATGGATTCCTCCAAGATCAGCTATCGATACTGATGTATAGAATAAATGTCAACTTTTTTTTCTTTTTTCTTTTTATCTTACCAGTTTGACTCATCAGAAATATATATATGATCACGTCGGTCCACATTTAGGTAATGGGTCAAAACCGTTGTATCTAGGAATCAGTCCATTAACAAACCATTGGAGCAAAACATTACCTCTTCCCAACCATCAGGTACTGAAAAGGCATACGGAATGATAGGACTCCAACCAACTCCATGTCCTCCTGATTTCTCATCTGGTCTGCGGTAAGTCCTCCAACCTGTCTGAGCATGTTTTTAAACTAGTGAAAAAGACGAACAAGAGTTGTATGTTATGTGTCTATTTAGAGTTTAGGGTCCTTTATGTTATATTTCTAAGTACAACGTCTAGTTCAAAAAAAAAAAAAAAAAAAAAAAAAGGGTACAACGTCTCTAATGACAAAACTAGCAATAGTGTCTCAATGGGTAGCTTATATATGGGCAGTTGAACTCGTATCACACTTATATAAAGTTACATGTGTCTTGGTATCAATTTTTCTTGCAACAAAGTCTTTATTATTCCAATTTGATTATTTTGATCAAAACAATCAGAAATTCATGATGTTAATGGTGTTTGGATGTGTGTTTTGAAAGTAACTGTGTGATCCTTGCTACTTTAAGTCACGAATAATAATTTTGATTATATAAGCCTATAAGGATTAAATGATTCGCTTGAAACTAGCTCAACAATTCTGATAAGTCAAAGATTAAACGTGTAGAGTAAATCCTGATTATATAGGTACAAAGTGCTAAAGTGATACAACTTATTGCAAACAGCTTAAATAAGTTGATAAATGTAAGCTATTTTTCTCCAGCTAATTACTCAAAAGTACTTATTACGAGTAGTTTTTATCAAAATGAAATAAGCAATCCCATAGAACTCTTCAATACAATTAAAAAGTTATCATTACATAGCATAAGCATATCTTTATACTATCTCACAAACTACTTTATTCTAACTATTTCTTATAACATAATCTCAAAAGCTTATCCAAACTTAAATAACTACAAAATATGTAGAAAACACAAACAGAAAGAAACCAACCTTCTTCATTAGGCTCAGATAAGCCAGGAATCCTACCAGCCAATAATCCTTGTTTCACAACAGCTAAACCTTCTTTAGGAAAGCCCAACATTGCAGAAGAAACCAATGAAACACCAGAAACAAGTACTGTTCTTCTTCCCAAGACATTATTTTCATCAGAATCTGATAAAACCTTTGTTATATTAACTCTTTCAGGTGAGCAAGAAGCAGCAACTACAGAGTTTGCATGAAGTTTTTTCTTACTGGTTTTTAAGTAAAAACCAAAATTTGTTAAGCCAATTGTGCCCATTTTTTTGTTGCAACCTTCTTTCAATGGATGATGAATAGATTAAAGGGTGTGCTTTATTTTTGTGTAAATAATGTTCTAGAGTTTAGAAAATGTTGAATAAGGTATTGTGAACAAGTCATTTTGATGGAAAATATGTATATATATATTTTTAATATTTGGTTTTGGTGGTTTTGTAATTTGGCATGGTTGATATTCACTTATCTGAAATATGATCAAACTCTGGCTTGGAATTGGCCACGTGTCCAACTTGGGTTAGAGGTTACCAAACTGTGTTCTCAACAATTTTTTTTAAAGAAGAAAAAAGTAAAGTAAAGAATGTACGAAGGAATCAAATGAAAATTATTTATATAGGTGTGCTCTAAAGATTAAAAAAATAGAAAATGAGTGAAAGAAAGAAATGTGATATTTTTACTATAGTGCTTTTATGATTTATTTTTACTTGTATATTGTATTAAAAACTAACAACGACTATTTAGTAATTTTAAATGTAGATTATTGTCTTCTTTCACTTTCATCCTATTTTTAGGGTGAAAGTTGTGGGGCTAAAAACATACTATTTCCTTTCACTTTCATTTCCCCTCTTATTTAAAAAAATATCAAAAACATAAACTAAATATACACTGTATTCTCGGGTTTTTATTTAGAAGAAAAGGAAAGTAAAGTAAATTATAGAAAGTGGTGAGGAAATAAAAGAAAGATTGTTAAAAAATTGTTAGGGCCCGTTTGGTTGGACCATTTTACAATCAAGAAATACTTTGATTGTGTGTATCACTTGTTTGGTACACAAAGGAATGGAATAAAAAGTGGGCTATGCCATAAAAAATGATTCCCCTCAAATATGGTGTCTTTCACCAATTCTCGGCCCCACAATAATTTAATACTCACATCATACTTAAATTAATTAATAAAAAAATATATTCTCATGATTTTTTTAATTATTTTATTAAATAACTCTTAAAATAAAAAAAATTTAATCATTTATTTTCTCTCTCTTCATTTAATTCAAAATCTATATTTTTTTCTCAAACCTTTCCCCAATCTTTCAAACCATTCCCAAATCCTAATACCATTTGTGAACCAAACGCACCCTTAGTGTTCTTGAGTTATAAATAAAAGAGGTGAAAAGTGGTAAGAAAAATGTTATTTGACAATTATGTTCCTATCATATATTATTTTGAGTCTCAAATTAAAACAAATAAAAGGGCAATATAGTCATACAAATGGATCATTTTTCATTCCCTTTACTTTCATCCCAAAAATATGATGAAAGTTGTGACACAAAAAAACTATCACTTCCCTCTTTTTTTCACATTCCCACTTACTTTCCTTCCTCAAAAAAAAACTTGAGAACACACATTTATTTTTGTTTTCTATCACTTTCTTTCACTTTCACTTAAAATTAAAACTTGAGAACATAATGTAGTTTTGTTTACTTTGCTTCAAATGAATCAAGAGTCTTGTTCAAATTGGTTTTTTGCTTGCAAAGAGTACCAAGAGTCTTGTTCAAATTGGTTTTTTGCTTGCAAATGAATCATCCAACTAAAATACTAAATTACTGAAGGATATATGGCTTAAAATTTTATGGGTCTTTTTGTATTAGTAACTTTATTTCTATAACGACAGTAGATTAAAGAGTCATACTATTTTGGAACAATATCTATCAGTTTTTGCCAAACACAACATAATTAATCCCCTTAAGAACGAAATTTGACAAAATGTTTGGTTGATGCTTTTGAGGGTGATATCAACAAAAGACAAAATAAAACCTTCTTTTGGTTTTCATTTGGTTTATAAAATTAATGGAATCAAAGTAAGTGACATATACTTTTTGATTCTTACCCTACTTGATGGTATTCACTGAAACCCGCGGGCACCAATGCATGCTTCCTCTCACAGTCTTAATTTTTTATTATAATATAATATTTAAATACAATATAAAATTAATAAATTATATATAATAATATATATAATACTACTTTTTCCCCAAACTTTTCCCAAATCTTTCAAACCTTTCCCAAATCTAAATTCAATTCCAATCCCACTTGCGAACCAAACACACCTTGAAATGAGCGTAGTCACTTTACTTTATTTTTTTTGAATATAAACAAAAATAGTAGTGTAACATTTATTTACTTATATAAAGATAATCTTTAACACAATAAATAGATCCAAACACAGCCGACATATAAAACCAATCTCAGCCGTCCATCAATCCTACTCCTCCTTTTAAGCCCTCTTTCTTTAATACTCGTAAATATAAAACAAAACTATTTTATCCCCAATTGTATCCAACTGAGTTGAGCCCTAATTAGGTCAACTGATGTGTTCAAGCTTTTGTTTTTATGCTAATTAGGTCAATTGATGTGTTAAAGCTTGTTCTTTTTGTTTGATTTGATGGTTTTAAGGGTTTATTTTATTGGTTTATGATTTATATGGCTCTAAAAGTGATAAAGTTTGTGCTTTTTGTTTAATTGGATGGTTTTTAGGGTTTATAGATGCTTGATGTGATTTGATTTTTTTGTAAACTAGTTAAAGTTTGTATCTTTATCGAGTTTATGGTTTCTATAAGTGTTAATGTTGTATAAGTTTGTGTTTAAAAGTGGCAATTTATAGTGAATTTAGTTAAAGTTTGAATTTTTATTTTGTTTAGGGCTTACTGATTTGGTGAATTTTATCTGTCACGAGGTGTTAATTAGGTTAATTATGGAATTTTTGTCGCGTGTGGGTGATGTTACTGAATTTAGTTCAAGTTTTGACTACTAATTAGCTGTCTGCTTGAGTATTTAGTTAAAGACCATGTCTTTTTGTGATTTGTGTGTTATTCAGTTCAACTTTACGTTTTTTGTTTACTTTATGGCTGTTACAGGGTCTGAAACTTGTGAATTTTGTCTTCTTTAAGGCTTGCGGATTTGGAAAATGAAGACTAGCCGTGTACGATGAGGTATACCCATTGCCTAGGTATTGGGCTTGGTGTCATGAGAGATTGTGACTCGCGGGTGTGAAGCGACCTCCTTCCGCTAAGGCCATAAGTACCCGGAAGAGACTACCTCTCCAATCAAACCTGTTTATGTTTGCATTGGTGGGGAGTGACATCATTGCTATTAGATATTCAACTGATTCTTGGAAAACCTTGTAATCCAAATTGTATATTTGTCGATCCAAATTCCTAGTTAGCTTAATGTAGTTTCCTTCATTTGGTGGACTCCTTGGGGGCAAAGTCATGAAAATCGTTGAATTGGTAAGTTGTGGGCCCCCCTTCTACACCCATGGCTGCTATATACATGGTATTACGAATCATGTGGCATACCGGTCCATCATTATCACGATTCACAAGTGTTATGGATAGATAATTTTCATCATTTCTACGAGTAAAGTTTGTCAGTGATTCAGGGCCAACAACCCTTCTCAATGGAACTATATCACCAGGATTTAATAGTTCCATTGAGAAGGGTTGTTGGCCCTGAATCACTGACAAACTTTACTCGTAGAAATGATGAAAATTATCTATCCATAACACTTGTGAATCGTGATAATGATGGACCGGTATGCCACATGATTCGTAATACCATGTATATACCAGCCATGGGTGTAGAAGGGGGGCCCACAACTTACCAATTCAACGATTTTCATGACTTTGCCCCCGAGGAGTCGAAACTACATTAAGCTAACTAGGAATTTGGATCGACAAATATACAATTTGGATTACAAGGTTTTCCAAGAATCAGTTGAATATCTAATAGCAATGATGTCACTCCCCACCAATGCAAACATAAACAGGTTTGATTGGAGAGGTAGTCTCTTCCGGGTACTTATGGCCTTAGCGGAAGGAGGTCGCTTCACACCCGTATCTACATCGTTAACCGAGTCACAATCTCTCATGACACCAAGCCCAATACCTAGGCAATGGGTATACCTCATCGTACACGGCTGGTCTTCATTTTCCAAATCCGCAAGGCGATGCAATGAACCACACGTTGAATGGGATGACCTAACTGATGCAGAGAAAGCCATGGTGTTTGCAACAACCCCGACTGATTCATATCACCGTCTTTCGATTGACGTGTTGAATAACCATAAGGTACGTAATTTGTGAAAAGTATGGCGAGATTGTTAAAATTGATCCGCACCGGAGCTCAAAGCCTAAACACAGATTTTGGGTTCGGTCACTTTCTCTTCTCCTAAAAGTGCCCAAGCTTGTGTGGAGGGGATCAGTACTACTGGTATAGTAGGAGAAACCGGGGTATGTATGTGTAACTTATGTAACTTATCTAACATGTAACACAATAAATATGGCTAGAACTATTAAGAAATGCACAATCAGACCAATAAAATTTACTTATGACTAATTGTTCGTTTGATTTTTTTATTTTATTTTATTTTTGGTTGCAATTTTTGCGAATATGAGCAGCAGCCCATGTATATGACAAATTTACAGGCCTCGCCAAATTTGTGGTTTTACCATGATTGTGAATGTCTATATTTACTAGCTATTATTTTTGGTGTCTCAGATTATGGCCCATAATTTTACCTTGTAGGGTGTTTGATATTTGCTTATTTTATTATAACTGCTTAAAATCATCAAGTATTTATTATTTTAGTGTAATAAGAATAAATTTTAACGGCAAACACTTGATACCGCTCATCTGCTTAAAAGAAGCATATAAAATAAGCAATCCCAAACATCCCTTGAACAAAGTGTTGAATTAAACAACATGATGCAGCTATATTTGTACAATGATGCAACAAAACTTCAGTTTGACATTTTAACAAACAGGTTGTGGGCAATAATAGCTTATATTTTTAGTAAGTATTAAAGTGATATATTGGGGTGTTTGGTATTGCTTATTTAATTAAAATTGCTTAAAATAAACTGGTAACAACCAGCTTATTTTGAGGAGTTTATTAAAGTGTAACTAAGCAAATAAGCCGTTTCATTTTTGTATATAAGCAAATAAGCACTTAAATAAGCAATCCCAAACACCCACATAGATAATAGTAGATAACCTTTTCAAGTTTGTACAAACTGATGAACTATGCTGCAATATATTACTGTACTATAATAATGGAACCAATATTCAGGTTGGCATTTCATCAAACAGGTTGTGGGCAACACTATAAATAAATGCTTATATTGTGATTAACAGAAACAAAAGGATTAAGATGTTACCAGTTGAAATACGAATCAACTTTTGAGACGGCGGACCTTGTTGGGAATGGTGTTGGGGGAGACAGTAGACAATGTGCTTGTTCCTTTCTTTCGTGGGGTTGTCGTATGTTGAGAAGTCCACTTTGATGATGATCATTTTTTTTCACACAATCTTTTCTTGTAAAATATTAGAAATCGTTGAACATTAAGAGCTTCCTCTTTTGATGAACTAAACCTTAATTTGAACCTCCCTTCTAAAAAAAGTACACGCTCGCAAGTTTTTAATTTAACAATGTGGTAAACAATTAAAATTTTGAGTAAGGCTTGACACTATGAGGTCAAACTTAAAACAAAAGTTTGCTAGTTGGACGAGTTTTTTTTTTTTTTTTTTTTTTTTTTTTAACTTGGTTTTTTAACTACATTGTTATAGTTATATAATTTGTTCAATAAAAAGTTATGACTCATAAACTAGTATGTAAAAGTAAAAGTGTTTCCAACACTACAAGGTCTTTTATAAGAAAATAAGGTGATTACGCACGAACACAAAAAAGTCATGAAAATTGATCGAGCAAAATTGCCTAGGCTTCTTAAACAATGAATATTTCACAATACCATCATTCTACCTTTTTTTTTTTTTTTTTCCTTTTTTGGTTACATACGGGAAATTTTGAAAATCATATAATATCAAAATGGTAAGATAGTACAGGTATGATCGCATTCACAACAAATTTTCATATATACAATAATCACCGGGCATGCGCTTTTGCCACACAACCCGCAATGGCTCTTATCATGCGCCAAATTTGCCCACTCGATGTCACAATATGCCAGTACAAGCTAGTAGTAAACTTGTTCTTACACGCTCCACAATTATGTTTATCCTCGTAAAAATCCATGCACTTGCTATTACCACAAGTCTATTTTTACCCTTCTAAGTACTTGCAAAATTCATCGTCTTTCTTGCAATGATGAGCTGCTCTAGGATTTGGTTGTTTCTCAATAAGGAAAACGACTTGCGGACCTTGTTGGGAATGGTGTTGGGGGAGACAGTAGACAATGTGTTTGTTTCTTTCTTTCGTGGGGTTGTCGTATAAACGGTTCAAAGGGAGGTCAAAATTGTAGTCTTCAAGAGCCTCTTTTTAATTCGGGTTCTACTAGTGTTAGGGGTGAATACGAATCAACTTATGAGAAAGTGAGTTTTTTTTTAAACTTCATGACGGCTAATGCAGAAAGAATAGACGACTACGCTTGGTATATGCATAATCCTTGGCTCCTATTAGTCCAAGTAGGTGTCGGGTTGCTAGTTTTATATAAAGATTAAGGACTAGGCGACTAGCTGTGATTGCTTCATTTATCACTGTCATTCTAGTGTTGTTAGTGAATCTTCCGCTAGGAAATATACGAGAAAAACTTCATGATGTGTTGATGACATCTAGAGATAAACGGATGAAATCAACATCCGAAACCTTGAGAAACATGAGGATTCTTTAGCTTCAAGGTTGAGAAATGAATTTTTTAGCGAAAAGAAAATAAACTTCGCAACGTAGAAGAAAAATCATTAAAGAAGTATTCTGGGGTGTTCCAACTATTGTAGCTGGTGTCACTTTTACAGCAGGTTTGTTAGCCGGTATCCCGGCCTCTTGAATGGAAAGGGTACTTTCTTCCATTGCAACATTTGTAATACTTGAAGAGCCGATTCATAGTCTTCCTGAGCCAACATCAGTTTTTTTCCAAACTAAAGTGTCCCTTGATCGCATTGCCACTTTTCTTCGCCTCAACGACATAGATTCAAATGCTATAAACCCCGAGGTAGTTCTGAGACCACTATTGAGATCATAAAAATGGGTATTTTGCATGGAATTTAGATGCGTCTTCTAGACCCGGCTTCGAAAGATATTAACATTAGAGTGAACCATGGTATGTGCGTTGCTGTTTGTGGCAATTTCTTCAGTGCTTGGCCAAACATCCCTATAGAACACCTCCTTTCCATCCTTGGTAGTTCCAATTAGGTCCTTCTCAAAGTCGATGTCAACCTAAAAAACAGCATACAAACCCTTAATGATCAAGTATGAACAACCAGAATCTTGCATGACCTATTGAAGTATGACCTATTAGAGTGACGAGGAATAAGTCCGTAGAGGCCACAAAAATACGGTTACGCCGGGTACATCAAAGCCAATAAGCTTCGACTAACCTGGTAACCTCAATATAGAAGGACCCTCAATATAGAAGGACCCATTTAAAGGGATATGTAAATAACACTCAACATGTGTTACAATATAATGTGCATGTGTTGCCTTATGGAAAAAATCTCATGACAATTGTTAACCGTTTATACCTGTAAATGTCTTGAAATATATAATCATATTTCAAATTAATGAGGTAGGTAAATTATTGGTGACAATTGTTACCTGTTAGAGTAAGCAAAGGAATACAGAGCAATTATTTAATGACATTGTTCTATAACACTTGCAAGTTGCAACTAGCATAATGATGTATGTTCAATTTATAGCATCAACTTAGGTAGTGTTTGTTTTTTGGAAAAAAAGTCTTAACAGCATCTGAATAGGCCTAAAATCTGAATCGGTCAGAGGTTTGAGGTGAAAAGTGCGTTTGTTTTTTTTCTTTTATTCAGAGGCGGTCAGACCCAAAAACATCGAGTTGGTTCAGACTTGAAAAAACATCTTATTGCATCTGAATATAAAACAACAACAAAACATCACTACTTCATCATCTTCTTTCCAAACCCACTACACATCTAGCCACCACGACTGTCGCTAGTCACCACTTCACCCTTCACCCACTGTTGTCTTTGGCCACCAGCTGCCACTCCACCACCGTCACCATCTACTGGGTTAAAGAATCTATAGCACCATCAGCCTCAAAAAAGGATTGAGGTCGTGTGGAAGCAAATAAAGGATCTATCTTATTTTTTTTGTTTCTTTCTTTTTGTGTGAGAGCTAGCCGTTGGCATATAAAAGCTCACCATCTTCCATGTTTGTCATTTCATCACCATTAGAAACATTCAATGGCATAAGAACATGAAGCCAAAGAAGAAGCAGAATAAAAGAAAAGGAAGACATTTTTTTGAGTGTGGGGATGAGATAGATGCAAACAAAAATAGGAAGATCTAATAACTTTTATAAAGATTAATACCAATGAATGAGATATTGGTTTGGGTATTTGCAGTCAAACCCCCAATTTATTTGCAGTCAAACCCCCGGTTTGTGTTAAAAATGTTAAAACAAACGGTCTTGTTGTATTCAGATTCATACATTTACGCCTCAGATTCAAATTCAGATGTGCGAATCAGATTCAGATTCAGAGCCTCTTAATAAACAATTTATAACAACACCTTAGTTTCATGAACATTTCAATTTAACTTTTACAGATTATAAAACTTTGCCATATTAGGGTGTTTCGAAAGACCTATAACCCACAATTATAATTTGCAGCAATGCACATTATCTTAACTTAAACTATCTTCCAGTCAAACCAAGTATTCGTATTGCATTACAAAAGCTCATTGGCTGTTTATATAATCATGATGTTGTGAAACAAAAACTTAACAGGTTGCAATGAACATTTAGTATCATGAACCTTTGGAATATCGAGAAAGAAATTTCTCTAACTATTAAATAAATGTATTTCAATTTTCTCGCTTACTATTATGATACAGCTCAATTGAATTTATATCACACTAAATAGCATATGCTGGTAGTACAGGTAAACATATTCTATGATCTCTGTCCATTACCAAAATATCGTCAACCAACGGGTGAAGCCAAAACATAATCAAGGCAAAGGCATGGGTGGCTCCATTTGTGGAATTCAACCAAGTCTCTGTTAACTATGGATCCATTATGTAGCCAAAATGTTTCGGGAGAGTGATGAAATGTCCTTGTTTCCTCTGGAGTTCCCACAGTATCCCAGTAAACGCAGAGCAGGGCTCCGAATCGGGAGCATAAACCCATAAGCATCTCAACTTCTTGCCACGAGCTATCAGCTCCTCTATGTGTTTATCAGAGCATAGTATAACCAAAAGGGTCAAATACAGTAAAAAGTAACCTATCAGTGGCTAGTTTCTGTTAGAGTTAATGGAAAAATATTAATCATGTATGTTTAGATTCGAACACGGGACCGAGGGATTGCACACTTTACGTATGAATGATCAAGTAAATAATTAATATGTATAATTATTATATATGCTAATTATTTGGACACGAAATGATACATAACGGACGTTAAGTAATTAACGAAATTGACTAACGACCGTTAAGTTAATAGTGGAAGGACTATTAGTAAAAATAGAAGATTGGAAGGATCTAGAAACCCATTCAATGGGTGTGGCCGGTTTGGGATATGGGTTTACAACCCATTGTCGACCCAAACAACCCAACTTGTGCTCCAAGATAGGGTTTGCCTATAAATACAATTGAAGGGTTATTAGTTATTTTAACTTGTGCACTTGCTATAACCCTAAAATTGTTTTATCTCTTCCTCGTTCACTAAAACCGATCGTACACCTATACATAGGGTCAATCCATAGTTTTTCTAAGTTAACAAAATTATTTGGTTAACCGTGTTCATTCACTAGCATCAATACTTGATTGGTTATAGTACGTGTGTACAAGAGTTCGGTAATTACTTACTTTAGTAATTAATCTTGGATTGTGAAACAAAACGGTAAGGGGTTTCACGTTAATCCTATTTATTGATCAAGTGAAGTGAAGAGAAGATCGATCCTTGTTCTTGCTAGGATCTTGAGGTATGTAACTATTTATTATTCGGTAATTCTTTATACGTGTTAAATCAAAGATCTTTCTTCTGCTATACGTGCATTGATGTGTTTATTTATTTAGATGATTGTCATGCTATTTAAATTCCAACAGTGGCATCACGAGCCAATTTAACATGTAATTGTAATTACCTAAATGCATAATAAAAATCAATTCTTGATTTGTACATACATGTTAAGTCGATTTTTTTTAGGGTTTGTTTTTTAAACATACAATAAAAATCGAATAAGAATTTAGGGTTAGGGTTTCGACCCTATTTTAACTAAATAATTAGTTTTGTAACCCTAAATTAGGACATGTTGTGTTTATGTGTTTATTTGAATAATAAGGGTTACGTTCCTGATTAATCCATGATTCTTCATGCAAGGAATCATGGATTAGGGTTTGCCTTTATGTGCTACATGTTTTTTAGATAAATCTAAAATTAGGGAAGACCTAATTAATTATATTAATGAATCAGTTATGTGCAACGTGGTATATAATTATTAAAACTTACGCGGCCAATTATTGGTGTCTGTGGTCCATTGGGTACAATGAGGTCGAAAGCCAATGAGAGTTTTAGTGATTATATACATAAAATTTCATGTAGAGATTATTAATAGGATTTATCAAAAGGTTTGCATGTGGCTATATGATTTAATTGTTAAGATCATATATGTGTTATTATGTGTTTGTTTATTTTTTTGTTAAATTACTTGATCTTTTTTTGTTTAAATTATCTTGAATTGTAAGCAAAAAGAGGGTAATTTTTGGTATAAAAAAATAAATGAACCTAATAACTATGAAACCTTTTGTGATAAATTATTTATTGCCAAGTCTTATGTGCCGACAGTGGTTCGCTTCGCACGGTAATTTGCTCCCAGGCGAGACTAGCAATTTAATAATTTAGGACATAAATTTTTTAAGCTTTAAAAATCTTAAACTTTTAATTGATTGATGCGACTGTACATATTGGTCGAAAGGCGGACCTAATGTTGACAAACTATAAAGTGGGTATAAGGTTGGTTTCGCATTAAATTGTGGCCTTAAAGAGACTCCATTCTGTCTCTCCGCTTGCCTGTACGTCAAATTAGACTTACCAAGTACAACCATTATACATGTACGAAGCATCTTAAGGCAAAGTTGTAAGTTTCTCAACGCCATCAATTAAAACTTTGTTGATTTAAGCTTAATAAAAAGTAAAAGTTTTTTACATGAAACATATGTTACAAGATGAATGCATGACATCTTTGTACATTTTTTTTTTATTACACATCAAAATTAATACCCTTAAAATTTAAGTTATATGTCATCCAATGAAACGGAAACACCTGAGATTAGATACCCTCATTACTAGCAGCCAAAGCTGATGTGATGATCAAGGGATGGTAATCAAAGGGTAAATTACATGCTTTCATTACTAGCAGCCAAAGCTGATGTGATGAAACTATGGTAATTTGCAGTTTCTTAATTTGGTTAACTTAATTAAGTACTTTCATTACTAGCAGCCAAAGCTGATGTAATGAAACTATGTCAAGGCATAAATATGGGGATAAAACATGCTTACATTTGCAACTGAGGTTGACAAAATATGTAAATCCCATCATTCTAGGAGTTGCAATTGAGATTGGCAATTGAGTTCGACTCGTACCTTATTGAGTACTTTCATTGCTAGCAGCCAAAGCTGATGTGATGAAACTATGTCAATTTGGATCCTAGTTTTCAATGAAAATTAAATGGTTAAATGTTATTTACCACGGGTGTTTAATTTTCTTGAAAAATTAATTATCGAAAGTACTAACTTTTGAACTTTTTCTGTAGAAATGGCCCAACCCGACAACACTAACATGAACAACATGAGTTCTGCTTTCAAACAGATGATTGAAAGAGAAAAGTTGACTGGGACAAAGAATTTCAATGATTGGTACCGTTCTTTGAGAATTGTTCTTAGAATGGCCAAAAGATTTGAATATCTTAGTAAGCCTCTTCCTACAGCTCCTGCTGGTACTGCATCTAATGCAGAACATGAAGAGTATAACATTGATTATGAGAAGCACAATGATGTGGCTTGTCTTATGTTATCTGGGATGGACACTCAATTGCAAAAGCAATTCGAGAACTATGGTCCCATGGACATGATCAATGAGCTCAAACGTATGTTTGAGAAACCACCTATGGCAGAGTTATATGACTTGCTTGATTCTCTGCATAAGTGTAAGCAGGATGCTAGTAAACCCGTGAGTGCCCACGTATTGGAAATGAAAGGTTATTTGGACCAATTGGATGCACTCGGATGTGGTTACGTGCAAGATGTACAAGTTAGCCTCATCAATCGATCCTTAACGAGTAGTTGTTTAGTGATTTTGTGCGCAACCTCAATATGCATTGCACGGGGAAGACAATAAGTGATTTACATGCAATGCTTATTGACTTTGAGAAAGGATTGTAAAAGAAGGCACCTACACCTGCTGTTATGGCAATTCAAGGTGGTAGGATTACTAAGCCCAACAAACCGCAACGCGCGAACAAGAAAAGGAAAGGTAAAGCTGACAAGGGCAAATAGGTTGTGACCTATCAGCAAGAGCCTAAGAAGCAGAATCCTCCTAAGAAGAAGGATCAAACCAAGAAGGGTTTACCTGCTTGTCACCACTGCAACACTCCTGGACATTGGAAGAGGAATTGTCCATTGCTGCTAGAGGAGTGTCGTGCGAATAAAAATAAGAAGGCTGTGAATGTCGCGAGCACTTCAGGTATTTTTATGATTGAATTATTTTCTTTTCCTCGTAAGCATAATGCCTGGGTATATGATACGGGATGTGGTACTCACATCTGTAATACATCGCAGGGGCTTAGAGGAGCAAAGAAGCTAGGCTATGGAGAAAGCTACTTGTACGTGGGCAATGGCATACGTGCAGCAGTTGAAGCCATAGGGACATTCGATTTAGTCTTACCTTCAGGTTTAATACTAGTTTTGAATAATTGTCATTATGCACCATCTATTATTAGAGGTGTTGTTTCAGTTTCTTTGTTAAAGGATAATGGTTTCGTTCACACATTTACTGATAATGAAATTTCGGTTTCTTTAAACAATGTTTTTTACTTTAATGCAATTCCAATAAATGGTGTGTTTGAAATTGACATGGATAATCATGTGTCCAATAGAAATAATTCTGTGTATGGCATTAGCAATAAGAGAATCAAGTCAGACTTGGATTCGTCTTATCTTTGGCACTGTCGTCTTGCTCATATTGGCAAGAAACGCATGGAAAAGCTGCAACATGATGGGCTTTTGCAAAATATCAATGATGATTCATTTGATAAATGCGAATCTTGCATATCTGGGAAGATGACAAGGAAACCTTTTTTCACATCAAATGGAAAGGGCTACAGATCTACTTGGATTAATACACACTGATGTATGCGGTCTACTTAGACATGTGTCAAAACGCGGTGCTACCTACTTCTTAACCTTTACGGATGACTATAGTCGTTATGGTTATGTTTATTTACTTAAACATAAACATGAAGTCTTTGAGACATTCAAGGTTTTTAAAAGTGAAGTAGAATTACAACTCAGTAAGAAGATTAAGGCTCTTCGATCCAATAGAGGTGGTGAATATTAAGCCAAGAGTTTAAAGATTATCTAGCTGAGTGTGGAATTGTCCAGCAACTCACATCTCCTTATACTCCACAGCAAAATGGTGTATCTGAAAGGAGAAATCGTACATTGCTAGATATGGTACGATCTATGTTTAATCTGACAACTCTTTCCTTATCCTTTTGGGACTATGCCCTTGAAACTGCTGTTCACGTGTTGAATAGGATTCCAACTAAGAAGGTTGATAAGACTCCATATGAATTATGGACTGGAAAAGCTCCCAACTTGTCTTACTTAAAGGTCTGGGGTTGTGAGGCGTTTGTAAAACGTGACTCACCAGATAAACTTCAACAGAGATCTGTTAAGTGTATCTTCGTAGGATACCCTAAGGAAACAAAGGGTTACTACTTTTACTTTCCACCAGAGAATAAAGTCATTGTGGCTAGGTATGGAGATTTCCTTGAGGAGAATCTCATATCTTAAGAATTCAGTGGGAGAGTTTATGATCTTGAAAATGATCAAGAAGATACGTCACCTTCTGAAAACACTAGCACACTTCCTGTGGAACCTGAAAGTCTAGGTCCTCCACCTGAAGTTGAAGTGGTTCCCATTCGAAGATCTGTAAGAATTGTGAAAGCTCCTGAGCGTCTATGTCTTAATGTAGAATGCGAGGAAACTATACTAGAGGATCTTGATGAACCTACTAGTTATAGGGCTGCCATTAATAGTCCTGAGAAGGATAAATGGCAGGTTGCTATGAATGGGGAAATGCAATCCATGAGAGACAATGAAGTCTGGATTGAAGTAGACCTTCCTCCCAATGTTAAGGTTGTTGGGAGTAAGTGGCTCTTCAAGAAGAAAACGGGCATGGATGGCAATGTACACACCTATAAAGCTCGTTTGGTGGCTAAAGGCTTTACCCAAACATATGGTGTTGACTATGAGGAGACATTTTCTCCTGTAGCTGACATTAGAGCTATTAGGATTCTCATAGCCATAGCTGCACACTATGATTATGAGATTTGGCAGATGGATGTCAAAACCGCCTTCTTGAATGGTCGCCTAGATGAAGACATCTATATGGCGCAGCCTGAGGGGTTTGTGAATCCAGAGTTTCCTGACCGTGTATGCAAGCTTCAAAGATCCATTTATGGATTGAAGCATGCATCACGTCAATGGAATAAAAGATTTGATGAGGAAATCAAAAAGTTTGGATTTACTCAAAATCTTGATGAGCTATGTGTATACCACAAAGCTAGTGGGAGTGATGTTATTTTCCTAGTTCTATATGTTGATGACATATTATGGGTAAAAACATTCCAAGTCTGCATGAGGTGAAAGCCTATCTTGGGAAGTGTTTTTCCATGAAGGATCTAGGAGAAGCAGCATACATTCTAGGAATCAAGATCTACAGGGATAGATCGAGGCGGTTAATTGGTTTAAGCCAAAGTGCTTACATTGACAAGATATTGAAGAGATTCAATATGCAAAATTCCAAGAAGGGATTTTTGCCAATGCAAGTAGAATATGGCTTGAGTAGCAAAGCTTGTGCTTCAACACCTGAAGAGGTGGAACGCATGAAGAGAATCCCTTATGCTTCGGCTGTGGGATCGATTATGTATGCGGTGCGATGTACAAGGCCCGATGTGGCATTTGCTCAAAACATGACCAATCGTTATCAGCAGAACCCAGGTGAACTCCACTGGACTGCTGTGAAACATATTCTCAAGTATTTAAGATCTACGAGAGAAATGTTTTTAGTGTACGGGGGAAATCCAGAAGCAGAACTGTGTGTTACAGGTTACTGCGATGCATCCTGGAAGTGTGATAAAGATGATACGAAGTCTTAGACGGGATATGTCTTTGTCATCAATGGAGGTGCTGTAGATTGGAAGTGCATGAAGCAGAGTACTATAGCGATGTCTGCAACAGAAAGTGAGTATATTATTGCCTCAGAAGCTGCAATGGAAGCAGTCTGGATTAGGAAGTTCGTTTCAGGGCTTGGAGTTATGCCCTCAATCGAAAGACCTATAAAAATGTATTGTGACAAATTAGCCGCAATTACGTTTGCTAATGAGCCTGGAATCATGAAGGGCACCAAACATTTCCCGATCTGATATCACTATGTTAGAGAACAAGTGGAGATAGGCGAGATCGAACTACTCAAAGTTCACACAGATGACAACTTAGCAGATCCATTAACGAAGGCTCTACCCGGTGGAAAGCTTAAACAACTTTCTGAAGGCATAGGACTTCGTTTAGCTGATAGTTTCATGCATATTTGTGATTAGTATTTGGATAATGGGATGTTGTAAAACAGTTATTATTTGAATGAAATAAAATAAATTGTTATGTTTATTTATCATTTTCTTAATAATATATCATATATTTGCATGTTTATATCCGTGAATATATTTATATATTCTAAACTGTCCGTTGTCGGTTAATGATATGGGAATATCATTAAATAAAGACAAATGTGAGTATTGGTAGAATATACTTGAAAGTATATTGATGCGTTGTCATACCAATTTCACATGATATTCAATGATTTGAATATAGGACTTATCCCGACTTCATGAGTTTACTTTATGGATCTTGTCATTAAGTAAATCATGTGTATATAGTTATCCTCAGACTTGAGATACCAGATAACTGTCATGCATCTAGTGCATTTCTGTAATTCAATTTAACGCTATACGTAACTGGTAGTTGTACGGATTGTTTTCGGAAACATTACGAAGTGCATGAGTTATGCTCGTAGTCAAGATAGAATTTGTTCCTTCAAATTTTATTTGGAGTTTAATACTGCTGGGCCCCTCGTGGGATTAATAAGATGTATGTGTGGCCGCACCCAAGATCTCCCCTGAATGATTCAGAAGATTTGGTAATCTTATTTAATCATAAACAACGAGAAACAAAATTATTAATAAATAATGACTTAGATCCATATCTTTATTAATGTGGTATTAGAAACAAAAGGATAAGTATGATGAGTTATCATCGAATGGTTTTTCCAGGAGACCACCACCCGAGTTGTACTAGGGGCATTGGCGTGTTGCTAGACGCTAACCAATGTCATTACACTTTTAATAGATTTCCAAGTGGGAGCTGTTAGAGTTAATGGAAAAATATTAATCGTGTATGTCTAGATTCGAACACGGGACCGAGGGATTGCACACTTTACGTATGAATGATCAAGTAAATAATTAATATGTATAATTATTATATATGTTAATTATTTGGACACGAAATGATACATAACGGACGTTAAGTAATTTACGAAATTGACTAACGACCGTTAAGTTAATAGTGGAAGGACTATTAGTGAAAATAGAAGATTGGAAGGATCTAGAAACCCATTCAATGGGTGTGGCCGGTTTGGGATATGGGTTTACAACCCATTGTCGACCCAAACAACCCAACTTGTGCTCCAAGATAGGGTTTGCCTATAAATACAATTGAAGGGTTATTAGTTATTTTAACTTGTGCACTTGCTATAACCCTAAAATTGTTTTCTCTCTTCCTTGTTCACTAAAACCGATCGTACACCTATACATAGGGTCGATCCATAGTTTTTCTAAGTTAACAAAATTGTTTGGTTAACCGTGTTCATTCACTAGCATCAATACTTGATTGGTTATAGTACGTGTGTACAAGAGTTCGGTAATTACTTACTTTAGTAATTAATCTTGGATTGTGAAACAAAACGGTAAGGGGTTTCACGTTAATCCTATTTATTGATCAAGTGAAGTGAAGAGAAGATCGATCATTGTTCTTGCTAGGATCTTGAGGTATGTAACTATTTATTATTCGGTAATTCTTTATACGTGTTAAATCAAAGATCTTGCTTCCGCTATACGTGCTTTGATGTGTTTATTTATTTAGATGATTGTCATGCTATTTAAATTCCAACAGTTTCTGTTTTAGATCTCATACTTTAAAATTCCAAAAACTGCTTAATTATTTGTTTCTACTAAAGTACGATGTTACTTGTGATGTTTTAACTCCATCAGATCAAATGGCCCATAACTTGTCTAAATATGACTAGGGTCAAAAGTAGGGGTGTTCATGGGTCGGGTAATATCCGCAGTAACCGAAAACCGAAACCGAACCGAACCGAAAATAACCGAACCGAATTCTTAACCGAACCGAATTGGTCAAAACCGAACCGAACCGAACATTTTATTCGGTTTATGGTTCGGTTATGGGTTTAGGATATTGACCCGAGAACCGAACCGAAAACCGAATTATAATTAATATTTAATATTTTTTATATATTAATTAAAAAAATATAACTTGACTAACCCTAGGTCCTATGATGTTAGGGTATTTTGTGTTCAATAGATGTTAAAACTTGTCTAGGTATGTCGTTTTGCATATATTTTGGCATACCGTAATGGGGACATGTGCTATGATTAGTTATTTTTTAGGAAAATTTCGGTTTTCGGTTTTGACCCATAACCGAACCGAACTTCGGTTCGGTTCTCGGTTCGGTTCGGTCACAAATATTTTCGGTTCGGTTCGGTTTTCGGTTATGACCCAAAAAAAAATTTTAACCGAACAACCCGAACCGAATAAACCGAATACCCGAGAACCGAACCGATGAACACCCCTAGTCAAAAGTCAATCAAGTTGGAAGTCTCCCTAAGAATTTGTTCCAATGTTTTCAGCATCCTAAATCGACTTGGTCAAACAAACTATGTATTACTTTGATAGTAAAGTTTCTGTAATTATATGTACATTGAATATCAGTAAGATTAAAAAACGATCCGGTTTGGAACTGGAACCGGATCTTTGACTTTGACCATGAACCGGAACCGGATTTTGGCCGAACCGGGAAATGGCCACCTCTAACCCCATGTATGCAAGTTACATGCATATAACTTTTGAAGTAGACTCGGGGGCGTGATAGTTTATGTTTATAAGTTTATTCTTCTAATTAATCTGAACATATGGAATACTGGAATGGACATTACGTTTATACATTGGCTTTTGCCTGTATTTATGTATTGTTGCACTCCATATCATATACGTACGAAGTATAGTGGTCCAGCAAAGAATTGACTTTATAGCATTTAAAGTTTTAAACTGTTGAGACGTGTTCTTGTATTGTGTTGCATGAATATTAAGGATGATTGTGAGACACTAGGAAATATATAGAGCAAGTTACACATATACTAGCTAGTAGCTAGAATGCAAATTACAAAATTAAGCAAGTAATTTAAGAAAGGTTTGTGCTCCAATGCATGGTATTTCATGTGTGAGAATGTTCCCTAACATTAACCATTTAAGGGTGGTATAGTGGAAAAATGGCTTGTGACTATCACTCTAAAATGTGTGAGGTCTCAAGTTCAATTCCTGCTAGGTGCAAACAATTTTAAGTGGCCACGTCAACCTCCTAAAAAGGAATTCGAGACTGATTACGGTGATGAATGAGAGACTGAAATGTGTTATGACATATAAAGTTAATATTACAGGATTAAATATATAACGCATTTTAACTGAAGTGTAGTTGTTCTTGTTTATCAAAAGCTCAAGATTCATATGTAAAGCTACTTGAGTTAGCTTAGGAGCTTTTTTTCCCCCAAATTAAGCTTAAGCTCTTGCATCCAAACACCACTTCTGTATTTAGTTGAGCTTATTACTTTCAGCTAGTGCATTCGCAGCTATTGGCACAGTAGGAGCTTGAAATTCGTATACCAAAGTTTTTTAGAAAAACAAAAACTTTTTAAAAGCTCATAATGCATCACCGAATAAACATTATCTTGTATTATTATAACAAAATACTATACGAAGTAATATTTTAATTAACATGAAGTTAGAATATTTGGTATAACATGAGATGAATGGTTCAGTGGTGAAGTGGTTCTCTTGATATTGTTGAATGATTTGGAATTTGGATGTTAATAGATTGAAATTGAAATGTTAATTTTCATTAATGAAAAACTAGATTTTCATTTTATTTTTCTTTTAAATAAGAACTAAATATCGGTTTGTCAAAAGCGGAGAAGATGTTAATGCCACTTGTACGTGACTGATAAACAAATATTGGAGAAGAACTAAATATTCTCTTTTTCATTTAAAAGTACTTGTTTCCCTAAATATTAAGTCAATTAAGTCGAAATCAAACGCCCCCTAAGTTAATTAAGTTTTCAAAACACAATGATAATGCAAAAAACTCTTTGTTAGTTGATGACTAAAAGACAGTTTACTTTAGATTTATGCTTTAGCTACTCGTATAGACGACATGATTAACCACTTTTAGTTAATATATAAATACACGTACGTCAAAATTTCATAAACACGTAAAAAAGAAATTGAATTTACGAATAAGTAATGAAATTTACTCTACAAAAGAATGGTGAAACGAAAATATCCTTATCAAACAACTTTCCTTATTATAACACAAGTTTCCTTAATAAAAACAAATTATTCCATGTATTTACAAAATTTCAATTATAAATACAAACCAATTAGAATCCAGTTTCAATCATTCGCAAAATTTCAGAAACTCTCATATATTCACCAATCATCCAAATCCAACCAAAATTTTTTAGTCGATCTTGAGTTAGTAGTAAGATAAAAAAAAATGCAGATTCTTGCTCTAATGGCGCTTAATGAATCACCATTAAGGCTAAAAGTTCAACACACGCGATCAACACGAATGTCAAAACAAATACTAAAAAAGGCCAAGGTTCCACATCGGGCATACATCATGACCAAAGGTAAGTGGTTACGTTATGGAATTAAAGAGAAAAGTGGGCCACCACTCGTCGTTAAATTGAGGGGAGGTTTGCAAACGTTTGTTAGGACCGTTACATGGAAATATATCGTTATGGAGGCTGATGGAACGAACACAATTGCTGATATAAAGAAGTATATTCAAGAGTCTGCAGGGATTCCTATGGATCGACAAAGACTTGTGTTATATGGAAAACGCCTTGATAACGATCTTTGTTTGGTTGATTGTGATGTGCGTGAAGGTTCTACATTGGATCTAGTTATTCTACGTTGATAGTTTAAGAGATCGATATTATCGAAGTTCTTTTTATACAAATCATACAGATTTAGTTATTTACGTAGTTGTTATGGTTTTAAAGGTTTTGTTAATGCAGATGTGTAATATTGTAACTCGGGTCTAATTAGTTTTGGTTTAATCGTCTATGTATGCCCACTACGATACAATAGTATTTGGGTCGATTTCAAGTAGCATATATTAGTGCAATTTCAGTCAATTCTATTAGCGAAATTTATTAATCAACATTATGTTATGTTGGTTATCTCTTATCCGTTGATTTAGCATAAGATAATCTTTCTTTCTTTTTTGTTTTCGTGTTGAACATATACAACTTAACGATAATTGTTGGAAAAGTGAGTTTACAAAATGAGTTTTTGTAATTTTTGGACACTATTTAATATATGTATATGTCATATATATTTATATTTCTTGGTAGCTTTGCCTTCTCCTTGATGAGAGCTTCGCAACGAGCTAAAATGTGTCAAAAATAGAGTTGGTATGAATGAGATATCGTGTCTCAAAGTGAGGCACATGAAACACAAAATTTGGGAAAAATAAGACATCCCACATCGTCTAGAAAAGGAAGTGGGAAGGTGTTTATATAGAAATCATAATGTTTGCTATCAAAATCTTTTAGTTGGGTTTTACTCCCACATCTTCGCGCGCGCAGAGAGGGGGGGGGGGGGGGTGCAGATTCTCATGCGAGTCTGGGCCTGCGGACATGAATGCAGCTCTGAAATCTCGCCTACGTGCGAATCTACAGAATAATGTTTGTGTAATATATTATACGCAAATCTGTTTTAATTATCACAGATTCAGTTTATTATGACGAATATTTAGTCTTGGAGAACAAGACAAATTTATGCTATAAATATTGTCATATTCTCATTCTGTTTGAGGGACCAAAAAAACGCAACTCTATAGCATACGAGTTCCAGCAAGTCGATCAGAAACACGCAAGATTTTTCGATCTTTCAGGCAAGTTTTGTCAGGTCCGGCTGTACAACAGCTTTGTACGTTGTATCCTGGGAAATAGACGACGAATCTGTTTTAAGGGAATCGTGTTAAACACGAGCCTCGTGCCTTGACTGCTTTATTTACTTATCGTTATAGTGTCTGTGTTCTCCTTCTACACCTTGTTGTCTGTATTTATTTTCTGTTATTTAATTATTGTAATCTGATTCAATTAATAAAAGTGTACACCGTTTCCTACAATAATTAGGTCTCAACAATATGATACTGAACCAAACATATTTAGCATCACATCGGTTCAAACATGATTGATCACAACTGATCATCTCATTTATCATAAAAGACATAAACAAACCTATAAATTCCATTTCAGCGTCTACCAAAATTTATTTCTCCAACCCCATGCAATTAGTACAACTTCGATCTTTAAAAAAGTTTATAAGGCTAAACATAGTAAGGAGGGTCAATCCCTCCAATTTTCTCCGTCACGTCAGTTTTTTCTCTCCGGCGACCTACATGCGATTGGGTGCCACAGTAAGCGCGACCTTCATTTTTTTTTTTTTTAAAAAAAAACCCTTGCTTTTTATATTTTCTAAACCAACCCTATTCAATTTAATAATTCAATATCATAATTCAATTTCAAATTAAATTGTACAGTTCGAGCGGGATAACCAAATTCAAATTCAAAATTCAAAATTCAAATACAAGCAGGATTATTTAATTTCAAATTGGAGCGAGATTTATTCAAATCCAAATTGGATTTCAATTTGAAAAAGCTGCCTATATATACAACTCCACCGGAGTTGTTTATCACACACACAACTCATACACACAACTCACACACAGATTCTCAACAATGTCTCGCAAAGACTTCTCACAACAATTCCCCAGTCACCGCGACTTCTCACAACAATTCCCCAGTCACCACGACTTCTCACAACAATTCCCAAATGAACACGACTTCTCACAGTAATTCCCCAGCTCCAACCTGATTCCAGATGAACAGGTTAACACTCCACCGGAAGATATCTTTCCGGTATTCCCACCGGAAAATGAACCGGTTAACACTCCACCGGTTGTGGAACACCAACCCAATCCGTTTGGACTCACTGAGGATGAACTCCGACTTTTTGAGCAGGATGAGGAAGGCAGGAGAGAAACAGAAGAAAGAGAACTACGAGAGGAAGCTGCTCGTATGGAGCAGGAATCCAGGGAAGCACGATACCGCCAAGAAAACTTGTTTGACATCTTGGAAAGAGAGTATGAATAGGACAAGATTGCTGAGGCTTTTGAAGAATATTGGGACGAGGGTGAAAACTCAGACTTTTCGTTATAATTTGTAGTTTCATTTTCATTACCGTATCGTAGTTTGTATTAATATGTAATTCGTGTTTTCACTTTAATGTTTAATGTAATTCGTGTTTTAACTTGTTTAATGTGTTTTCACTTTAATGTTTAAAAAACAAAACACAATAAACACAAAACACAAAACACAAGTACTGAGAAAAAAAAAAAAAAAAAAAAGACGCAAGGAAGAAATGGGGCGATCTAAATCATTTACACGACCATGATCTCCCAAAACTTCCAATCGATCGACTCACCACAACAAGGACGATCAATAGGGATCGATTGATCGATCGATCGTGTGTCAGTCATTGTGTGTAGCCTAAGTGTATCCACCTATCTAACAAAAAGCCTAAAACGGATAATGGGGTAATTGTAATGCGGTACATTTAGGCCGTGTCTGGGAGAGGCCTATAGGGCTTAAACTTTTAAAATAAGTGGCTTATAAATAAGTTTTGTTTGTCGCACGGGTTTATAGATGCTTATATAAATCATAAGCCTCCATAAGCCCATGCCCATTGAAAGGGGCTTATGAGTGCTATAGCTAGTTAAATTACTTAAATACCATAAAAAATATAATTGATTATCACGCAAAAGCCGAAAATATATCTGATTCAGTTCCAATTAATTCGACAAACAACTTTATAAAAATATAAGTTGCACCTTTCGGCTTATAATATAAGCCCAGCACAAACCCATTGCGCCAAACATACCCTAAGGGCATAATTGTTAATGTATTTTTTATTTTATTTTTTATACACAGTAAAAATTAATTATTTTGTTATATATGTATTTATAATCTTTAAGAAAGATATATATAATTATAAGATTAAGTTAGATATATATGTAGTTTTAATTTATTTATGGTAAGAGCATAGGGTACTCAGCGTTTTCACTGGCGTTTTCTCGGAAAACGCAACCGGACAGCGCCACATGCACACCGTGGCTTGCGTTTTCTCGTCATGCGCCGTCGTGACCAACCCAAATGGTCCCGAAAAACGCAACCGGACGACGCCACATGCACACCGTGGCGCACGTTTTCCCATCACTGAAGGGGGTTTTTTTTTTTTGTTTTTTTTTTTTTTTTTTTTTTTTTGTTTTTTGTTTTGTTTTTTTTTTTTTTTTTAATTATGGTATTGTGAGCAAATAATTAAGGATAGTGAAGTTATATAAGTGGTCTTTTGGGTATTGTGTTGGATATTTGTTTTAGGCTCGTCCAAAGTTAATCCTAATTTAATTAAATTGATATTTTGGTATAAAATTGGTACTTGGGCTGTTATAACAGGGACAAAATTTAGTTCTTGTCATACAATATTTTTTTTGTTTTCGATGCATAATCTGGCGCGGACTGATTCAACGACTCTCCTTGGGCCGTTAGTCGTCTTCTCGAGCCCTATTAGACCTGTTCAACAAAGAGAACCCGTTAGGAGTGGACCCGAGGCCGTAGCCCCGGGATCCACCTCCGACGGTCAAGTTAGTATCGGCGTGATATAACTTATTAGGGTTAGGGTTATGATAACCTGTTGAAGATATCGTAGAAGAGGACCCCATGCCATGTATTTATAGGCATGTATTAGGGTTTAAGTGTAGGATGGGCCGCTGTCTGCGCGGGCCTGGCCCACTTGTCGTGGGTCTGGACTGACCATACGTCTACAAGTCCCCCAAGTTTAGTATGCGCATGACCTGAGTGCGGATGCTAAACTTAAGCTCTGTTCATGGCCGCGTAGGCTAATCAACAATGACGGTACGACCCATGTGTGCGCATCCTTGTAGGCACATGGGTCGGACCATACTGCGCAGCCCAAGTGCAACAGTGCGCACTGGGTCTGTGGTGCAGTGCGTGATGACCATGTTGGCGCGTCCTTGTTGGCGCGAATTTGTAGGCGCGTCCTTGTAGGCGCGACCTGAGTAACATTGACATTTCGATTGTGATTGTCTCACAATGGTGAAGGTGTCCGTAGTGAAGGTGGATTCCGTATGCTGCATCCTGGGTAAGGGCGTGCCTTTTGTACCAGTAGCGATGCAACATGGTGCGACAGAAGATGTACTTCTGTGGCAGAAGTGCGCGTTGTCCGCGACAAAAGATGCGCGTTGTCCGCGACTAAAGATGTGCGCCGTGCGCGCTGTGTGCGAACTTTACATTCGTCTTTACAACCAACAGAGAACGTCTCCCCTGCGGCGAGATGGTGCGAATTTTCAAATTCGTCTTTGTACTGGGCTCGCGATACCTCTTACGTACGATCTGCTTCCAAAAATACCTGCGTGATGCGTACTCACACAGTGCGTATCCTGGTAGCCCCCCAAGTTTGATGGTGCTACTCGTGTAGGAGCATTAAACTTTATTCAAATTCTGAAAAAAAAACTTGATGCAAATATTAGAAGTATATGCTGCGCATCGCAACATATAAAAGATAATGAAATAAAAAAATTAGCGCGTAGCATATATATAGCACGTAGCATATAAGAGAAGTAGTAATGCGAATTACACCTATCGTGAGGTTTTTCAAACTACATAAAAGAAGTGGCACGTAGCTAATCTACGAACGCAATACGCTCATGATCGTTTTCTTTTTTATATTATATATAAAAACAATGGCGCGGATGGATGTACCATGACCGCGACTAATAGTTTCAATTGCACGCTCAGACGCAGATGGATTTATCGTGACCGCATAGACTCTAACGTTTGTTGATGATCGCAGCTGACCACGGCTTTCGTCCAGTGCGCTCATAGCGATTGACTAGCCTCGTGGTGCCTGTATCGTGACAGTGCGCTCATGGCGCCAGTCTGCGAAATCTCTATACGCACGGCCTAACGCGGGTAGATTTATCGCGACTGCGCTGTTCGCGGCTAAAAAATAAAGTAGGTCCGATCGTGCGGACATAGCGCGTGACTATAGGTAAAATCGTGTTTACCAAGTTTAAAAGATTTATGTAAAATCTTTTATTTATTTAAAATATATCCCATAAATATGGTATACACAAAAGATTTATGTAAAATCTTTTTAATATTTTAAAAGATATTGCGATAAGGTGTACGTGACAGCAAATCGATACAGTACGATATCAATAATAAACATACTTGTTGTAAAGTCAGTACGGTAATAAATAATGATTCGCAGTACGAATTTAGAAGATATGCACAATAATATTGATAAATAATAAGATTGTTACCGTAGATGTCGCATGTACGAATCGCATGTTGATCAATCAAATCATATGTAAATAATAATATACTTTTACCAATGATGTACGAATTGATAAATGATAAGATTGTACCAATTAATGCGCACAGTCTGTTGACTTGTGTGCCAATTAATGCGCACAGTAAAGAATCAAAATACAGGATTTGAACTCAGCGGTTGTTTTCCGGTGATGTGAGAACCACGAAACTTGTCGGGTCCCACGGATGGCGCCAACTTGTTGATGCATAATCTGGCGCGGACTGATTCAACGACTCTCCTTGGGCCGTTAGTCGTCTTCTCGAGCCCTATTAGACCTGTTCAACAAAGAGAACCCGTTAGGAGTGGACCCGAGGCCGTAGCCCCGGGATCCACCTCCGACGGTCAAGTTAGTATCGGCGTGATATAACTTATTAGGGTTAGGGTTATGATAACCTGTTGAAGATATCGTAGAAGAGGACCCCATGCCATGTATTTATAGGCATGTATTAGGGTTTAAGTGTAGGATGGGCCGCTGTCTGCGCGGGCCTGGCCCACTTGTCGTGGGTCTGGACTGACCATACGTCTTGTCATACAATATTTTTTTTCTTTTCTTTATTTCATTTGGACTTAATTGGTGTTTTTTATTTGAAATTATTGTGAAACTGTTGACAATTAAAAAAAATGTGGGATTCAGAGGTGTACGACGGCACCGGAATCTCATATTATAGGAGGGAGGGGTGTAAATTCTGATGTTATGAAAAAAGATGACGATGTGATAACACTTTTTTTATGACTTAAGACACAAGGCACGAAAGGTAGCTTATGCTCTAAGATCAAATTAAAAGCAAAAGAGTTTTGCTACACCCTCCTAAAATGTCATCCTGCAAATCCTCCTACACACACAATAATATTATACAGTTTTTTCCCACTTATTCTCTCTCTGCATCCAAAACGTCAATTCTGACAAGTGTCAGCATCATGTGAGTATGCACATTCGTAGGAGGCTTTTGTAGGAATGTTTAGGGTGCGTTTAATTGGAGAAAAAAATTTCTTGTTTTCTATCTCTAGTTTTGTAAAAATTTGGAAGTAAAATTTATCTCCACAAAATACTTGAAAATATAGAAAACGCGTTTAGTTGATGTTTGCATTTCTATTTTGAAGAAGGTGAAGGAGGGTTGTGGGTTACAAAGGAAAACAAGAAAAACAACTAAAATTTGTTTTGTAGTTTTTCTTGTTAAGGTAGAAAATAGGAGATTTTGTATTGTGCAAAACATTTTGTTAGAAAACGTTGATTTGAACGCGATCTCTGTTTCCCTTGTTTTACACAAAACATTTTGTAAAAAATAAGGGTGTTTTCCCCCAACTAAACGCACAATTTCTCAAAAGCAAAATACTTTCCAAGGACCATATTGTAATTGTAACTTCCCCATGACAAAAAAAGTAACCAAAACGACACCGTATCACCCTTCTTCCCTAAACTCACACAAACACACAATACCCACTCACTCACTGTTACACACCAATGGCAAAACAGACTACGACAACCCCCTGCACACGCACACACCAGATCGAAGCACTAGCACTAATCACCATCACCTTCTTCACAACCAGACTCCTTAACAACAACATCGGAAGTGATCGGTTTGAAGCTGTTTCGGGTGGTTTACGATGGCCGGAGCGTGCATATGGAATGAAGCTGGATATGAAGGTGTATGTGTATGAGGAGGATGAGATTGATGGGATTAAGTTGTTGTATGGGCGTGATGGGAATGTGAAGGCGGATGCGTGTTTGAAAGGTCAATGGGGCACTCAGGTCAGATCTCATTTTTGACAAACTCTGTTTATTTAATCAAACTAGACGAGTACCTGTGTATAGCAGCAACGGTGTATCGTTTCGATAAACTCGGTTGGGTCGATATTAACAGTGTGTTTTTTGTATGTGATAGATAGAATTATGATAAATTCGGTTGCGTCGATATTAGTTTTAGTTAGTATAAGAAAATACCGATTTTAGAAGGATGGGAAAGAAAACATAAATGCGGTGGTGTTTAAATTGTGTTCTAGACTTAAAGGTATTTTAGTAAAATCACTACACTCATTTTGTGAGTTTCTAAGCAAAATTAATACTAGTATAAATTTAATGATATTGGATGCGTGGTAAAAAAAAACCAATAATGTATAAATTTATAAATTTGATTGATTTAATGAAGGATTAAGTTTATTTGCTGATATTGTTTGAACTGGAAGTTTATAATTTTTTGGAATATAGCTGTGGTAAAAAAACCAATAATGTATTTAACTACTATAGCTACGTATGTTCTAGCACACTTGATTTGCTTAAGACACGATATTAGATCGGATGTAGTAAACCACCACCTCAGCATTTACTTCCTTCACCAAATCAACAACAAACCACAAAACAGCCGTAGTTGTGACCAACTTTTTCATCCGTGATAATTGACTAAACTCCTCAATGACTGATAGCATACAAGTATCCGAGAAAGGGGGTGTGTGTTTAAGCTTTATTTTTGGGCTTATAAGCTTATTTGATTTTGGCTTATGTTTTGTAAGCTTAATTTTGAAATTTATGGGCTTTCACAAGCTTATTGGGACATAATAAGCTTATTTAATCCGCAAAGTCTCAAAATAATAAGCCATAAAACAAGAGCATATGAAACATAATCTGAAATCACATAAACTTATAAGCCCAAAAATAAAGCTTAAACAAATACCCCCTTATACTTACAAAATGCATGTTCTTGCACACTTGATTAAGACACATTATTACATCCACCACTGCCACCTCATCATATACTCCCTTCACTAAATCAACCACCAAACACGCGTAGTGGTGACCACCAAACCAACCACACAAACATACCCCAAAATACACACACATGACACTACAACAACAAAATATGGTTAGGTCAAGCTGGTGACATGAAGCATCTAAAAAATTTGTCCATAATACGTGAAAGGGGAGAGGTGCGTTGGTGCACAACGTGTGAAGGGTTCCCCATTGCAGTTGTGTATGAAGATCCCATGGTTGAGATCAAGAATCGGAAGCAAGAAGGTTCTATGAAGTAGTATCAAGAATTGTTTGAAGCTCTCTTGAATAGATTGGATTTGACTGAGTCCTATGCAGTTAGTTTGTTCATTGGAGGGTTGAAGAAGGAGATCAGTATGCCAATAAGAATGTTCAAGGTTACCAACTTGGTGGATGTTTACTGTTTGGCAAGAATGCAAGAAAGCACCAATTTGGCCACTAAGCAAAGGTATAATCCTATTTTACCCACTCCTAAGGCTAATCCAGTGAATACTTACCAGAATAGGAACAATGCTTATATGAATAGGCCTAATAATACTTCTTATGTTAATAATGGAGGTAGTTATAGGCAGAACCAAACACCCTATAAAAGACTGACCCAAAAAGAAATGGAGGAGAAAAGGGCTAAAAACTTGTGTTTTTACTGTGATCAAAAGTATGTGCCTGGACACAAGTGTAGTGGTCAATTACACTCTATAGAAGTTGTAGTTGATGAAGAAATTGAAACTGTGGAGGAAGAGTTCACTAGTGATGAAATGGGTCAAATGGGTGGGTCTAAACCAATGGGTGAAATTGAACACAGTAATGAAATGGTGGCACAGATCTCACTAAATGCACTAACTGGGGTGTACAATTACCAAACCATGAGGGTTAAGGGCATGATTGGAAGGCAAGGGGTACATGTACTTGTTGATTGTGGAAGCACACACAATTTCATTGATGTGCAGACTGCTAAGAAAATGGGGTGTAGGACTAAGAAAATGTGTCCTCTCCAAGTTTGAGTGGCTAATGGAGATGCTATGATTAGTACATTGTTGTGTCAGGGGTTGTCTTTGACTATGGGGGAGCTCACTTACACAATTGATGCTATGGTTTTACCCTTAGGAGGTTGTGACATGGTGTTAGGGATACAATGGTTAGCTTCTTTGGGAACCATTCAATGAAATTTTGCTAATTTGACTATGGAGTATTATGTAGGCAATAAGAAAGTGTTACTAAGAGGTGCACCACAGCCTGCTTTGCAATTGATGCAACCCAAGTTACAGTTTAATGCAACATTGAATTCTATGGCAGTCTGTGTATGTCCTGTGTCAATGTGTAGTATGCAAGGGGTCACTTTGATTAAGCCACAGGAGATTGATGAAGTTTTGGATGATTTTAAAAGTGTATTTAAAGTATCTACAACCTTACCACCTAAGAGATCACATGATCACCAAATTCCTCTTATGCCAAACACTCCTCTAGTCAACATTAGACCCTATAGGCACCCTCCTAGCCAAAAGGATGCTATAGAACAGATGGTAATGGAGTTGTTGGGGAATGTGTGTTGACTATCGGCAGCTGAATAAGAACACAGTCAAAGACAAGTTTCCAATCCCTATGATTGAGGAGCTTATAGATGAGCTACATGGTTCAGTGGTGTTCTCAAAACTTGATCTCAAGTCTGGTTATCATCAAATTAGGATGAAGGAATCAGATATCCACAAAACTGCTTTCAGAACTCATGATGGTCACTATAAGTTCTTGGTTATGCCAATTGGGCTAACCAATGCTCCTTCCACTTTTTAGTCATTGATGAATGAGGTTTTTAAGCCCTATTTAAGAAAGTTTGTATTGGTTTTCTTTGATGACATCTTGGTTTATAGTAAGTCAATCAAAGAGCATTTGGTTCATTTAAGGATGGTATTGCAGACTATGCAAGCTCACACCTTGTATGCAAAGAGGAGTAAGTGCACTTTTTTTGTGTCACAAGTGGAGTACTTGGGAAATATAATCTCTAAAAAAGGAGTTGCTACAGACCCTACTAAAATTGAATCCATGAAGGACTGGCCTGTACCCAAGAATGTGAAGCAATTGAGGGGTGTTGGGAATTAAATGACTTCACACTTAGTACTGCCAGGTCAAGTTAGTACTATCAAGCCAAAGTTAGAACTGCTGAAGATTACAACTAACAGTACTAACCAGTTAGTAATGCTAGAGTAAAATACTAAAGAAAGAAGGTACTGCCAAAGAGATGAAGACGCATGAAGAGATATGTATAGAAGATATTCAATGTATATCTTATATAGTTAGAAAGATACGTATATTTTATATGTTTAGAAGATTTGTAGTTATCTTGTAAAGGACTCCTTGGTGTATAAAAGGAGGTCCTAGGTTAAGTTGTTTAACATACGATTTTTGATATAAGCTTCAAGGTTGTAAACCCTAGTACTACATAGAGTACTCGTATTATTGATTAATAATATTGAAGCGTTTTGGTTATATTGTTTGTTCATTCAAGTTCACTGTTACATTGCATTATTAATATACTTCTAAATATTGAAGAGTAGATTCCACATACTCTTTGATATTCACAAAGTTTCAAACAAAGTTGTTTTGGATTTATCCAAGGTAACTTAACCTTACAATCTTAAGGAATCGATCTGTGTTTGGGATCAACAAGTGGTATCGGAGCTTCAGGTTCTGAAACTTTGATATAGAAGAAACTTACTAAAGAACTCTTTACTTATCAGGAAGAGATGGATCTTGAAACTAATCAAACCTCTGCTACTGCTAAATTGCCCATTCTCAAGCAGGGTGATTATGAGATGTGGAGGCTCAGAATTGAACAATACTTTCAGATACAAGACTATACTCTATGGGATATCATAGAGAATGGTAATTCATTCAAACCTGTACCTAAAGCATCAATAGTGGAAGGTGTCACATCTAAAACAATACTAGGTCCTGTAACTGTAGAAGAAAAGGCCCAAAAGAAGAATGATGTGAAGGCTAGAAGTATGTTGCTGATGGCACTTCCCAATGAACATCTGATGACCTTCAATCAATACAAGGATGCTAAGACCTTGTTTGCTGCTATAACAACAAGGTTTGGAGGCAATGAAGCAACTAAGAAGACACAAAAAGCTCTTCTAAAGCAGATGTATGAGAACTTTAGTGCTCCAAGCACATAGTCTCTTGATTATATTTTCAATAGAATTCAGAAGATTGTAAGTCAACTGGCTGTCTTAGGTGAAACTAAGACACAAGAAGATCTCAATTTAAAGTTTTTGAGAAGTTTTCCTGCTGAGTGGAATACTCATGTTTTGGTCCGGAGGAATAAGCTTGATCTAGACACAATGAGTTTTGATGACCTTTACAACAATTTTAAGATTGTTGAACAAGAGGTTAAGAGAACTACAAGTTCAAGTTCTCACAATATGGCCTTTGTGTCATCTCCCAGCCCTAGCAATACTGGTGAAGTTAATACTGCTAACACTCCAGTTAGTACTACTAGCACTCAAGCTAGTACTGCTACCTTAAGTGATGCTACTGTGTATGCATTTTTAGCAAATCAAGCTAATGGGTCTCAGCTTGTACATGAAGACCTAGAAAAAATCCATGAAGATGACTTAGAAGAGATGGATTTGAAGTGGCAGTTAGCACTGTTAAGCATGAGGGCAAGGAGGTTTTTCCAGAAGACTGGTAAGAAGATCACTATCAATGCTAGTGATACTGCTGGATATGACAAGTCAAAGGTTGAATGTTACAACTGTCATAAGTTGGGCCACTTTGCAAGGGAGTGTAGAGGGCCAAGGAACCAAGACAACAGGAATAGGAGTCAAGATAGGAGTCGAACGAGCTTTTGCATTGAATAGGAGTCACTAATGTTGCCTAATGAAAAGGAAAGTTGCATTGAATATTTTCGATTACTTCATTCACATCTCAAGGTTCTCTCTGAAAGACCTGGATCCATGGGTGGATTCGAATGAGCTTTTGCATCACTCTTTGGTCAAGATGTTCAGACTTTCATAGGCACTATGTTCCTGAACAACAACTTGACAAAGAAGAATTTCATGAAATTGGATCCATGGCTGCTCTCCAGGTGGTCAACAAACAACTTCAAGTGTTCATCAATTCACAATACACTTGGGATTATGATAGTCAAATGACAGAAAAGTGTTTTACTGATTACAATGGGATTGAAGTTAACATGTTCAGAGAAACATTACTCCGACACATGGGTAATGTTAAGAAGTACGTTGAGGAAAGAGCACAACACTAACTAAAGAATGAAAGTCGGATGCAATCAAGAGAGATTAAGGTTGATTCGAGTAAAGCACTGGGTGCTAGTTCAGTTGTCAAAGAATGCAGAGGGACAAAGTCAGATAAGCATGATGCAAGCAGCAGTTATGTGACTCATATCACACATGGTGTGGATGCTGATATCAGACCAGTAAATGACCAAGTGCCATTTGCTAAGGTACATTTAACTGTTCAACATAATGTCCTTGCTAATGAACATCAACATACTGATCAAATTAAACCTACTTATGACACATATCTGTCAGAAAAGACTGATAGCAATATCACCTCTGATTCAACAAATATGAGTCATAAGGGGGGAGAAATTGATCAGGATGCTGAACATGATGATGCATCAAGTTCTTTGCTTACAGCTGAGGTTTTCAAATCAAATGATATGGTTGAAAAAGAAGTTTATAATGAACTTTCAAACAGACTTTTACAACTTGAAAAACATTGTATTGATCTTGAAATCTCAAAGCAACAAAAGGAAGAAAGTCTTCAAACTAAACTACCATGTAAAAATCCAGAATTTCCTGAATTTCGTGAATTTTTTATGATAAACAATTTGAAAGCTCAACTACAAGCCAAAAACTTAACGATCAACAACCTGAAAAAATGTGTTGCTTAGATGTGTGATATGTGTAATGAAGTTAAGGCTAAATGATGTGCGTGTGCTTATGTTGCTCTAATTTATACCCACGGTATGTCGTTGTGGTTTTAGCAGTATTCAAGTTTTAAATTTATATTTAGTTGACTTATCAATATAACATACACTTTAACGAGCAGTGTACCCGGTCAGTATGAATATAATGTTAAGTAGAGTGTCGATCACTAAGAGTGGAACGTATTATCTAGTTATTCTAATCAGTATTTTAATATCTTAAGTTAGCTATACAACCTAATCTAACGCAAGGGGGGTTCAGCCTGAGAGACTGGCACGGTTTGGTTATGATTAAATAATAAACTAAACTAATAAGCACGAATCAGCGATTAGCACACACGTACACAGATAAATACTTGAGACAATAAGAAGACCTGTCCTGATAATTAAGTAGCTTGTCACTTGTTTTATTGCTAGTTTTATATGAAGTGTATGTAATTAACCCTTTCTCGTTGGCTCTAATCTTATCGGCGAGTAAACCCTTAATGATCACTTATGTCTATCCTACTTACCCTTTCTTCCTACTTTTCTACAGACGATAGAATGCATAGGCGATAGAATAAATAGGCGAGGACAGAGGCATGGCGACCCGATCAATGCTCAGCTAGACACAGAGATTATCAATGCACTAATAAAAGTCACCAAAGACATCAACATATAAACTTTAATTAATGGGAAAGTACTTTTAAGAGGTGCCCATGGTTTTCCGTAGACACATGGAATCGGCCCATCAATCCTGATGAATTAAAGTGTACTAATACAATAAAACAAAAATACTTAATGAATTGAATACATGCAGGACCTTCTTACAGCTCTTGTATCTTCGTTCAAGGTGTGTCTTGTGCTGCTACTTCGTCTGAATTCGGCTCCTAGGGTTTCTGTCTTCGAAAGCTTAGTGTGTAGAATCCCCTCCGAAATTCATCTGACTTTGGGGTATTTATAGTTTCTGTCTGAGGGCTAGATGCGGTGTAATACCTGAAATTCAGATAACCTATAAAATGACCAAATTACCCCCTGAAGCCATAAAACTTAATAAAATCACTTATAACAATTCTGAATTGATTCCAAACTTATGAAAACAACTACATATGAAACGAAATGAATTTCTGGGACAACATTACATTATATTGGATGTCAAGAAAATTACAAGTTCATATATATACATATATATATTCCGAAACTATTTAATTAAATTAATTAGTTTATAAAACTTAATTAAATTAAGATAACTACAAAATAAATATGGGAATTATAGACCAAATCAAAGTGTGATCTTGAGCCAACTTATTGGGCCGAAAATCTGGAGTATATTCCCCCTCCTAGTCGGTTTCATAAAGCACAAAACACAAACCATTTTATTTTTCACAAACCCTAATTCCGAAAACCCTAGATCGACACACATAATTCGACCAAGCCTCCATTCGACTTTTTGGAACTGAGCAAGCAATTTTCTGGAGTCCACTGAGGTGTAAGGAAGCCACGAAAAATAGGAGTCGAGTTGTGGAAGCCTTCGTTCGATTGTGGTGTCTTGTTTTGTTCGGTTTGCCTTGTTCGATAGGTATAAAATCCCACGCTTAATCCTTATGTTCTATAATTGATCTAGCATTTTTCTAATGATCTATATGTTGTATATAACTCAGTAAAAATGTTAAACATGGATCATGCAAGCTAAACAAAGCGTACGAAATTATAAGAGTTAAAACACACATAATTTCCAAATAATGTCAATCGATTTTTCTGAAGTGTAACTACAATTTTTACATGTCCTATACTGATAATATAAGCCTAGAAAAATAACCATGTGATTTATAGAAGCTCAAAATAATTGATGCGAATTATTGTTTATAATCGGATTATTCGAAAAATAAAGAAAAATAAGAATAAACCCTAGAATGGATTAGGGTTAGGGTTCATGTGGATAGATCTGATGTAATTAATGTAATTAATGATTGTATAATGATAACATAATGATTGGATAAAACTAGGGCTTGTTTTGGTACAATAAAAGTCTATACGATTTGTAATTAAAAGTATAAGGGCTTGTTTTGCCAACTTTGAAACTTCTGGGATATTTTTTTAATGTCATATAAGTCAGTAGGAATGTGAGAAAAATATAACTTGAGGGTCCTAAGTATAAATGTGCAAGAAAATGAATTAATTATGTTTATAAGTGTCGATTTGTAAATAATTAAAGTAGAAGGACTAAAAGTGTAAATTTGGGAAACTTGAAGTTATTCTGAGTAAATAATGTCATTAAGGGTGTAATGGGTAAATTTGAGTATTTATGGGCTTGATATGTAATTATAAATAAGTTATGATTTAAATTGTAAGTTTTGTAAAGTTAAGGGACCAATTGTGTAATTACTAAATTTTGAGGGTCTAATTCGTACTTCATAAAATGCTGAGGTGATGTTCTGTAAATTTTGTGAAATAAAGTACTTGTTTGGTAAATATAGGTATCATAGGGATTAAATCAGTAACTTAAAGTAATTTCATTTTAAACCTTTGAATCTAATGAATTTGCAATTAAAATCCTAAACTTTGTAACTTGATAAAAGGTACCTTAATTCCATAAGGATCTTGAAATAAGGATTTAACCTAATCTGGAATATTAACATCTTACTAAACCTGGAAAGTTACAAAATGGAAAGTAAACTAAAAGTAATAACCTGAGTTTGAATAATTCGTAATTCCGTCTTCTACTTCTTTAGGTGTGAAGAAGGAGAAGCCTTAATTTCTGCTTCGCATTTGCTTTCTTGTCTTTTGCTTTGCTAATAAGGTACAGATATTCCGTCCTTTCAGTAAGGGCTTTTCATTCCCTTTTCTTTCCGAATTCATTTCCTTATTAGGATTCCCTATACCACTGCTATGTTTCCCTTTTGTTGTGAACTTTCGATGTGGTCTTTGATTTGAATCTTTTGCCATGTACCCTTAAGATATAATTTTGATTATTTGATAGTACGCCCGACCTTTGATTTACAGTTTGATATTACGAGCCAATCACTAGGCATGAGGGTTTCATGTCCATGTCATTGACGCACCTCTGACATGACTCTAGGGCAGGAGAGTGATGACCTGTTCCGTCCCTTATTTATTATTTGCTATGGCCATTATAGTTATGATTATTGATTTGTCTGTGGGGCGTATGGGTGCACTCTAGATTTGACTTGTTATCTGTATATGTTATATGATTATGATTCTTATATCTGGTGACTGATTGTGTGTGCGATACACGTCTTTCACTTTGTCTGAGAGCTGATCACTCTACACAGGTTTGTTTTATTATATTAGTAATGCTATGGTATTGTCAGTCATCTGGGCTCGTGATAGATTCCTGTGTTCCTGTTTTTCTTAAATCTTATTCACTTTGTTTCTTTTCTTTGATTCATGATCCATTTCTCATTCCTTTCATTTGACTTCGTATCGGTATGATTTTGTATTTCCGATTTGCTTTTGTACTTGCTACCTGTTATTTGTTTCCGTTATCTATATATCTGTTCACTGAGCTTTTGAAGCTCAGCCGCATTTCTTTTCCTGCGGCAGGTACTTAAGCTAGGAGCTGGGTTTAGCTTTGGGATGAGAGCGATCTATTTTGGAGTTGACCTTAGTTGTTTAGCTCTACCATTTGAATTTCTATCTATTTTGTTATGCCATTGTTTAGGCATTTGAATATTGGATTTTGTACTTAAGTTATTTTGTCTTGCATTTTGAATTAAGTCATGTTGACTTATTTTGGATTTAATGTTAAGACTTATAATGTTTTTATTTTGTTGAATGTTACTGTTGACTTCTGATATGCCACCATTGTTTTGATATCTTTACCCTTGTCGGGTTGGGGTGTTACAATTTATGGTATCAGAGAGCAGGCATTCATGAAAACCTTAGAGCTTAGGCTATCGACCTGTGAGGATTTGGGTAGACATTAGGTTTCCTTTCGCGCACTCTTTTCCTGTCCTGCTCTGCCATGTTTCTCTTTTACTCTATCATTTCCTGTTTGATCTTTCTAATCGTTTGAAAATCTTGTAGATGGTTGTTACTCGTCGTGGTGACTATTCTGAAGGGGAGGAGGAGATCCCTAATTTGGAGGAGTTGGTGGCTAATGCTATAGCCAATTTTCTACCTGGGCTTAATGCTAACGAGGTGATCACTCGGATGATCAATGATTTCCGAAATGGAGCTGGTCCCTCTGGTGGTGTTGGTCCCTCTAGTGGTGCTGGTGGTACTGGCGGTGGGGGCCGACCCACTACCATTAATGGTTGGCTTGAGAGTTTCAATAAGCTCAAGCCATTGTCGTTCAGTTCTGCTGCTACTCCTCATGCTGCAGAGGACTGGATAACACACATGGAGAAGCTGTTTGAGGTACTGGGTTGTGAAGACGGGTTTAAGACTCGTCTGGCTGCATTTAAGCTTGAGGGAGATGCGCTTAACTGGTGGAAGGCGCACAAGGAAGCTAAGGGAGGTGATGCTTATGTTCTTGGTTGTACTTGGGCTAATTTTCGTGCTACGTTCTATAATCGGTACTTCCCTGTGTCTGAACAACAGAAATTTATTCGGGATTACAACACTATCTCTCAGCTCGAGTCTGAGAATGCAGGGGAATTTCTGGAGCGATTCCAGAGATTGGTTAGCTTTGTGGGCCCGGTTGCTGGGGATGCTGAGCATCAGGCTAAGCATTATAAGTGGGCACTGAAGAGTTGGGTTTTAGATCGTCTTCTTAATCAGGAGTTCGCTGGTCCGTCAGCATGTTGCGACGCAGCTCGCAACATCGAGATATTTCATGAGAAGGTGGGTTACAAGCGAAACCGTGATGGCGACAGGATTCAGCCGCAAAGTCAGAATCGGGACAACAAGGGGTTTTCTGGTAAGGGCTTTGAACAGCGGGGTCTGTCAGATCGTAGTCGTGATTATCAGGGTCAGCCCGGTAGGAGCTATGATCAGTGGAGACCAGATTCTAGGGGTCAGGATGCTGGTTCGATTTCTAGGCAGGGTGATAATGGTCAGAAGCAGTGGAAGGATCAGCCTTCTAAGGGTTTTCAGCAGCAGTCTCGTGGTTCTGGATCGAGTTCTCAGAAGGGTTCATCTGGGAACTTACCTCCACCTCCTATCTGTACAACTTGTGGGAAAAGTCATCCAGGAGAGTGTCGTAGAGCATCTGGTGCATGTTTTCGATGTGGGTCTGCTGAGCATCGGGTAAAGGACTGCCCGAAGCAGAATCCTGCATCTGCCATGAACTATCTTCTTCCTCCGCCTCCTCCACCTCCGAATACTGGGCGTGTGTTTTCTACTACGCGGGATCAGGCGGCTAAGGCTACAGGTACCATTACCGGCTTTTTGTATATTGGTGATTTTACTATTTTCGCGTTATTTGACACTGGAGCAACGCATTCTATCATATCTATGAAATTGGCTAAGAAACTGAACATACCGTCAACACCACTAAATAACCCAATTGCTATATCAACCCCCATGAAAAACCACATTCTTATCAACCATGAATATTTGAACTGTCCGTTACGCTCCGATGATCGGATTCGTCCGGCGAATTTACTTCCTCTAGACATGATTGACTTTGATGTCATTCTGGGTATGGATTGGTTGGCTTTCCATCGAGCAACCATTGACTGCCACGCCAGAAATGTGATTTTCGGTGATCTGAATAATCCTGAATTCATTTACCATGAATCTCGCCCTCTTAAAACTGTTAAAATCATTTCCGCCTTGAAAGCTCGAACCTTGATGTCTCATGGTTGCCAAGGTTATCTAGCCTCAGTTAAAGATTCGTCTGTTTAGAGTCCGGATATTTCTAGTGTTCCCATTGTTCGGGATTTTGCTGACGTTTTTCCTGAAGTACTTCCTGGTCTTCCTCCGGCTAGAGAAGTGGAATTTTCTATTGATCTAATTTCCGGTGCCGAACCTATCTCTAAGGCTCCGTACCGGATGGCACCTGTTGAACTGAAAGAATTGAAGGAGCAACTGGAAGAGTTGTTGGACTGTGGATTCATTCGACCTAGTGTTTCGCCATGGGGTGCTCCTGTACTTTTCGTGAAGAAGAAGGATGGGTCTATGCGTATGTGTATTGATTATCGTGAGCTAAATCGCATTACCATTCGAAACCGTTATCCGCTTCCTCGCATTGATGACTTGTTTGATCAATTGCAAGGAGCTAAAGTTTTCTCCAAAATCGACTTGCGATCGGGTTATCACCAATTGCGAGTTAAGGAGCAGGATGTATCTAAGACTGCTTTCCGCACCCGTTATGGACACTATGAGTTCCTGGTTATGCCTTTTGGCTTAACAAATGCTCCTGCTGTGTTTATGGATTTAATGAATCGGGTTTTCCATGAATTTCTTGATAAATTCGTCATCGTTTTCATTGACGATATTCTAGTGTATTCTAAGTCGTCCGAGGAGCACGAGCAACATTTGCGTATTGTATTAGGTATCCTGAGGCAGCAGAAATTATTCGCGAAATTTTCTAAGTGTGAGTTCTGGCTGAACCAAGTAGCTTTCCTAGGTCACATTGTGTCTGCAGATGATATCACCATGGATCCATCTAAAGTTGAGGCTATCACCAAGTGGCCGAGACCTACCACTGTGACTGAAGTCAGGAGTTTTCTAGGATTAGCTGGCTACTACCGGCGTTTTGTGGAAGGATTTTCTAAGTTGGCTTTGCCATTGACTCAATTGATGCGGAAGGGTGAAAAGTTCGTATGGACGGATGAGCGTGAGCAGAGTTTTGAAGAGTTGAAACGGCGATTGGTGTCTGCACCTATTCTAACTTTACCATCGGGTTCTGGAGGTTTCCAAATCTATAGTGATGCTTCTAAGAAGGGTTTGGGCTGTGTGCTTATGCAAAACGGCAAGGTGATTGCCTACGCTTCGAGGCAACTGAAACCCTATGAGGAGAATTATCCAACTCATGATCTAGAATTGGCAGCTGTAGTTTTTGCATTGAAGATCTGGAGACATTATTTGTATGGTGAATCATGTGATATCTTCACTGATCACAAGAGCCTCAAATACATCTTTACTCAGAAGGAGCTTAATATGAGGCAGAGGCGATGGCTGGAGCTTCTGAAGGATTATGACACGAACATCCAGTATCATCCAGGTAAGGCTAATGTGGTTGCAGATGCACTTAGTCGGAAATCTGGAGTGATTGCTAGTTTGGAGATTGATCCGCATGTCCTCAAGGATTTGGAGCGTTTGGATGTTGAGTTGTGTGTTCGGCGTGATGTTGGTTACTGGGCTAGTTTAAAGATTGAGTCAAATCTGATGTTGCGTATTAAAGATGCTCAGAAAGATGATGGTGAACTCTGGGCTATTGTTCAGAATATTGAAGAGGGTAAGCAAGCTGAGTTTAGAGTTGATGACGATGGAGTTGTCTGGTATGAGGATCGTTTATGCGTGCCTAATGATTCCGACTTGCGTGAGGCTGTGCTGACTGAGGCTCACAGTTCTCCTTTCGCTATCCATCCTGGTTCTACCAAGATGTATCGGGATCTTAAGCAGCATTTATGGTGGAACGGTATGAAGCAAGATGTGGCGTTATTTGTCGCTAGATGCATGACCTGCCAGCAAGTTAAGATTGAGCATCAGCGAGCTAGTGGACTGTTACAACCTTTGGAAATTCCTACATGGAAATGGGATGAGATTTCCATGGACTTCGTTTGTGGTCTGCCTGTTACTCGTAAAAGACATGATGCGATTTGGGTGGTCGTTGATCGGCTAACTAAATCTGCTCATTTCTTACCTATCCGTATGACCTTTAGTGTCAGTAAGTTGGCGGAAGTTTTTCAGCAAGAGATTGTTCGATTGCACGGTATGCCTTCATCTATTGTGTCCGATCGTGATCCTCGTTTCACTTCGCGTTTTTGGAAGGGACTTCATAAAGCTTGGGGCGCTCGCCTTAAGTTCAGTACTGCATTTCATCCCCAAACTGATGGTCAGTCTGAGAGGACCATTCAGACTCTGGAAGACATGTTAAGGGCTTGTGCATTGGAATGGACAGGTAGTTGGGATGAGTACTTATGTTTGGTAGAGTTTGCGTATAATAACAGTTGGCATGCGAGTATTCGAATGGCTCCCTTCGAGATGTTGTATGGTAGGAAATGTAGGGCTCCTGTTTGTTGGAATGAAGTAGGTGAACGTCTGATTGAAGGACCTGAGATGATTGAGATCACAAATGAAAAGGTAGTTGTTGCTAGAGAGAAACTGAAAGAGTCGCGTGCTCGCCAGAAAAGTTATGCTGATAAGCACCGTCGGGATCTAGAATTTAATGTAGGTGATAGGGTATTCCTGAAAGTATCTCCTTTCCGTGGTGTCAGGCGTTTTGGAATCAAGGGCAAGTTGAGTCCTCGATTTATTGGACCATTCGAAATCCTGGAGCGTATTGGGGAGGTCTCTTATCGTTTGGCCTTACCTCCTCAGCTATCTCATGTGCATAATGTTTTCCACGTATCTCTCCTGAGAGGATACAATTATCATCCACTGCATGTGGTGTCTTACCCACTTGATCAGATCCGGCCTGATATGTCTTTGTCTGAAGAACCGGAAGCGGTTCTGGACCGTCAGGAACGAGTCATGAGAAGTAAAGTTATTCCTTTCATAAAGATTCTTTGGAGGAATCACCCGGAGCGTGAGGCTACCTGGGAAACCGAGGAATCGATACGAGCTAGTTATCCGCAATTCTCGTTCTAGTCTGGTATGTCCTTGTTTTGTTTTCCGCTCTCTTTTCTTTCTACTTCCTGCAAATTTCGAGGACGAAATTTTTTTGTTAGTGGGGAAGAAGTTGTAATACCTGAAATTCAGATAACCTATAAAATGACCAAATTAACCCCTGAAGCCATAAAACTTAATAAAATCACTTATAACAATTCTGAATTGATTCCAAACTTATGAAAACAACTACATATGAAACGAAATGAATTTCTGGGACAACATTACATTATATTGGATGTCAAGAAAATTACAAGTTCATATATATACATATATATATTCCGAAACTATTTAATTAAATTAATTAGTTTATAAAACTTATTTAAATTAAGATAACTACAAAATAAATATGGGAATTATAGACCAAATCAAAGTGTGATCTTGAGCCAACTTATTGGGCCGAAAATCTGGAGTATATTCCCCCTCCTAGTCGGTTTCATAAAGCACAAAACACAAACCATTTTATTTTTCACAAACCCTAATTCCGAAAACCCTAGATCGACACACATAATTCGACCAAGCCTCCATTCGACTTTTTGGAACTGAGCAAGCAATTTTTTGGAGTCCACTGAGGTGTAAGGAAGCCACGAAAAATAGGAGTCGAGTTGTGGAAGCCTTCGTTCGATTGTGGTGTCTTGTTTTGTTCGGTTTGCCTTGTTCGATAGGTATAAAATCCCACGCTTAATCCTTACGTTCTATAATTGATCTAGCATTTTTCTAATGATCTATATGTTGTATATAACTCAGTAAAAATGTTAAACATGGATCATGCAAGCTAAACAAAGCGTACGAAATTATAAGAGTTAAAACACACATAATTTCCAAATAATGTCAATCGATTTTTTTGAAGTGTAACTACAATTTTTACATGTCCTATACTGATAATATAAGCCTAGAAAAATAACCATATGATTTATAGAAGCTCAAAATAATTGATGCGAATTATTGTTTATAATCGGATTATTCGAAAAATAAAGAAAAATAAGAATAAACCCTAGAATGGATTAGGGTTAGGGTTCATGTGGATAGATCTGATGTAATTAATGTAATTAATGATTGTATAATGATAACATAATGATTGGATAAAACTAGGGCTTGTTTTGGTACAATAAAAGTCTATACGATTTGTAATTAAAAGTATAAGGGCTTGTTTTGCCAACTTTGAAACTTCTGGGATATTTTTGTAATGTCATATAAGTCAGTAGGAATGTGAGAAAAATATAACTTGAGGGTCCTAAGTATAAATGTGCAAGAAAATGAATTAATTATGTTTATAAGTGTCGATTTGTAAATAATTAAAGTAGAAGGACTAAAAGTGTAAATTTGGGAAACTTGAAGTTATTCTGAGTAAATAATGTCATTAAGGGTGTAATGGGTAAATTTGAGTATTTATGGGCTTGATATGTAATTATAAATAAGTTATGATTTAAATTGTAAGTTTTGTAAAGTTAAGGGACCAATTGTGTAATTACTAAATTTTGAGGGTCTAATTCGTACTTCATAAAATGCTGAGGTGATGTTCTGTAAATTTTGTGAAATAAAGTACTTGTTTGGTAAATATAGGTATCATAGGGATTAAATCAGTAACTTAAAGTAATTTCATTTTAAACCTTTGAATCTAATGAATTTGCAATTAAAATCCTAAACTTTGTAACTTGATAAAAGGTACCTTAATTCCATAAGGATCTTGAAATAAGGATTTAACCTAATCTGGAATATTAACATCTTACTAAACCTGGAAAGTTACAAAATGGAAAGTAAACTAAAAGTAATAACCTGAGTTTGAATAATTCGTAATTCCGTCTTCTACTTCTTTAGGTGTGAAGAAGGAGAAGCCTTAATTTCTGCTTCGCATTTGCTTTCTTGTCTTTTGCTTTGCTAATAAGGTACAGATATTCCGTCCTTTCAGTAAGGGCTTTTCATTCCCTTTTCTTTCCGAATTCATTTCCTTATTAGGATTCCCTATACCACTGCTATGTTTCCCTTTTGTTGTGAACTTTCGATGTGGTCTTTGATTTGAATCTTTTGCCATGTACCCTTAAGATATAATTTTGATTATTTGATAGTACGCCCGACCTTTGATTTACAGTTTGATATTACGAGCCAATCACTAGGCATGAGGGTTTCATGTCCATGTCATTGACGCACCTCTGACATGACTCTAGGGCAGGAGAGTGATGACCTGTTCCGTCCCTTATTTATTATTTGCTATGGCCATTATAGTTATGATTATTGATTTGTCTGTGGGGCGTATGGGTGCACTCTAGATTTGACCTGTTATCTGTATATGTTATATGATTATGATTCTTATATCTGGTGACTGATTGTGTGTGCGATACACGTCTTTCACTTTGTCTGAGAGCTGATCACTCTACACAGGTTTGTTTTATTATATTAGTAATGCTATGGTATTGTCAGTCATCTGGGCTCGTGATAGATTCATGTGTTCCTGTTTTTCTTAAATCTTATTCACTTTGTTTCTTTTCTTTGATTCATGATCCATTTCTCATTCCTTTCATTTGACTTCGTATCGGTATGATTTTGTATTTCCGATTTGCTTTTGTACTTGCTACCTGTTATTTGTTTCCGTTATCTATATATCTGTTCACTGAGCTTTTGAAGCTCAGCCGCATTTCTTTTCCTGCGGCAGGTACTTAAGCTAGGAGCTGGGTTTAGCTTTGGGATGAGAGCGATCTATTTTGGAGTTGACCTTAGTTGTTTAGCTCTACCATTTGAATTTCTATCTATTTTGTTATGCCATTGTTTAGGCATTTGAATATTGGATTTTGTACTTAAGTTATTTTGTCTTGCATTTTGAATTAAGTCATGTTGACTTATTTTGGATTTAATGTTAAGACTTATAATGTTTTTATTTTGTTGAATGTTACTGTTGACTTCTGATATGCCACCATTGTTGTGATATCTTTACCCTTGTCGGGTTGGGGTGTTACATGCGGCGCATAGGATAAGTAGATGCGGCGCATTGACTTAACTTCGCGTGGGGTCCATGATTAATATATTCAGGAATATTCGTACACCGCCAGAAGATGCGGCGTAACTCCATTTATCTATGCGGCGCATGTCCTTTGTCGTCTTGGATTATAACTTGTGAAACCTTGATAGTGATGCGCCGTATGTAAGAAGTAGGATGCGGCGTATCTGGAGCAGAATGATCTTGATCTTGTACATTTCAATAGACTCTTAACTTCTTGCTTGTTTTGCTCCATAATTAGTCCAAAATCGCCAAGTTTCACATAATACTTGTTTTTACCTGAGAATTACAAAAGTAAACATTAACGTATCGATTCTCACAGATAATATAATAAAACAAGTCAAATAAATAGGATAAATGATGGTAATAAAATGTACTTATTTGAGTTCATCAAATATCCCCCCACTTGAACTTTACATGTCCCCAAGTAAACCTTAGAATTATTCTTATGAAAATGTATCCTAAAAGATGTTAGGATTTATTTTTATATATAAGCATGTATTCGTTTTGTCATAATTGCACAACCAAACACTTAACGAGTTAGAAATAAAATAAAATATTTTGATAAAAGCAAATCTAATCGTTTAACTGTCCAGTCGTGACGAATATTCTATCATAAGCTTGGCAAGTATACGCATCTCCCCCACTAAAGCCAAGGAATAACAAGTCTAAAGCGATAAAAAGGGTTTGTTGGTTAAGGGTTAATCATTCTTCTTAATCTCTATCGATCTCAAATTCCAGAAAAGGCGACAAAATCACAAATACATGATCGAATCCACGAACACGATACTTGCAATTGCTCAAATCCTTAACTCGAATAGGCTAAAGATAGGACCAAGTAATCTTTACCAATAATATTATATCAAAAAGGGCGACAAAATCATAAATACATAGTCGAATCCACGACTACGATACTTAAGATTGCTCAAATCCCTAATCTCAATAAATCAAAGGTTTAGATAAGGAATAATATAGGGTATGGATAATATTTGGGATACAAATTGGTGTAAAATGAAAAATAAACAAAACAGATAAATTAAAATCCTAAGTGTGGTAAATTACTTTCCCAACCATCCCATGAATAAGACTCATATCATTGAATAACTCACGCTTTAACACTTGAAACACACGCTTTGGGTAGACACGAATTATACTCAACAAGATCTCAATCAAAGAAAAACCTTAGTTGGCATTCCCATAACGGCCAACTCCCATTCAATCCATAAATATAATATACAACAAATAGTGGTGATATCGACCACTTAATACAAAACTTTACATAAGTTGGTTAAACAAACTTCCAACTTTTCCTTTTTTTTTTTTTTTTTTTTTTTTGACATCAACATATATGTGTAAAATTTCACAACTTTTCTATCACTTTCTTTCCGGATAATTTTTTCTATACTTTTCATACTTTCAGAAATAACTGTAATAGCGAAAGTAGTAAACACACGAAAAATAAACTCAAAGATATACAATATCTACTTTCGTACCAATTGCATTGTGCAATTTCCTGACTCAACCAAAGATAATGAATTACGCACGCGAACACAGGTAATATAAGGAAACACACTTTGCCTAAAGCAATTAACCAACCACGGATTTTAATCTACAGGGTAGGCTAAGGTGTAAGGGTGTTAACGAAACATTATAACAAAGGTGTAAGAAACGAAAGGAATGGCTCTGAGTGTTTTTCTAGGGGTATCTTACTCTAAAAGTGAGAGTAACAAAAAGGGTTTATACGGGGGTTAACTAACCAGTGTAGTTAGTTAATATCACATAACATATAAAGGCTATTTGGGTGTAATCCTAGAAATTTACCAATTTAGACAAGTCATTCCAATTATGTAAATAATACTTATTATGGTGGTCTCGAATAGTATACAAGCCAAGTTCTAAAGTTTACAAGTCACCGGCACACTCATAGATTTGTGAATTTTGAAAAGTTCATAATTTTTGAAAATAAGGTTATGTGTGCAGCTATGTAATTTAGACTTTAAACAAAAACATGCTAAAAATTTTAAATTTTGATATATTAAGCGCATTTTAAGCATATTTTGAAAAAGTTTAGGACAAGTAAGTGTTCTAATTCTCCAATCCCCCCACTTAAGTTAAACAATGTCCTCGTTGTTTGTGTCAAAGGTTAAAAACTGGAAAATAAAAGAATTAGAACAGAAAAACTCCCCTGAGATTTGCTCGGTATGATCCTCCATTATTTGTATAAGAGCAAAAATCAACTTTCTTGTGGATGAGAACGTTTAAGCTTCATATTTGATGTATCCACAGGAAATGCAGGAATCTATAATACCATCAAGACTTTAACACACCTGAGTTAAGAAGGTTCAAACTTACATAATACATTAGTAGTTAGTAAAAATGAAACATGAAAATTAAAATGAAAATCATCAGGTCAGTCGATACGCCGTATCTTATGGAAGAAGATACGCCGTATCGAGCCTGGAATAAATACGAATCAGAATAAAAGATGCGTCGCATCCTTAACCAGGGATGCGCCGCATTAAAGTAAACTGATAGAAAGTTTTAGAGTTAAAAATAAAAATGCAGAAAATTAGGTAAGATATGACCAGTGCAGGCGATGCGTCGCATCTCAAGATTGAGATGCGCCGTATCTTCTGCAGGCCTGACTGACTCGACACAGAACATAATAGTAAAAAAATTTCTCCGGGTTGTCTCCCGGTCAGCACTTGTCTTTATTCCAGAGTCTTCAAGTTAGACTCACGTTCAGCTCCTTATTTTGTTCTTGTTACGTGCCATCCTTCTTCTTTCATCCGAAAAATGTTCCCGTATAGCTCCGCAACATTTTCTTCCGTGCGACTTAATCTAATATATGCTTTGGTCTTCGTTGCAACATATTCCTCATCAGGTCCCAAAGAGTATTTGATGACTTTAATTTTTTCAGAAATAATCATGGGTGGCTTATTATAAGGGATCCCAAGTAGTCAACATTTTCTCTTGGTGAATTCTTCATCGTCTTTATCAACAAACTTAAAATAAGGATCCTTATTCAAATAGTCATCAAGTTCATCAATCAATTCTTCTCGCGACTCATTGTTATTATCATAGGGATCATAATTAACCACGTTAAAGGACTGATAATAATCTTGAATCTCATCCCACTCATTTTTCAATTCCCATTGCAAGCGTCGACTAAGCTTAGTGTAATCATCAAATTGTCCATGCACCCATTCCCAAAAAGTAGTGTCCGATGCTCCCTTAAGTTCTTTTAAGTAGTTGATTCTACCTTTTTCTTGCAAAGCCTCTGCTTTACGTGGGCAGTCTTCAACTTTTTCATACCAATCGTCGTCTTCAAAGTATACATCGTTTCCAACCCGTTTCATTCCAATTATACTTCCCCCATTACAGGTTCCATCATTCTTATAATCACAGGTTGGCCATACACTACTTCCATCCTTGAAACAGAAAGGTGTACAAGTGTGATTAATATGCTCAAATTCCCATGGTTTATCCCAAACCCATGGTATCTGGTCATTCCATTCGTAGTACCAGGTGTTTTTGAAATCATCATAAGTTTTGAATCCTGGTAGATCTCTAGTTAGCACATCAGCGTCGATTTGAAGAAGGTAATTAAATTCTTTGAATTGTTTGCACAAAGGTGTCTCATAATTGAACACATCAATGTCAATGCTGAATAATTCTTCAATGCCTTCTTCAATTGTAGAATTGTCATGTGATGATCCATTGTTGCTTTCTACTTCCTCATCATCACCTCTCATCCAATATACCCATAACACATCTTTAGTAGCACGGTCCATGCTCTTATGGTTATTGAACTTACTAGCTAACCAATTTGAAAAATCAACATTGTTAGGATCGTGGTTAACGTTAAAGCTAGTGTTACCAATCATGTTCCTTCTTATCTCCATGAACTCATTAAATTGTTCTTTAAAACTTCGTGTCAACCATGAGGTCACAGTCCTTTTGACTTCATTCATAAGAGCAAATTTGGGATCGCCGTATTTAAGTTCAAGCCACTCTTCTAAAGAGATATCCATCAACCTTACCAACTTTCCATGAAATAGTATCTCCGATTCAGCATACATTCTTTCGTTATCCAGATAGCTCTTATCTAATCCCCAATACTGTTCGGAATAAGGCATATAAGAAGTTTGTATAGGTTGGTCTTCATAGCTTTTGTCGCTCGATTTGTTGACTACATTTGCTGAGTTCATGTATTCAATTTGGAATTTCCCATCTTTTTCATCGATTGTAGTCCAAGTTAATCATTTAGATTCAATGATGGGCCATAAGAGTAACAATTCATCTTCAGTGTAGCTCATTAGTAAATCATAAGAGAATATCCCATCTTCAATATTGCATAAGCGTTTGAATTCCTTATAAGTAGCTTCAAGAGGGGTCTCCCAAGAGAATAAATCGGCATTAATCATGAGCACATTGAAGTTGACATCTTCAAAAACTTCCCTTTCGAATGAATTCGAAAGCAAGAGTTCCTTAGCAAGATATCCGTTCACTGACATGTCTTCCATAGCAAAACCTGTCATCATAGGTAAAATCGTAAGTAGGATTTGTTCGCTAGAAGAGAGATTAATGAATTTAGAAATGGATATAAGAATAAAAATAACTGATATCTGCAGATGATGCGCCGTATCCAAAAAGTTGGATACACCGTATCTTAATTCGTTAAAATTTAATCAGACTTCTATTCAGAAAGCAGATATGCCGCTTATAATTTTAGAATGCACCGTATCAGTTTTAATTTATCAAAAATCTATTATACTTATTAAAATTAAATGCGTCGTATTAACAAAAGTTAATGCGCCGTATTTTCGTTACGTTTTAAAATACAAGATTTTTGATTCAGAAGATGCGCCGTATCGATAAAAATCAATGCGTCGTATCTGTTTAAAAATTAGAAAACATGTTTTTAATTTAAATAGTAGATACGCCGTATCTGCAAAAACAGATGCGTCGTATAGCGTTATCGTTTAGAAAAATTTCTTATTAAAAACAGAATACGCCGTATCTTGGGGATAGATGCATCGTATCGAATTTATTAAACGCGTTGTATTTTATAAAAATTAAACGCAATACGCCGTATCTATGAAAATAGATGCGCCGTATCGTTTGAATTAGCTCAGTACAACGATAGCAGAATACAGAAAACACGAAAAATAAAAAAAAAAAAAAAAAAAACCAAACAAAAAGAAACAAAAATTAAAGAAAATAAAAACACACAAAAACATAAAATATGCAAATAATACAATGAATGCAATTTAACCTAATATAGAACAGGGTTAGCGGTTAGAATAAAAATTAAAAAGAAAAACCTAATTAAAATACTAAACAAATCAACAGATAATATCAATTCACTCCCCGGCAGCGGCGCCAAAAACTTGATGTGCGTGTGCTTATGTTGCTCTAATTTATACCCACGGTATGTCGTTGTGGTTTTAGCAGTATTCAAGTTTTAAATTTATATTTAGCCGACTTATCAATATAACACACACTTTAACGAGTAGTGTACCCGGTCAGTATGAATATAATGGTAAGTAGAGTGTCGATCACTAAGAGTGGAACGTATTATCTAGTTATTCTAATCAGTATTTTAATATCTTAAGTTAGCTATACAACCTAATCTAGCGCAAGGGGGGTTCAGCCTGAGAGACTGGCACGGTTTGGTTATGATTAAATAATAAACTAAACTAATAAGCACAAATCAGCGATTAGCACACACGTACACAGATAAATACTTGAGACAATAAGAAGACCTGTCCTGATAATTAAGTAGCTTGTCACTTGTTTTATTGCTAGTTTTATATGAAGTGTATGTAATTAACCCTTTCTCGTTGGCTCTAATCTTATCGGCGAGTAAACCCTTAATGATCACTTATGTCTATCCTACTTACCCTTTCTTCCTACTTTTCTACAGACGATAGAATGCATAGGCGATAGAATAAATAGGCGAGGACAGAGGCATGGCGACCGATCAATGCTCAGCTAGACACAGAGGTTATCAATGCACTAATAAAAGTCACCAAAGACATCAACATATAAACTTTAATTAATGGGAAAGCAATTTTAAGGGGTGCCCATTGGTTTTCCGTAGACACATGAAATCGGCCCATCAATCCTGATGAATTAAAGTGTACTAATACAATAAAACAAAACTACTTAATGAATTGAATACATGCAGGACCTTCTTACAGCTCTTGTATCTTCGTTCAAGGTGTGTCTTGTGCTGCTACTTCGTCTGAATTCGGCTCCTAGGGTTTCTGTCTTCGAAAGCTTAGTGTGTAGAATCCCCTCCGAAATTCGTCTGACTTTAGGGTATTTATAGTTTCTGTCTGAGGGCTAGATGCGGTGTAATACCTGAAATTTAGATAACCTATAAAATGACCAAATTACCCCCTGAAGCCATAAAACTTAATAAAATCACTTATAACAATTCTGAATTGATTCCAAACTTATGAAAACAACTACATATGAAACGAAATGAATTTCTGGGACAACATTACATTATATTGGATGTCAAGAAAATTACAAGTTCATATATATACATATATATATTCCGAAACTATTTAATTAAATTAATTAGTTTATAAAACTTAATTAAATTAAGATAACTACAAAATAAATATGGGAATTATAGACCAAATCAAAGTGTGATCTTGAGCCAACTTATTGGGCCGAAAATCTGGAGTATATTCCCCCTCCTAGTCGGTTTCATAAAGCACAAAACACAAACCATTTTATTTTTCACAAACCCTAATTCCGAAAACCCTAAATCGACACACATAATTCGACCAAGCCTCCATTCGACTTTTTGGAACTGAGCAAGCAATTTTCTGGAGTCCACTGAGGTGTAAGGAAGCCACAAAAAATAGGAGTCGAGTTTTGGAAGCCTTCGTTCGATTGTGGTGTCTTGTTTTGTTCGGTTTGCCTTGTTCGATAGGTATAAAATCCCACGCTTAATCCTTAGGTTCTATAATTGATCTAGCATTTTTCTAATGATCTATATGTTGTATATAACTCAATAAAAATGTTAAACATGGATCATGCAAGCTAAAAAAAGCGTACGAAATTATAAGAGTTAAAACACACATAATTTCCAAATAATGTCAATCGATTTTTCTGAAGTGTAACTACAATTTTTACATGTCCTATACTGATAATATAAGCCTAGAAAAATAACCATGTGATTTATATAAGCTCAAAATAATTGATGCGAACTATTGTTTATAATCGGATTATTCAAAAAATAAAGAAAAATAAGAATAAACCCTAGAATGGATTAGGGTTAGGGTTCATGTGGATAGATCTGATGTAATTAATGTAATTAATGATTGTATAATGATAACATAATGATTGGATAAAACTAGGGCTTGTTTTGGTACAATAAAAGTCTATACGATTTGTAATTAAAAGTATAAGGGCTTGTTTTGCCAACTTTGAAACTTCTGGGATATTTTTGTAATGTCATATAAGTCAGTAGGAATGTGAGAAAAATATAACTTGAGGGTCCTAAGTATAAATGTGCAAGAAAATGAATTAATTATGTTTATAAGTGTCGATTTGTAAATAATTAAAGTAGAAGGACTAAAAGTGTAAATTTGGGAAACTTGAAGTTATTCTGAGTAAATAATGTCATTAAAGGTGTAATGGGTAAATTTGAGTATTTATGGGCTTGATATGTAATTATAAATAAGTTATGATTTAAATTGTAAGTTTTGTAAAGTTAAGGGACCAATTGTGTAATTACTAAATTTTGAGGGTCTAATTCGTACTTCATAAAATGCTGAGGTGATTTTCTGTAAATTTTATGAAATAAAGTACTTGTTTGGTAAATATAGGTATCATAGGGATTAAATCAGTAACTTAAAGTAATTTCATTTTAAACCTTTGAATCTAATGAATTTGCAATTAAAATCCTAAACTTTGTAACTTGATAAAAGGTACCTTAATTCCATAAGGATCTTGAAATAAGGATTTAACCTAATCTGGAATATTAACATCTTACTAAACCTGGAAAGTTACAAAATGGAAAGTAAACTAAAAGTAATAACCTGAGTTTGAATAATTCGTAATTCCGTCTTCTACTTCTTTAGGTGTGAAGAAGGAGAAGCCTTGATTTCTGCTTCACATTTTCTTTCTTGTCTTTTGCTTTGCTAATAAGGTACATATATTCCGTCCTTTCAGTAAGGGCTTTTCATTCCCTTTTCTTTCCGAATTCATTTCCTTATTAGGATTCCCTATACCACTGCTATGTTTCCCTTTTGTTGTGAACTTTCGATGTGGTCTTTGATTTGAATCTTTTGCCATGTACCCTTAAGATATAATTTTGATTATTTGATAGTACGCCCGACCTTTGATTTACAGTTTGATATTACGAGCCAATGACTAGGCATGAGGGTTTCATGTCCATGTCATTGACGCACCTCTGACATGACTCTAGGGCAGGAGAGTGATGACCTGTTCCGTCCCTTATTTATTATTTGCTATGGCCATTATAGTTATGATTATTGATTTGTCTGTGGGGCGTATGGGTGCACTCTAGATTTTACCTGTTATCTGTATATGTTATATGATTATGATTCTTATATCTGGTGACTGATTGTGTGTGCGATACACGTCTTTCACTTTGTCTGAGAGCTGATCACTCTACACAGGTTTGTTTTATTATATTAGTAATGCTATGGTATTGTCAGTCATCTGGGCTCGTGATAGATTCATGTGTTCCTGTTTTTCTTAAATCTTATTCACTTTGTTTCTTTTCTTTGATTCATGATCCATTTCTCATTCCTTTCATTTGACTTCGTATCGGTATGATTTTGTATTTCCGATTTGCTTTTGTACTTGCTACCTGTTATTTGTTTCCGTTATCTATATATCTGTTCACTGAGCTTTTGAAGCTCAGCCGCATTTCTTTTCCTGCGGCAGGTACTTAAGCTAGGAGCTGGGTTTAGCTTTGGGATGAGAGCGATCTATTTTGGAGTTGACCTTAGTTGTTTAGCTCTACCATTTGAATTTCTATCTATTTTGTTATGCCATTGTTTAGGCATTTGAATATTGGATTTTGTACTTAAGTTATTTTGTCTTGCATTTTGAATTAAGTCATGTTGACTTATTTTGGATTTAATGTTAAGACTTATAATGTTTTTATTTTGTTGAATGTTACTTTTGACTTCTGATATGCCACCATTGTTGTGATATCTTTACCCTTGTCGGGTTGGGGTGTTACATGCGGCGCATAGGATAAGTAGATGCGGCGCATTGACTTAACTTCGCGTGGGGTCCATGATTAATATATTCAGGAATATTCGTACACCGCCAGAAGATGCGGCGTAACTCCATTTATCTATGCGGCGCATGTCCTTTGTCGTCTTGGATTATAACTTGTGAAACCTTGATAGTGATGCGCCGTATGTAAGAAGTAGGATGCGGCGTATCTGGAGCAGAATGATCTTGATCTTGTACATTTCAATAGACTCTTAACTTCTTGCTTGTTTTGCTCCATAATTAGTCCAAAATCGCCAAGTTTCACATAATACTTGTTTTTACCTGAGAATTACAAAAGTAAACATTAACGTATCGATTCTCACAGATAATATAATAAAACAAGTCAAATAAATAGGATAAATGATGGTAATAAAATGTACTTATTTGAGTTCATCACTAAACATGACAATGATGTTATTGCAACAAAAAATGCTGAATTAGAACATAAAGTGGCTGAATTACTTAATGAAAATGAGACTTTGAAAATTCATTGCAAAGAACTGTGTGACTCAATCAAAGAAGCGAAAACTAAGACGGCAGAGCAGACAACCTCTTTGATTGCCAAAAATAATGAATTCAAAGCTCAACTTCAGGAAAAGGGTTTTGCAATTGCAGCATTGAAAAACGAGTTAAGAAAATTGACAGGAAATGGTGTGAACACTAAGTGTGCAAAACCATCAATCTTGGGGAAACCAGTTTTACAAACACTTAGAAACCAATCAGTTGTTAGACAACCGACAGCGTTTAGATCTGAACGACCAAAATCTTCAAAACCACGGTTTGCCTCCCAAGTTGATTCGAAACAAGTTTTGTCAAAACCAGTCACTTCACAATCTAGACCTAGTGAAAAGGAATTTGCTGTTGCCAAACCTCATCATATGAGTGCCTCTAGTTCTTCTAGGATTAGTTCAAAGCGTGTGTCATTTGTGACACAAAAGGAACATGTTAGACATAAAAACAGTATTCAGATTTACAACCTAGAGGATGCTAAGAAAAACACACATGAAAAGACTAGGAATTTGCCTGTTTCTAAGAGTAGTTACGTATCGATTAAAGCGATTCCCATAGCAGATCACCCTAAGAATTCTAGATCTTTTTCTGACTCCAAACACTTTGTTTGCTCAACTTGTCAGAAATGTGTTTTTAAGGCGAATCATGATAATTGTGTAACAAAATTCCTGAAGGAAGTAAATACTCGTGCTAAGGTTCAATCCTCTAAGACTAGAAACAACAACAAGCCCATAGAACCAAAGAGGTATATTCAGAAACCTGGTCGGCAGATTGCTAAAGGACAAAGGTTTTCTCCTAACAAGTCTGCCACTGTGCATGAGAAACCAAACACTCCTAGATCTTGTTTTAGGTGGATACCGACGGGTAGAATTTTTAAGATTGTTGGTCTTAGATGGATACCTATTAGAAAGATGTTCACTGAGTGCAAAACCAAGGTTGACAGTGAAACCCCAAATGGTTTAAATGCTGATATCACTAGCCCATATAAATGCAAACAGACTCTTTATGTCAATGCAGGAAGTCTTTACTTAAGTGCAGGTACATCGTTCACTCCTATTAAGGAAAGACTCAGGGTTTGGGTGCCGAAAAGACTGATATCTCATGACTTAGGGGTTTAAGCAATTCAAGCTTGTTGAACATCAATGACAATGACGTCTGCTCACATCAGTTCAGGCCTCGTTCTTCAACAACATAATGACGTCTGTTCACATCAGTTCAGGCCTCGTTCTTCATCGACAATGACGTTTAACACTACAGTTCAAGCCTCGGGCCTCAATGTCAACATAATGGCGTCTGCTGACAACTCTTCAGGCCCCGTTCATCAAAGAAAAGAGAAGTGTACGCTTAAGTGCGCTTTATCTTCGGAAGAAGAGAAATCTTCTTGTTTATGACCATTCTCATCAACAAGCTTCATGTTCTTCCCATGCTCATTCAGTCATCAAGTGGATTAACGTTCATTGGAGTATATTCTTATTCACTTGTTCTATCAAAAATGGCATCGTTCAATGCAATTTTTGAGGGGGAGAAGTGTGAATAAACTACATGTCAGTCATCAAGTGGAGTCACTTACCATTGATGGTATTCTTATTCACTCGTTCAATCAAAAATGGCAGTCATATGCAATTTTTGAGGGGGAGAAGGGTGAATAAACAAATTGCCAGTTATCAAGTGGATCTACTTACCGTTGATTGTATTCTTATTCACTCGTTCAATAAAAAATGGCAGTTAGCAGTCATATACAATTTTTGAGGGGGAGAAGGGTGAATAAACTACATGTTGATTGAGATTTGAGAAATGGTCATACGACTCTCCTTCAACACCTAATGTTCCACTTATTCCATAAGGTGTTGATAATGACTATCATGATATTGAAGTTGCACGCTTGAATAATGATCTGTTCTTGGGTATTCCTTTCCCAGAACCAGGTTATGAAGAATCTCCTTATTCACGGATTTTTGTTCCCTCCAATGTGCACTCTGTAAATCAACCACAAGAACATAAAGGAAAAAGTCGGCTAAAACGTCAAAACGGCTAAGAGTTCGGACATGGAATGTCAAGAGATCATGGAGTTTATTTGGCATCCCTTATTTGAGATTGAAGTGGGTTTCACGAAGGCTTCTACTTATTTCATCATCCAGACTTCATCTATCGATTGATGACTTGCTTGAAGTTATAAAAAATTATGATTGGGACTTGGATTATCTAGTTATACCCAATGTAAGGAGTTACATTGTAGTTCTCATGGGTTATAGCTATCACTTCAAGGAGTTACATTGTAGTGCTCAGTGTCACACGCAGATGCAGATGTGGATAGTCTCAAGAGGTGTTGTACTTGCTTTGGCTCTTAGTTGAGTATATAAGGGTACTTAGGGGTTTTCTTCTGCATCGTTCTTCAATCAACAACAGTGCAAGCTTAAGTAACAAATTTGGGGAATTCTTCGTCAGTTTCAGGTTTGGTATATCGGGTTTACTTCACCAAGTGGTCACAGCAATAGCTGACAGAACATAAGGGTTGATAAAGATAGTCAGAGAGCGTTTCGGTAGCTGTTGATTCTCACAGGATACATTCGAGCCATGTTTGTTCTTCTCACAAGATTTCAAGAATATGTGCGTAAAATGTGTTGCTGATTCTAAGGTATCAAAACCAGCAAGGGGGAAGGAGACATACATCTGAACGCACAACGAGTACACGTGATGAACTTTATACTTCTTCTTAATTGAAGTTATTCCGGGAAGACAGATGTCATAACTGCAGAGAAAATCAGTGTTTAACTCGTGGCTTTTGGTGTACTATTCCAACTACGTGGGGGAAGAGATGTAAGAAACAGTTTCTGATGATTAAAGAGGTACACAATTGTATGATGATTCCTGTGGTCAGTCGGTATCCTACAGAAGGAAATGTGTTCATCCGGGACATACTTTACTCGGTGTAACAATTTTGTTGCTTCTGTGGTACTGTCATGGTGTTATCATTTAGACTTCATACGGAATAAATTGCCTACACTCGAGACTTTGGTGTAACAATTCTCATCTGCAATTTCCTGAAAGGAGAAAAGGTGATTTTCGGGTCTTAATTGATCTTGATGTTACGTTTTCGACTTCATTAATGGGATTGAGTGTGTACTTCGGGTTTTGTTTGTGCTTCATATAATGAGACTGATTGCATCACTTCAACAACTTGGGGGAAGTGGTCTCTGGATATTTTCGGTATGCATTCCTTCAGATTTCAGCGGGAAGTAATGTGAGAAGAATTATTCAAGTGTGAGATGATTCACTGCTGATCTATTTAATGATCCCCCGAAAGGAGAATCACGATGATTATTCTTAAAAGGAGCAGCATTATTTGATGTGGTTTGCTACGATTTCCGTTGTACACTTACATTATGTAAGCTTGAAAGAGAGCTTTGAAACTGCTCAAAAAGAAGATTGTCGGTTTGGGGGGAAGCTATCAAAGCTTCACATTGAGAAGGCTCAAGTTCAGACGATTTTTCAGGAGCCTCGAAAGCTTTGGTGGTGAAAGTTTAAGTAATGTTGACTACTGACTTCTACAAAGTCCAAGAACGATATCCTTATTTCAGTACTCATGTCAACATCTTCTTAAACTGAATAATATATTTTCTACATATCTTAAACCAAATTGTAAATAGAAAATTATAAAACCATCAAAATGTAAATAGAAAATTATAAAACCAAGAAAAACCATAAAAATCAAAAAAATAGAAAATACCAAAAATATTTGTTCTAGGCATGTCTTCTGTTTATCGATAACATTTACGGACCTAGAAATGTCATTCAATAATGACATGGGTCTTTAAATGAAGCTCGAGTAGAAGTTTAAAAGGTTTATAAAAACATGTCATTATGGCTTGCTATTACTTCATATAGCAACCCGCGTTTCAAAATGGGGAAGGCACGTCGCCAAAAAGACGGTTGTTCCTTTTACTGGGTGATGTTCACCCGGGCATGGATTACTTTATATCCATGTTTCTTTGATTTAATGTACGATTCAATGCGTTATTTCCTGATTAAGAAGAGAAGTCTTCTTTGAATACAAATAGTTTTCATTCTATAATTCTTCTGAAAATTATTTGTGAGACACATGGTGGTAACGTGTTGTTTGAAATTCTTTCAGACTTGGAGTGTGCATAAAATTTGTCACTCAATCAATAACTACAACTCTTTAACTAGAATACGGGTCATTGATTGAGGGGGAGAATGATTTCAAATTTTACATCATCAAACGGGATTCTTGGTTAACTCATAATTGTTAGAAAAGGTTTTGTAGTTAATGGGGTATTAGTTGAAGAGGAACTTACTAAGCTTTATATCTAATGGTCAAACGGGTTAGTTGTTAGAAAGATTAGGGCATTATGTGCAATTTGCGTATAGTTTCCTAGCTTTATGTAACTAGAAGGCCCATTTGTGTCACTTTGGAATCCTCGTTTAATCCCCTAAATACTTTAAAACTCAAAATCTAAAAGAAGTTAGAAAACCCATTGTGATTGATGCTCTTGAATACTCCATAGGCATTTGTATGATCTAACCGAATGAGCTTCAAATGTTGATTGAATTTTGTTAGTCGATAGCTGTTTAATAGTTGTTGATTTATTTCTTGTGCACTCAGAATATGCTTAGGTATGTAGCTATCGTGTTAGAATCATGTCCCTAAGATCCTGAGTTGAATGTTGAAATATGAGTGAATTGCCATGTTCATGATTGCTGATTGCTCTTCATGCTAGATAGCGGTTTGATGTATTTCCTGACTATGGTTTGATTATGAGATGAATATGGTATTATGTGTTGGCAAGTTGCTATGTGGTAGCTGTTAATGAAGAGTGAATCTGTATGTATGTATATCTGTGTTGATATTCTTATGCAGATTCCATGGCCGATATGAATGTGCCTGTTCCCGCTCTAACTATTTGATCAGATGTTCAAACTCTATTGACTGGCTCTGAATTCACCACAACAACAACATCGGCAACAACAACAACAACACTGTCATCACCACTACCACCTTCATTTCAACAAAGCATTACTTATTCTGGTCTCGCCAAGTGGGGATCTACAATATTTGGGAAATTTTTGTTGGTGGATGGACAATTGATGTTGACTACTGACTCCCTCAGAGAAGCGGATGATCACATCATCTGTGCAAAAGGTCAATGTCATATGTATCATTACAGTTATCATGTACATCATAAGTAGTGAATAAACATTTGTTGTTATGTGTTAGTGTATGATTGTTTTAATTCAAAATCTTTCAAACATATCATACCTGACACTAACATTCTCCCTCATAAATTGAGGGGGAGCATCGTCTCGTTCCATTATCAGCATATATTAAACCTGACCACATTTTCTCCCACATTTTCTAAACTTATTTAAATCAATTGGGATCACAAATCTCAAATGGTTTGAAAATTTTGATCGGGGGAGAGAATGTGATTTAAATATGAAAACTGATAAAATGGAATCTTTTGGACTCAAGTGTAGGCTCTCTCATATGTGCTAAACTCTTTCGTATAATCGATGCAAATATTGAGGGGGAGTAAATGGTTTATGATGGCAATTGTGGAAGAATACCAAAGACCGACTAATCTTATTTTAATGTACTAGAGTTATAAGGATGGTGAGATTAGGTATTAGTTCCCATGATCCAGCCAGAACCGGAGGGATCTTCCCAGGGACAATCCTCTAGTTAGAATAGAAGTCCTTAGGAATGATTAAAAAGGAGGAAAGTGAATAAGGGAAAAGTGCCGAATGAGATGGAGCTAGTACTGGAACAAACCCAACAAGGTGCTAGTAATGAAGTCTCGGTAAGCGTTGAAAGGGTTGAAGAATGAAAAAGAAATGTAAAGATAAAGGGTGAAAAGAAAGAAGCCCTCCTTACACTTTAGGCAGAAACCGGGTCAATACATATGCTGTCAGAATCACTTAGTTGATTGCTAACATTGAAGACAAAGTATCATGGAACCAGTGATACGCTGCACAACCCTCCCTAGCCACTCAAGGTCCCTCAAAGGACTCTTGTTTCATTTGTCATGGAGATCAATACATATCTATCGTCTCTCTCACTCCGAGTTAGATGATATTGAAAAGGTGGCAGTCCTCTCCAGCCTCCGATCACTAAATCAAAATGCACTATTGAGTCTAGAGCCAAGAGATCATCCATAAATCTCATTAGGACACATTTCCAATATGATTGCGGTTTCATACACCGTGAAAAGCAAGAAAATATATATGAAGAGTCCTACGCATTATCCTCGTGGTATTGCCAGAACATCTGAGTGATACGAAAGTATTCACAATGAAGATGGAAATCCTTCTAGAGCCAACATCTAACAAGCTCTTGGTGGGTGACATGTGAGATCATTTATGGATCAAACTTGCGACAACTAGAAAGAAACGATGGGGCGATTCACTTTTGAATCAAACTTTTTCCAGGAAATAGATTGACGGATGCTTTTTGGAAAACCTTTCAATGTGCTCACCAACTGAGTTTCGAGCACATTGATTGTGAAAATTTTCAAACAAAAGTGTTTATGACAGAAATGTGATTCAATTTATAAAACCCTCGTCGTGTTGCATAAAATGTTTATCCAGTGACACACGAGTGATTTTTCTAATCAATTTCTCGTCAATCAGTAGGTATTTAATTCACTGATTCACTCTACCGTGTTATCTGCTTTGAGGCGTTCCGGTATGAGAACATGCTTGGTATGGCGATTCTGACATTAATTTGTTGGAAGACTCATTACTACAAGCTCGAAAGTCCTGTCAAGGAGAATCTTCTTTAAAGGGGATTCTACTTGATCACAGGTCGGTCCTCACGGAACCAAAGGTTAATCCAACCACACCGAGCGAATGACAAAGCCATATTCGTTCTCCAACTTTATTGCTAACTGTTTTATTTCAGATTCATATAAAGATGGTGATGGTAATTCCTGATTCCAGTAGAGACATGTCAATCCACACTCCATGCTCACACTTACAAATCATTATCAAAGACATCATGATAGTTGAAAGACCTACAACACAGCTTCCGCATCTTTGATGCTAAATATCATGATCCAGAAAACTGTGAGCATGCAGTCCAAAAGTCACAACAAATCACATGGAGGCAATATTACAACGGATGAGCTTGGAGATTTACGGTGGCTGACGATCTCAAAGAATGCTCAAAGATCACAACTTCACATGGAGACAATGCTGCAACAAGATGACTTGAAGAAGTATGTTGGATGATAACCTCAAAGAATCCTCTAAAATCATCCAAGACAAAATATCAGTCATCAAATGTTCGCTGCTGAACGCACAAAGATCAATGACTTTGAAGAATCAAGAACTACGAGCTAAGAAGACAAACACACGTGATAGAATGCTAGAAGTCAAAATATTATTTCCGGGGTGACCTCCCATAGGGGGAGATTGTTAGGAATATAAATATTCATGTGAAGACTCGGTCACCCCGAGTTTCTGTTAACATTAACTAGCTCGTAGGATTATTAGTATTATTATTATTAGCTTAGTTACAATTAGTATTTGTGGAGTGGGTCGGGTCTTTACCCACTGTCAGCTCACTCTACAGCCCACTCGGGGCACATATGTTTGTAAGTATAAATACCCCTCTCCACCTAGGGAGAGGGTTGGAACTTCTTCACAATATCAATCTAACATCTTCACTTTCTCTCTCTAAGGTTCCCAACTTACTTTCTCTCTCTAAAACTCTTAATCTATTCGGCCCTAGTCTCACTATCAAATCCTTGAGTCCTTGTGTGGTTTCTCTCTTGTCTCCATCTCGAAATGTGCATAATCACTCCAATTCTTCGTCTTTTCATCATCTTTTCCTGTACTTGGCTACATTTATTTGCATATACACTTTTTCATGATTAAGTAACAAATACATACAAATATAACCAAATATGATGCACAAAACTAATGATAACGCAACTAAAAACATGCTCATTTTGAGTGTTATCAAATTCCCCCACACTTGAGTTTTGCTCGCCCTCGAACAAGTCTAGCATTTAAGAAAAATAATTTCAATGGTATCGTTATCGTGATTCCAAAAATCTAACAACCATCCGAAAGGAACAATTGTTAATTTGTATTTTAATGTGAAAATTCTTTAAACATAAACAAGTTAATATCGAGCTTGATAACATAACTAAGCACTTCACGAAGAATTTTGAAATTCACTCAACACTCTAAGGGAGATTGATTGGTAAACCACTCATTGCTCAGTCATGATTCATGTGTCTTACAATAAGCTTGTACAAGTATCAAAACAACAAAATAAAACATCAAAGAGGTCTTTTATTCGGGTTTAAGGTTAAAGGTTAGCGGCTAATGTTCAAATGTTTCATACAAGAATATAATAGCTCGCTGGCGCGGATTTTTGACTAGCTAAACAACGGATGGTCACTAGAGTGTACCTTGGTTCGCTGGCGCGTTATTTGCATAACGGATGGTCACCAAAATATGCTCTAGATCGCTGGCGCGTCTTTTAGTTACCCAAAAACCGGATGGTCACTACAATATCCATGCACTACATATCTTTACAAAGCCATCACTTAATCCGGATGCTCGAAAGCTAACAAGGAATAAAGTAATTTGGTAAAGGGTAGGGATAAGGCATGGGAATTATTTATGATTGGTTTCTAAAAAATGAAAAATAAGAATCAAGTCCAAATTCCGTTCCCAACTCTTTATTCTACAAATGATTACTTTCCAAACTCCTTCAATCGTTATTCCGCATCATATACTTACTTATTTCCTCTTAGCTCATTGGCTAATTGATACTCATACATTATAGCTCATTGGCTATTCACTTTATTCACATTTTTTTTCACAAACAATATCTCCTTTCTCGTCACCCCCACACTTTGGATGAGCATACGCTACAAAAATACAAATAAGAGTAGCGACCTCCTTGTTCGTTGAAATAACACATACACATATCAAAGTGTGGCTATCGCATAATCATAAAAAAAATAAATAGTTTTCGATCTTCGAATGAACTTGATTCGGGTAAGGCTAAGGTGTAAAGTGTAAAATATTTTTGTAATTTTCTGGATTTAATCAAAAGAAAAGATAGGCTCAAAAGGTGTAACTAAGGGTATCTAGCGTAAGAGATTAACGCTAACAAATGGGTTCCAAATACGAGGATAATTAACCGATGTGGTCAGCAAAAATATTTCTGTAAACGGATGGCCATTTGGTGTAAATCCTAAGTTGCCTCTTATCATTTGAATCTATTTTATCACTCGAAAGTGATTTTAACCGTAATGCATAACAAGTACAAGTTCTAGAATCAATATAATCACCGGCACACTCATAACGAAATATATAGCATAAGAAATGCTTTATACAAAAAGGCTTAAATCCTCACAATTAAAGGTGAAAAAGGCTATAACATGTACTAGTAAATGTTATCGATTCCATAATGAAATTGCGCTCATAACTTGATTAAATTCCAAAAAATTTCAAATAACCTCATTTTTACCATTGAATCAATATAGTTCTTTAAACTATATGAATTATGTGGGAAAACAACTAGAAAATCAAGGGCGAATGAATTCTAGTTACTTAAATCCAAAGTTCTACTAAACCTAAAAAAATTTAAAATTAAACCATTTTTCTTATTTTCTTCCCTCCCCTACACTTAAGTTTTGCATTGTCCTCAATGTATGTTAGGAATATAAATATTCATATGAAGGTTCGGTCACCCCGAGTATCTATTTAGCATATCACATAGCTCGTAGGCTTATTTATATATGCTTAGTATTATTAGTATTATTAGTTTTATTAGAGTAGTCGTATTTATATTTGTGGAGTGGGTCGGGGCTTTCCCCACTGTCAGCTCACTCCACAGCCCACTAGGGGCACCAAATAGTAGTAAGTATAAATACCCCTTCCCACACTTGGGAAGGGTGGAACTCTTGTAACCAAACACACACTAATCTAATATTTCCAGGTTTTTCTCTCAACAAGAGTCTCCCTCTCTCTCTCTAACTTCTCTCTAAACTCAACCATGGATCTTATCTTCCATGAACCAAGACCACCCGAATCATCCACACAATCAATATGGTTATTTCCTACAATTGGTATCAAGAGCCATGGTTAGATCCGATTGATTGTGTGTTGATGTTATATTTCTGTTGATTCGAATACTAGTTCGTGGTCTGTATCCAGTTTGTGTTATTTCCTTGTGTCCGAATATTTAATCTATGATGGTCCATGTGTTCTTGTTGTTCATTTGATTTAATCTTGGGCCCAATGTAACCCACTGTTATATCATGAAATTTTTCCATATGATGTGTCAACTAACAGATCCATTCGTCTTGGGCTTCAACTGTTTTAAGAAGTGGTTATGTTGTTTTGTTTTTTGTTCATACAGTCAACTCACAAGAACATGTGAGATTTCAAGAACATTTGAGTCACTTGTTATGGCTGTAACGGGTGTTCTTACTAGTAGTTTTTGTGTGCTTAGTGCTATTTCTTGCTTGTGGTTTATCATTGTTTTGGTTGATGTGGTTCGAACAGACAAGAAATAATTGAAGAATGATGTTCTTGGTTGCTGCTGGTGTTAAAGGGATATTCTTGAATGCGGTTTGTGGTATTCTTGGGTGCAGTTTGGAGTGTAACCAAAAAGGGGTAAAAGACAAAAGTGTGAGAGTGACAGCTTTGACTGGTCAAACATGCGGTTTGTCCTGGACGCGGTTTGTCTACTTAGTCATGGACTCGGTTTGTCTGTTTAACCACGAACGCGGTTTGTCTGTTTAATTACGAACGCGGTTTGTCTGTTTAACCACGTACGCGGTTTGACTGTATAATCACGGACGCGGTTTGTCTGTACACACATGTACTCGGTTTGTCTGCATAATCACGAACTCGGTTTGTCTACCATTTCATCGATGCGGTTTGTCACTCGGTCAAATGGTCAAACGACAACAACAAACAACAACGACACAATCCTAAACCCAGTCAACAACAGGTTACTAAAGTATCTTTTCTAAACAACAACAAACACTAAATTCAGTTTGTTCCTAAAATCAGCCCACTTTTAACCAATCTCAACTCCAACAAGTTCACAACAGTTGGACAATAACTTATCATCAATTCGACCCACATCCGGCCAATAAAAAAATTAAACCGATCTCAGTTTTTCGCTTATTTATTTTGTGTGGTTCTTCTAACTCAAAGATCTTAAAAGATCTAAACACAAAAACGAATACATCATAGATCTTCAAAAACTCAAAGCAAAATAAAGTCACAACATTTCGATCTCAGTTGGGTGCACCTTTAATTCAAATCGATAACGATTTTTTGTGACCTTAACCATCATCGATCTATAGAAGAACAAAGCTTCATATTTAATTTTTCGAATGTTATAAAGAACGAACCAAAAAACAATACGGTTTTGATTCATTCTTTTTCATTCGGTTCTATAAAAGAAAGGCCTTGAGAAGTCCTTATTAATATACGAAACATAAAATAGATATCAAAACAAAAGTGTTTCAATATCACTTTCTTTCGTTCGATAAAACAAAGAAACACAAGTGCAAACAAAACTTACCGGTTATTATTGAGATCAACGAAAGAAAGAAAGGATTCTATTAGAATCGGACTTTATCAATAACAAGGTCGAATCTTTTGGTGGCTGCGTGTTTTTGGGTTAGAGAAGAAATGGTGTGGTAGGCGGATGAGATAAGGATTAGGGTTACGGGAAATTAGGGATTGTGTTATGTTAATGGATGTTTATATATGCATATATTTAGGGTTGTGTGGTGTGGCTGTGTGAAGTATGGAGGAGGGGGCGGATCATTAGAATGGGATTAGGGTTAAGAGATGTTAAAGGAGTAAGAGTTAAATACCCGAATAATTAGGGTTGCAATTTAAGTGGGCTCAATTGGTTTTAGCTCTTCATGGGCTTGAGTTGCGTAAATGTATGGGCCGAGTTTTTATCAATGTGACGTTGGGCTGCCTGTTATTTACTCAAGATTGGATTCACAACAAAGAATAAACATCACGCAATTCTTTTACTAAATTGGCTGCATCGTGGCGCTTTGTGTTTCGTGGCGATTTTGTTTACTCAAGATTGGCGGTTACTCAAGAATAGGAGTTGTGTTTGTTTACTCAAGATGGTGCATTTTGTTTCGTGCTTTGTTTACTCAAGATTGTGAATTGATTTGGGTCAATGAATGTCTACGGGATTACTGTGTTGTGGATTTGGCAGCATTGTTCTACTAGTGCCTACGACTTGAGTGAGCCTGAAATTTAATCTTTGCAATTTGAGTTATAGCTGACAAATAACAATTTGTTTAAATTACGATTTGTTAAAGTTGCGTGTTGACTTGTTGCAACTTGACTGATTGCAATCTGACCAATTGCGATATGACGTTGCGAGCTGACACTTGCGATTTGACTAATTGTGATTTGGTTGATTGCAATCTGACTTGTTGCAAGTTGACAACCTGTGACTTGACTTGTTGCGATCTGATCAAGTTGTGATTTGACGTCTTTGACTTGATTTATAAAGATTAGTTTCGTAACTCATTCTTAGTTGTTCTTGTTGATTTCACGGTTTCTCTTGTAGATTTTAGAAAATCCCGCGAAAGATTCGATTTCTCGGTTTAAATCTCAAGAGCTGTAAAATCCCGTGAAATTAATTTTGGACAAGTAGGCTAGACTTGGATTTAGACATAATGAAACTTACGGGGTGTGACTAATTTTTTGGGATAAGTTTGTGCTTCAAGATCAGCAGGAATTGGGAAATTATGGTAACTTGGTTGGTTTGTTAATTCACGGGTTGGTGTACTTAGTGTCACAAACATCTCGGGGTGGATGGATGCACGATGTTTGATGACCCTTGCTCAAGCGTATTTAAGGTGATTAGACCTGAATGTTCAAGAAGTGGATATATACAATAAAGGATGGAAGGTTGGGTATATATCACTACCTATATTTAAAGGAGTTACGTTGTTGTGCTCAATATAGGTTCTAAATCACAATTTGCAATTTAAGGTGATTAGACTTGGATGTTCACGAAGTGGATATATACAATTAAGGATGGAAGGTTGGGTATATATCACTACCTATATTTAAAGGAGTTACGTTGTTGTACTCAATATAGGTTCTAAATCATAATTTGGTGCAAGTTTAAGTCGCGGACTTGTTCTTTATCAAGCTTCATCAAGTGATTGTTGTTTCTCAAGCTTCTAATGGGATTGTTGTTCAAGATCTTCTCAAGAGGTAGTCAAGCTTAAAGACAAGAGGTGATTTGTTTGGAGACATGTTTTTAACCTTTTACTCACTTTAAAGTCATATGCATTTCATCAAGCGGTTTTGGCACATTACGAGCTTCAATGAATTGTTACTCTACTAAACCATTGATGATGAGGAAAGCAAGGGGTTACTACAAGAGAGTCTTAATCACCATCTTCGTTGCAGTAGTTTCATTTGTCTCTTTCCATGTTTTGTGCCTGACAAATTCACAAACATCACGGACTCTCAGCTTTGGCAAAAAGGTCATTTCATGTCCTTTTTGAGGGGGAGAATTATCGCAAGTTTCCTAGAAGTTCCGTCTCCAGCGATGTGAATTTTAGCGGTTCCGGTTACAGCGGGTCAGATCGTATCGGTTCAGTCTCCAGCGGTTTGAATCTTAGCAGTGTCGGTTACAGCGGGTCAGATCGTAGCGATTCAGGATTCAGTGGTTCAGTCTACAGCAGTTTGATACTTACTGTTGTGCAGTTAGTTCTTGAATTTATTTCTCAGATAAATCTCAAGAACTGTAAAATCCTGTACACAGTACGACAACTATTCCACATCCAAGTAGCTGGGTCAGACAGCTTTGTTTGATAGGACTGACTATGAGTCATGGGCACTTCTAAGAATTAGCGCATGTTTCTTCTCTTTTTGGCTAGTCAACAGCACAAGATGATCACGAAGTTAATAAGGTATTCTTTATTTGTGATTGAAGTTGAATTTCACGAAGGCGTCTACTTATTTTATCTTGAATTCGGGGTTGGTTGGATGCATGACCTTCATTGATAACTTGCTCGTGCTTAAAATTTTAAGTTGAAGACTTGGGTTATCTAGTTACCAGCAGTCGGGGTAACTATCACTTAAGAGTCATGGGAGTACTCAGTGTCACACGTCAATGACGATGTCGATAATCGCAAGAGGTGTTAATGTCTCATACTTTGGTTGGGTATTGAGCTCTTAGAGATTTGCTTGGAGCATTAATTCTCTACACCGTTCTTCCAACATTAGTGCAAGCTTAAGTAACAAATTTGGGGACTTCTACTTCAGTTTTTCAGTATTGGTATATCGGGTTTTATTCATCGAGTGGTCACTAATCTATGTACAAGGTTGGTTAGTTGGCCAAAGGTTTTAAAAGTTGTGATGTGATCTGTAATCTTCACAAGATATTCTTTACCCAAACTGATGTTCACCTAAAATCAAAATCAGTCATGCCACACTCAATCTGTTACTGCCTCACGGTTTCTTCTTGATTTTGTAAAATCCCGAGAAAGAACTTATTTCTCGGTTTAAATCATAGATTTGTAAAATCCCGTGATGATGGACTATGCGCTCTTAACCATGATTGGGTTAAAACCATTATCAAAGTTCAGTTAACACATCATGAAGGACTTGATCGGGGCATTTAAACGACCACAAGGTGACTACAGCGTGAATTCATTATTATTTATTTGAGGCTGAAGTGAAATTTCATGGGTGCGTGTACTTAGTATCTGAAGATATCGGGGAGGTTGGATGAAGATTCTTCGAGATCCTTGTTCGAGCTTTCAATACAATGACGAGGACTTGGATATCTAGTTATTTTGTCTTTCTCTCTATTTACAAAATAACTATCACTTTAAGGAGTCACGTTGTAATGCTCAGTGTCACACGAAGTTGTGGATATCCAAGAGGTGATGTACGTCTTATACTTGATGGTTGGTTGGTTGAAGAGTATAGAGTACTTAGGGATTCGATGTTGCACGAAGTCTCTACACCGCTCTTTGTCACGCATTAGTACAAGTTTAAGTCACAAGTTCGGGTTATATTACTTTAGTATCAAGTTCATCATATTGGGTTTTTCTCCATCAGTGGTCACGACATCAAGCCGACAGAATGATAATGGGGTTGGTAACAAGTTAGATGAGAAAAGTAGTAAAGAGAGAGAAATGACGTCTGTACAAGTCAGTGCAGGCCTCGTTCTTCATCATAATGACGTCTGTACACATCAGTGCAGGCCTCGTTCTTCATCAGTATGACGTCTGTACACTTCAGTGCAGGCCTCGTTCTTCAAAGAAAAGAAAAGTGTACGCTTGAGTGCACTTTATCTTCAAAAGAAGAGGAATCTTCTTATTTATGACCATTCTCATCAACAAGTTTTAAGCTCTTTCCGTGCTTATTTAGTCATCAAGTGGATCGGCGCATATTGGAGTATATTTTTATTCACTTGTTCAACCAAAAATTGCAGTTGACAAGCATATGCAATTTTTGAGGGGGGGAAAGGGTGAATAAACAACATGTCAGTCGTCAAGAACCGTCAAGTGGAGCTACTTACCGTTGATGGTATTCATATTCACCAGTTCAATCATCAAAAATTGCAGTTGGCAGGTATATGCAATTTTTGAGGGGGGGAAAGGGTGAATATTAATCTACATGTTGGTTGATGATTGAGAAATGGTCATACGACTCCTGAATACGTCAGTTCAGGAGTCGTGCAAACCATGTTTCTCCAACACTGCTTCTTCCGTCTATCAAGGTGTTGAAGAACATGGTCATGGAATGCTAATCTACATCGTCTCACGGGCTGGTACAATCAGCAACAATGGGTTTCTAGTCAATGCTTCATGTACACTTCATAAGGCTACATGTACACATCATGATGATGATTCCGATTAATCGTAACCATCATGGGGGAGAGAAATGTGTACACCAAGGACGCACAACAGGTTCACGTGATCGGGCTTAATCATATATTCCGGTGTTAAGAACCGTAGAGATGATCAGTGGTTCAACTTGTTACCTTGGTATCTACGTTTCACTGTTACGTCATGGGCTGATTAATCGTAACCATCAGGGGAGAGAGAATGTGTACATCAAGGACGCACAACAGGTTCAAGTGATCAGGGCTTAATATCCAAGGATGGATACATACTATAGATGATCAGTGGTTCAACTTGTTACTTTGGTGTTATACGTAAGACTGAAGAAGGTCGAGTCGTCAGTCTATTCTACATTCTCTGTTGGGAGTTATCATTTCATGTGTATGCTGCGGGCTGATGGATTACATGTAAGGTTACTGGAAGGCATTGGGTGAGATGAAGATGATTGGTATTTTGTTCCTCCACATTGGGCAATCTTGAAGAAGGTCGAGTCTTCAGTCTTCTCTACATTCAAAAATGTTGAGCTCTTTTCTTACAACTTGATATTTAACTTAATCCCATGACAGTTCTTGTTTGATGAGTTGTGGAGTTAAGTTAAGTTCAAGTTGTTCTGTAGTTTAAGGTTAGGTCCAACTTGATTTTAACCTAATCTCATGACAGTTCTTGTTTGATGAGTTGTGAGGTTAAGCTGAAATCAAGTTGTTACTGGGCTTAAATTTGTGGTTTAGTTTAACCTCACGACAGTTCTTGTTTGATGAGTTGTGGGGTTAAGCTAGATTTCAGTTGAGGCTCAACTTAAACTACCGAAAAGATGCCTAAGGTTTTTGACGGCGTTACTCTAGGACGGGAGTGTTAGAAGATTAAATACGGCATGCATTTGGTTATCAAAAGACTTCTTCATATTTCGGGCGTTCATCCAAAGTCTTCTTCCTATTATGGGTGTTCATCAGAAAGGTTCTCAGATTGGGGGAGAGCACTAATTAGGGGAGAGTGAAAAGCCAGAATCATTCCCTGATTGAAAGTGCTCACATTGCTCTTCAGCAAGTCAAGTGATGAATGCGGTGAAGATTCAGAATGCTGAGGAGTAATGGTTTCTGGTTCGTATCCTTGTACATATATACTTATTCATATTTTATACCATCTTGTAAATAGATATATAGGAAATCTTGCTAATTGTAAATAGAGAAACGTAAAATCAGAAAAACCATAAAAATTAAAAAATTAGAAAAGACCAAAAAAAAAAAATAGTTTCACCTAGGCATGTCTTCTGTTTATCGATAACATTTACGGACTTAGAAATGTCATTCAATAATGGCACGGGTCTTTAAATGAAGCTCGAGCAGAAGTTAAAATGGATTGTTAAAACATGTCAAATGGCTTGCTATTACTTTAGATAGCAACCCGCGCTTCAAAATGGGGAAAGCACGTCGCCAAAAGGACGGCTGTTCCTCCAACTGGGTGATGTTCACCTGGGCATGGATTACTTCATATCCATGTTTCCTGATTTGATGTACACTTCAGTGCATCATTTCTTGTAAAAGAAGAGAAATCTTCTTAGTATAACAAATAGTTTTCATTCTATGATTCTTCTGAAAATTATTTGTGAGACACTTGGTGAATATGTGTTGTATGAAATTTGTTTATACTTGGATTATGCATAAAATTTGTCACTCAATCAATGACTACAAAACCTCATGACAGTTCTTGTTTGATGAGTTGTGGGGGTTAAGCGTGATTTTAGTTGAGGTTCAACTAGAATACGGGTCATTGATTGAGGGGGAGAGTGAATTCAAATTTTATATCATCAAACGGATTTATTGGTTAAATCATACTTGTTAGAAATGGTTTTGTAGTTAATGGGGAATTAGTTGAAGAGGATCTTGCTTAAATATATCAAATGACCAAGTGTGTTAGTTGCTAGAAAGTTTAGGACATTATGTGCAATTTGCTTATAGTTTCCTAGCTTTATGTATCTAGAAGGTTCATTTGTGATACTTTGGAATCCTCGTATAATCCCCAAAATGCTTTAAGACTCAAAACCTAAAAGATGTTAGAAAACCAGTTGTGTTTGATGTTTTTTGAATACTCCACTGGCATTTGTATGATCTAAATGAATGAGTTTCAAATGTTGATTGTCTCTGCTGCTTAATGGTTGTTGATATTGTGCATATGTTCTCAGGATTCGCTTAGGTAGATTGCTATTATGTTAGAATCATGTTCCTAAGATCCTGAATTGAATATTGAAATCCGTGTGAATTGACATGTTCATGATTGCTATTTGCTCTTCATGCTAGATAGTGGTTTGACGTAGTTCCTGATTATGGTTTGATTATAAGATGAACTTGGTTTTATAATGTGGCAAGCTGCTGAAGGGTAGCTATTTAGGAATAGTGTATCTGCATGTATGTATATCTGTGTTGATATTCTTATGCAGATTCCATAGCCAAAATGAATGTACCAGTTCCCATTCTAACCATTTGATCAGACGATCAAACTCTATTGATTGGCTCGAAATTCACCTCAACAACAACTTCAGCAACAACAACAACAACACCTTCACCTCCACCACCATCATTTCAACAAAGAAGTACTTACTCGGATCTCGCCAAGTGGGGATCAACGACATTTGCGAAAGACTTGTTGGTGGATGGATAATTGATGTTGACTACTAACTCAGTAAAGCGGGTGATTACATCATCTGCGCAAAAAGGTCAATATCATTTGTGTCATAATAATCACTTTGTGCATAATAAGCAGTGAATCTCCCTCTTAGATTAAGGGGGAGCATAGTATGTTTCATCATCAGAACATGTTAAACCTGACCACATTTTCTCCCATGTTTTCTAAAGTATTTAAATCAATTGGGATCACAAATCTCAAAAGGTTTGAAATTTTTGATCGGGGGAGAGAATGTGATTTAAATATGAAACCTGATGAAAATGTGATGTTTTGGATTTAAGTGTAAGCTCTCCCATATGTGCTAAACTCTTTTGTATACCAAGGCACATATTGAGGGGGAGCAAAATGTTTTGGACATAAAAGTAAGCTCTCCCATGTGTGCTAAACTACTTTATATATCGATGCACACATTGAGGGGGAGCAAATGTTTTGTGGAAACAAAAAGGATTTGGCATGCATCTTATGTGAGCACGGCTCAGACTTCACAAAAGAATTGACGAAACAAAACTGTCATCTATCGAAAGGGCATATCCTGGCCGGGTAATAATTTCAAGCTGGTCTAACCAGTGATGTAAGCGTGTCTCGAAAAGGATGTGTCTGAGTAGAGTGTACCGTTTCGAGAAACTTTCTGTGGACTTGACCAGGCCGGGTAATAATTTCAAGCTAGTCTAACTAGTGATGTAAGCGTGTCTCGAATCGGTCATGTTCACTGAAAGTTAATCAATTCAAAAAGTGCGAGCTCTACCTAACATGTGCAAATTTATAAAACAATCAACCGAGCACATGTTGAGGGGGAGCATTTGAAAAATATAAAACTCTCAAGTGTTTGCAAAAATGTGTTTAAGAATCATGAACACTTTGAGAGATTTTTCAAAGATTTGGTTTATGGCAATCGTGGAAGTACACCAAAGACCGACCATTTTAATTAAGGCATGGAGTTATAAGGATGGTTAGGTTAGGCTCAAGTTCCCACGATCCCGCCAGAGCCAGAGGGATCTACCCAGGGACAATCCACTAGTTAGTGCAGAAGTCCTTAGGTATGATTAAAAAGGAGAAAAGTGTGATTAAGGGAAGAGTGCCGACTGAGATGGAGCTAGTACTGGAACAAACCCAATAAGGTACTAGTAATGAAGTCTCGGTAAGCACTGAAGGGGTTGAAGAATGAAAAAGAATTGTAAAGATAAAGGGTGAAAAGAAATAGCCCTCCTTACAACTTAGGCAGAAACTGGGTCAATACATATGCTGTCAGAATCACTTAGTTGATTGCTGGCATTGAAGACAAAGTATCATGGACCCAGTGATACGCTGCACAACCCTCCCTAGCCACTCAAGGTCCCTCAAAGGATTCTTGTTTCAATTGTCACGGAGTTCAATACATTCCTATCGTCTCTCTCACTCCGAGTTAGATGATATTGAATAGGTGGCAGTCCTCTCCAGCCTCCGCTCACTAAATCAAAACGCACTATAGAGTCTAGAGCCACGAGATGCATAAAAAGATCTCATAGGAACACGAATTATTTCTACACTGGGTGTTCAACATTAAGGACACCAGTTGTAAACTTACGAGTCCTACGCAGATCTTAGCAATCTGCCAGAACATTTATGAGAGAATCTACTAATGTAATTCTCAATGATTGAATGGAAATTCCTGCCAGGGTCAACATCAAGCAGCCCTGAAAGCAGGTCACTTCGGTAATTCTTTATGGATTACGCTTAGTGGTCGCGGCAGTCTCAAACGGTCTACAGTCGTGGAGTGATCTCCAGCGACTCACCTAATCGTTGATGTGCTACGGTTCGATCTTAAAAAGCCCTCTGTGGGTTTTCGATTAGGAACGGTCTTGGTAAGGATTAGAGAGAGTTTTCACACTATGCTGTTAACAATCTCGAAGTCCAAACCTGTAAGTACCGGTTGATTTGTTGCTAACTGTCGTATGCAAGAACTTCTGGCGGGTGTAGCAGTGGAATGCTGTAGCTGGTTGCTGTTGTAGCTGGTTGCAGAAAAGAGGCCAATCCTATACCACATGTTCACACTACATCATCATTGTAACTCAACAATGTCATGATCAACCTAAAAGACCTTTAACACGGCTTCTGCAAACTCTGATGCTAAAGATCATGACACCAAATAGTGTGAGCATGTCGGCTCGAAGAATATCACATCACAAGGAAACATACTGCTGAAAGATGACTTGAAGAAAAATGTTGGATGATGAACTCAAAGAATTCTCAAAGATCATCCAAGACAACCGATCAGTCATCAAAAGATTACTGCTGAATGCACAAAGTTTCAAGAATGAAGAATCGAAGACTACGAGCTATGAAGTCAAGATCAAAAGATCAAATGCTAGAATTCGAAATATTATTTCCGGGGTGACCTCCCTTAGGGGGAGATTGTTAGGAATATAAATATTCATATAAAGGTTCGGTCACCCCGAGTATCTATTTAGCATATCACATAGCTCGTAGGCTTATTTATATATGCTTAGTATTATTAGTATTATTAGTTTTATTAGAGTAGTCGTATTTATATTTGTGGAGTGGGTCGGGGCTTTCCCCACTGTCAGCTCACTCCACAGCCCACTAGGGGCACCAAATAGTAGTAAGTATATAAACCCCTTCCCACACATGGGAAGGGTGGAACTCTTGTAACCAAACACACACTAATCTAATATTTCCAGGTTTTTCTCTCAACAAGAGTCTCCCTCTCTCTCTCTAACTTCTCTCTAAACTCAACCATGGATCTTATCTTCCATGAACCAAGACCACCCGAATCATCCACACAATCAATATGGTTATTTCCTACAATGTAATAAAAATGAACTTCAATGTAAAGGAAATGAGAAAATTTTAGTTAAAAATGTACTACCAGGGTAAATACGCATAAGCATATTTGATCATAAATAAGCAAATGAGTTCTCCAACTCCAATTGTTGATCAACAATAAGCTTCCGGCAATTCACCCCTGCAAAAACTGCAAAAAAAAATATGCGAAACAAAACAAACAAACAAAATACTAAAATAAACAAATTAATTAAAAAAAATACGTTATTAATCTTAAAAGCAAAAGTTTTTTTTTTTAAAGAAAATAGAGATAGAAATTGTTCGACACACATAATTGTTTTTAAACACAAACCATCATTATCAAATCATGACGATCACTCATCATCGTCATCCATGTCTTCTGCTTCCTCGCTACCTTCTGTCTCATAGTTTTCGTCCTCCTCGAAAACTGAATAAACTCTGCGCTTCTTCTTTCCAACTCCAGGTGATGATCCACCAACATTGAAACTCGAACCTCCAACCTCGGGAACTCTACCATACACTGGAACTGGCTCGGGAAAAGGTGCATACCCAGGATATGGGTAAGGATACGGACCAGGATAAGGATCATACATAAATGGGTATGGTGGAACATTTGGTGGGTTGTAGGGTGGTACCGCATAATTGGCCTCACGTGCCAAGTGTTGCAGCATCGACATGGAATAATCATAATTATAGTTATTCCTCATCATCATTGAATCTCTCCAAACATCCCTACGCTCAATATCATTTAGCTCACGGTTCCAATCTCCCCATCCTGAATCAAAACTACTCGGTACATTTCCATGAACATTTCCCATTGGTGGTGGTGGTTGAGGTGCGGCAATTGCCAGCTCCGTCCAAGCTCCCAATGTCCTATTCCTCCTATCCAACGCTTTTCCAAAACTCTTATCATCCCAAGTCTCACTCTCAATCGGACCCGAACACTTAACCAACTCTTCATCCTCAAAATATCCCAAATTTCTTGCCAACATGGTCACATAATGACCTCCACAAATGTCACTCTTGTCCTTAATCCCCGGTGCTCTCCTAGAAAGATATTCGGCTATGATCCAAGCCGCATTACCATTCTTATCCTCCTCTAGCAATTTCATCATGTAACAATTCGTATTTTTGGATTACTATTCATTTTTACTATTCACTTTCACTATTCACTCCCGAAATTTTATTTCACATTCTCGTAAATTAACCTATTTTAATGATAATCCGAGAGTTTGATACTCGTCGGATCATTTCTGCAAAAATCACGAAACCGTGTTTGAGAATTACTTTAAGGTTTAAACGTCGTTTATACATCCCGATATGTCCACACAACATTACAAAAAAGAGAAATATAAGTTTTTCACCTTCCGTGACATTCTCAATAATTTTGGAATTTTACATTTTCCGAATTTGCGTTTTACGCGATTTACGCGTTTTAGGCTTACGGTTTTAGGTCTAAAGAACGTTTAACACCAACCAACACTAGACTGAGCCCAGTCTAGACATTATAGGCCATTTTAATTCATTATAATCATATTAGAAAAGTTACATTTTACTTTTCTCAGTTTTACGTAACTTTCGTACATTTTACGTTTAACGCGTTTTAAACCTACGTTTCCAGCGTTAACAGTGTTTTCGCGACCCATTAAACTTATCACTCATTATTATAAGATAATAATGAGTATATTGACAAGTTTAATCATTTCTACAAGTTTCATATTTTTACGATACCCGGTTTTACGTTTCGTGACTTAACGGCTTACAGTTAGCAATTAACGGGGCCAAAACTCACTCCGTAAACAGGATAATACCATAAATGACCAAGTCATCTTATCCTATGTCTCCAAACCACCTATAGGAGGGGGAGTCATCACATGTGTGTCTTGATCTCATGACTTGGTCCTTAGGATGTAAACATGTGTTTTACTTACTTAGGAAGCTTTCTTAAAGTCAAGAAACTAACCTCCTTATTAGCCTATAAATACCCCCCCACCCCTCTTCATTTCCAACCTCCAAAAACACAAAAACACTTCCTTTTTGCTTGTTACTTCAAGTATTATTCAAGAAAACAAGCTCCATATCAATTCCAAAGCTCTTGTTAAGCTTTGATTGATCCAAGTTCTAGTTTCTTCCATCCTTTGGTGATCTTCCATCCACACAAGAAGTGTTCTAGTAGAAGACTTCAAGTGCCTTCTCAAGTAGTCACAAGTTGGTGTCAAGAGCTTAGAGAAGTTGGAAGCTAGAGATTCTAGTTCTTGTCCTAATTCTTAACCTTTGATTCCTTTCTTTAGAAAGCCAAAAGTTGTAAGAAACCTTGACACACTCTCTTGCTCTACATCATTTACATGCTTTTTATACTTTATTTATGCTATATATGGTCTTTACATTATGTTCATGATGTACAAAAACCTTTAAAACAAGTTAAGAGAACTATATGTTAACTTAATGTAAGTAAACAAGAAAACTAGTGACATATATTGTGAAAAACGACCAAAATAGTATAACTATGATATTGGATAATTACCTTCTGTTAAAGAGGGCTTTACAAGGAAAACATAGCAATTTGAATCACCCAAAATGAGTACACGAGTCAAAAGATACGGCCAAAAGAAGTTAGCGAAACCAAAAACGCCAAAACTGCCCAAAAACAAGCTGTTAAGAAGATGTCCTTTTTAAACGAGGCCTTTCTGGTCCGTTTCATCAAAAAGTTAAAACACGAAAGTTGTCCGGAATGATGTTTTGCATCTACCTTTCAAAAATTCGGCCTGAAAACACTTAAAACATGCCATTTCCCTTCAAAAACAGAAACAGCCCTATATATAGTCTCACGACTATACACTTTGTCACGATAATGGCCTTAGGCCGAGACCACCGCCACGGCTAAGGCCAAGGATGAGTCTCAAGACCATGGTAGCCAAGACCAAAGCCACGACAAGGTCACGGCTAAGACCTTAAGGCTTTCTAAACCTTAATCATTAACTAAAGTTTTAGTCTTAACAAAACAAAACAATTTGGATCTACTCCATCGATAAACCATGAGATTTTGCAAGTAATATCACATCCATACTAGACTTAATAAACTGATAAAGATAACAATCTTCATTCAAAATAAACTTTCCAAAGTTTATTTGACCTTAGGACATGTAACTTTTAATGACCAAAAACATATATTTTCTATCGAATACTACAATACTAGGGATCTTCATGTGAGGGGTTCATTAGAGTAAAATGGATCGACGAGTTGCTGGATTTACGAATTAAAGTGTCCTGGCTCCTCGAACGTTTACTGCATGACCTCTGGATTATAATGGCCCGAACGGTAGTACGAGATATACAAATTAAACATGTTTCATAAACCATCTTTATACAACGACATACACAACATAGTAAGTACTACATCATGAACAATAGGAAGACATATATAGGCACGTTTTTGTATTCTTAGACATTGTTCCAACCTAAGTCGCAACAATCTATTATAGGTTGCTCTTAGAGACTTTCGCGACTCGACTACCATTTCCATTGCTTACTACATAACTCAAGGTGAGTTCATAGCCCCACTTCTATTACTTAATTGTTTTACAAACCCTTAGGGGGATACATGCTATTTTTAAACTGAACACATTGCTTTGAAACTGTATGCTATATCTGAATCTGTTATTTGCACTAAGTACCACTATTGCCAAACTTATGTCCCTATTATCATGAACCATTAATCACGAGTGAAGTGAACGCGAATAATGTGGATAGGCTTATCGGGATTGACAAATCCCGTTTTGTTAACCAAGTCCGGTAAATAAACGCACTCTATTTGAAGAACCATAGGTTTAATGGAAAATTACCTATTAGGGCACTGTTACTATTATATCAATTTCTATTGACAAACTGTTAACGTTTTCGGTGACATGAGCTTAGTGCAATAATAATTGTTTTGTCTTATAAACTATGAATGTGAGACTAATTACCTCACGTTACGAATATTGTGTTCAACTGATTACCTAAACTCTATGAATATCACTCAACCTTTGTGTTGACCGTTTTAAGCATGTATCTCAGGTGCATAATAATCAAGGATGGCACGGAGGGGCACAGACTCAATCAAGAAGGCTATAACTTACTTTATCATTCGAAAAACATCAAAAGACTTTATATTGATGTATTTTGTAAACATGGAACCATCTGGGACCTATCTTTGTAAACTCTGATATATTTCAATAATTCGAATGATAAGTCTTTTTAAACGAATCAGATAGAGTTCTTTTTCTATTATTATGACTGTTGTGCCGTCGAGTAACACCTAGTTTGAATTCCACTACATTGTCGAAATTGGGGGTGTTACAGATTGGTATCAGAGCCATGGTTATAGAGAAACGGGTCTAATTGAGACCTAAACTATAACCGTTTTTACACTAAAACATTTTATAGCCTTACGCTCTCCGTGCCTTCCATCCTCTAGACGATTACGGACTTATGAAGCATTTTATACTACACATACATGTTAGCATATTGATATATGTACCCTTACTTGAGCATTTTCCATAGGCATTTCATGCTACATGAACATACTAGTATATTGATATATATACACACTCAATATACTTTCGACCATTTTATATAAATGATGTACAAAACATATCTGCGTATGCCTATTCCAAGGCATTACGGTACAACCACATTTTCCCAATCATGTATCTACTCGTGCATTTTAGGATTTACGAAACCTTCTCAAGATATTGTAACTGATTACAATAGTCTCTATAATTTCTCAAGACATTGTAACTGATTACATTGGTTTTTATTATTTCTTAGACATTGTGAAGTTACACAATGGTTTAAATTACTTCCCAGACATTGTGAGTTGCACAATGGTCTATCCTATTTCTCAAACATTGTAAGTGATACAATGGTCTCTGAAAAACTATTTCATAACCCTAATCATTTATAAGAACTCGTTATGACCTGTCGAATTCCTTGATTTCCGTACTAACTGTCTTCAAGAGACGAGTTGGAAACGGCCACTCTATACTTCTGAAACACTTACGTCGCCTTAGAGCACATACCTTTAGGCACTCATCTTTTCTTATGTTAATAGAATCATAAAACTACTTGACTAAACTGAACATCACATTATCGGTCCTTAATTATACATAGCCTAGCTACCTATGTCAAATTAGGGAGGGATCATGTTATGCTGGGAGCAGTCACATTTTTGTTTTATGAAAAACAAACTTTTCACTTATATCCTTAAAGCAAATTTCGTGTATATATAAACAGTTCATGAGTATTCATACAATACAACACCACAATTAATCAAACTCTTACTCTACTTTTACCGCATGAAAAGTCAGCTTCATCCTACGCCATACCACGAAACGACGAATCGAAATACATCATTATTTATCCTATAAACAATTCACCGCAAGTAACCACACCTTTTTACCGAAACCACTCCAACATCTAACATGAATTAAATCCCGGGACGGGAATCCTTTAAGGGGTAGAGACTGTAACAATTCGCATTTTCGGATTACTACTCATTTTTACTATTCACTTTCACTATTCACTCCCGAAATTTTATTTCACATTCTCGTAAATTAAACTATTTTAATGATAATCCGAGAGTTTGACACTCGTCGGATTATTTCTGCAAAAATCACGAAACCGTGTCTGAGAATTACTTTAAGGTTTAAACGTCGTTTAGACATCCCGATATGTCCACACAAAATTACAAACAAGAGAAATATAAGTTTTTCACCTTCCGTGACATTCTCAATAATTTTGGAATTTTACATTTTCCGAATTTGCGTTTTACGCGATTTACGCGTTTTAGGCTTACGGTTTTAGGTCTAAAGAACATTTAACACCAACCGAAACTTGACTGAGACCAGTCTAGACATTATAGGCCATTTTAATTCATTATAATCATATTAGAAAAGTTACATTTTACTTTTCTCAGTTTTACGTAACTTTCGTACGTTTTACGTTTAACGCGTTTTAAACCTACGTTTCCAGCGTTAACAGTGTTTTCGCGACCCATTAAACTTATCACTCATTATTATAAGATAATAATGAATATATTAACAAGTTTAATCATTTCTACAGGTCTCGTATTTTTACGATACCCGGTTTTACGTTTCATGACGGCTTACAGTTAGCAATTAACGGGGCCAAAACTCACTCCGTAAACAGGATAATACCAAAAATGACCAAGTCATCTTATCCTATGTCTCCAAACCGCCTATAGGAGGGGGAGTCATCACATGTGTGTCTTGATCTCATGGCTTGGTCTTTAGGATGTAAACATGTGTTTTACTTACTTAGGAAGCTTTCTTAAAGTCAAGAAACTAACCTCCTCATTAGCCTATAAATATCCCCCCTCCCCTCTTCATTTCCAACGTCCAAAAACACAAACACACTTCCTTTTTGCTAGTTACTTCAAGTATTATTCAAGAAAACAAGCTCCATATCAATTCCAAAGCTCTTGTTAAGCTTTGATTGATCCAAGTTCTAGTTTCTTCCATCCTTTGGTGATCTTCCATCCACACAGAAGTGTTCTGGTAGAAGACTTCAAGTGCCTTCTCAAGTAGTCACAAGTTGGTGTCAAGTGCTTAGAGAAGTTGGAAGCTAGAGATCCTAGTTCTTGTCCTAATTCTTAACCTTTGATTCCTTTCTTTAGAAAGCCAAAAGTTGTAAGAAACCTTGACACACTCTCTTGCTCTACATCATTTACATGCTTATTATACTTTATTTATGTTATATATGGTTTTTATATTATGTTCATGATGTACAAAAACCTTTAAAACAAGTTAAGAGAAATATATGTTAACTTAATGTAAGTAAACAAGAAAACTAGTGACATATATTGTAAAAAAAAATGACCAAAATAGTATAACTATGATATTGGACAATTGCCTACTGTTAAAGAGGGCTTTACAATAAAAACATAGCAATTTGAATCACCCAAAACAAGTACACGGGTCAAAAGATACGGCCAAAAGAAGTTAGCGAAACCAAAAACGCAGAAACTGCCCAAAAACAAGCTGTTAAGAAGGTGTCCTTTTTAAACGAGGCCCTTCTGGTCCATTTCATCAAAAAATTAAAACATGAAAGTTGTCTGGAATGATGTTTTACATCTATCAAAAAGAAATTCGGCTTGAAAACACTTAAAACATGCCATTTCCATTCAAAAACTGAAACAACCCTAGATATAGTCTCACGACTATACACTTTGTCACGATTAAAGGCAAACAAAGAGGCCTAATGGCCTTAGGCCGAGACCACAGCAACGGCTAAGGCCAAGGCTGAGTCTCAAGACCATGGTAGCCAAGACCAAAGCCACGGAAAGGCCACGGCTAAGACCTTAAGGCTTTCTAAACCGAAATCATTAACAAAAGTTTTAGTCTTAACAAAACAAAACAATTTGGATCTACTCCATCGATAAACCATGAGATTTTGCAAGTAATATCACATCCGTACTAGACTTAATAAACTGATAAAGATAACAATCTTTATTCAAAATAAACTTTCCAAAGTTTATTCGACCTTAGGACATGTAACTTTTAATGACCAAAAACATATATTTTCTATTGAATACTACAATACTAGGGATCTTCATGTGAGGGGTTCATTAGAGTAAAACGGATCGACGAGTTGTTGGATTTACGAATTAAAGTGTCTTGGCTCCTCGAACGTTTACTGCATGACCTCTAGATTATGATGGCCCGAACGGTAGTACGAGATATACAAACTAAACATGTTTCATAAACCATCTTTATACAACGACATACACAACATACTAAGTACTACATCATGAACAATATGAAGACATATATAGGCACGTTTTTGTATTCTTAGACATTGTTCCAACCTAAGTCGCAACATTCTATTATAGGTTGCTCTTAGAGACTTTCGCGACTCGACTACAATTTCCATTACTTACTACATAACTCAAGGTGAGTTCATAGCCCCACTTCTATTACTTAATTGTTTTACAAACCCTTAGGGGGATACATGCTATTTTTAAACTGAACACATTGCTTTGAAACTGTATGCTATATCTGAATCTGTTATTTGCACTAAGTACCGCTATTGCCAAACTTAAGTCCCTATTATCATGAACCATTAATCACGAGTGAAGTGAACGCGAATAATGTGGATAGGTGACAAATCCCGTTTTGTTAACCAAGTCCGGTAAACAAATGCACTCTATTTGAAGAACCATAGGTTTAATGGAAAATTAACTATTAGGGCACTGTTACTATTATATCAATTTCTATTGACAAACTGGTAACGTTTTTGGTGACATGAGCTTAGTGCAATAATAATTGTTTTGTTTTATAAACTATGAATGTGAGACTAATTACCTCACGTTACAAATATTGTGTTCAACTGATTACCTAAACTCTATGAATATCACTCAACCTTTGTGTTGACCGTTTTAAGCATGTATCTCAGGTGCATAATAATCAAGGATGGCACGGAGGGGCATAGACTCAATCAAGAAGGCTATAACTTACTTTATCATTCGAAAAACATCAAAAGACTTTATATCGATGTATTTTGTAAACATGGAACCATCTGGGACCTATCTTTGTAAACTCTGATATATTTCAATAATTCGAATGATAAGTCTTTTTAAACGACTCAGTTAGAGTTCGTTTTCTATTATTATGACTGTTGTGCCTTCGAGTAACACCTAGTTTGAATTCCGCTGCATAGTCGAAATTGGGGGTGTTACACATCACCCACAAGTCGGGTTGATTACACTTATCTCTACTACCCGTCCTGTGCAAAACTCCCCAAGCTATCAACTTTTTCAAAACCTTCATCAAATGGTTCTTTAGCTTGGATGAATTTCTCCTTGAACACCCCGAATCACCAACTCTATTCCAATAAGCTGGAATACCATCATAATCATTATGATACCTCACTAAGCTCACAAAATGAGCTTCAAACAACCTATGTTCAATCTCATGTTGCTCATACAAACCAAGAGCAACCACAAAACCCGGCAAAGTATATGCATGCTCATTCCCGCACAACCTAAACCAAACACAAGTCTCCCTCGTAAGATCAACAACTTTCCTTTCAAAATAGAAGGTTGAAAAGAATTCCAAACAACATTCTCGATACACATTCTCATAAATACTAAAAGCTCTTTCCCATGAAAAATCTTCAAAAGTATCCCCATCACCAGGATACACATAAGTCATCTTCATCATGTCCCTCAGCTGATTCTCACACTTATACTCCGTAAACAAATCCTAATTAATCAAACGCGGAACAACAATATTCCTAACCTGCAACTTAGAAAGGCGTTCCCTGTAGGCATGCTTTTCTTCCTTCTTTAATTTACTGAACTTGAGATTCTCATTACTTTCCGGCTGAAGATTATAGGTGACTTTGCTCCTTGCATTCCTTTGACAATACTTGGTCACAATCGGGTTTACTCGAACACTTGACGAACTTGAAGAACCTACAACATTTCTCTGTAGAAAACGCAAATATATGTTAGTATAAGAGTATAAGAAACAACGCTACACGATTTAGAAGTCCAAAAATTCTTTTTGAAAATTTCCATTTTACTTTACCGAGCCCTCCATCCGATCGGTATTGGTCTCCATCCGATCGGATGGAGTAAAAGTCCACACCCAACCGATCGGTATCAATCCGCAACCGATTCTGTTGGGTTTTGCTGTAAAAGGCAAAAACTTTTATTTGTGACTTCAATTGATTCCTATCAATTCCAACTCTCTCCTAACCTGTATTTGAACAATTATGATGATTTTTACATCTCCAATTCGTCCCTATATCGATCCATAACATCTCCTCATGATTTCTTAATCAATTCGAGAACACCCAAGAACACTAGCAAATCAAACTCTTCAATTAGTGTTCTAATCAACAATGTACTATCTTAACATCACTAATTAACAAGCATATAACATCTGGGAATCATCAATTGCAACTTAATTCGATTCAAAGTTTTGATCCACTTTAATCTCAAAATTCAATTAACCAATTCTTCCTCAAAACTTAATCAATCAATCTAGTTCTTTTTGCAATGTATTCCTCTATGAATTACCCATATATTCCTAAAAGATTACATCTTAATTCGAAGTCTATCAAAAATACCCAAATCTTGACCTAGTTTAATAAATCCGAATTAAAACCTAATTAAACCAAATTGATGATGTTACTTACTTGTTTTGGAGCCATGGATGATCTCTAAACACTCCTGCAACTTCCAATTAACTTCTTATGGTTGAAATTTTAGGACCCAAATTTGGTGGAGTGTGTGTGTGGTTTTCTTGCAATTTTTGAAATGGTGGGCTTATATATTCAACTCCATCCGATCAGCTTCATGATCCAACCGATTCGGATTAAGTTTTTGCAAAAATTCACTTTTCCTTTGTAAATACAATTTGGTAAACTTGTGAAAGTAAACTCAAATGTATTTTTCCTTCAAAAATTTCTTTTTGTATGTAAATGTTCCACCACACTTAGTCTACCAAAATTTATCCAAGTCTATGACTACTAACTCTAAACAAAACTAACACTAAAAATCTCAACTAAAAACATAAACTCCATAATCATAAAAACTTAATAAAAAGAAGTCTTAACATAAACCTTAAAACTTAAAACTTAAAATAACTTAAATGCAAATATTAAAATTCTAAGATACATAAAAATTAAAAGAAACAAACAACTAGCACAAGTTTTGTGCTTTATTCTTCAACTTGTTGCACTTGATCTCCTTCATTCTTGAAAGTATTCATGCCTTAGAATATCTTCACTTTGAAATTTTTGGATAACTTCCGGTTTGTCTCTTGTGTCTTAAACCTTCTTGCAAAATTCCTTCCACTTGGGCAAACAATATCGAATTTCACATGCCATTCCCCATCTCCATCTTCTTTTTTGTAAACACTCGGACCATTGGGTCCCCACTCTAAATTTTTGAGTTGGACCGGTAATGATCCAAGAAAATCTGTAAGCTTATTAAACACAAAAATATTTTGAAAGGGGTTAAAGAAAGCCTCCATTGCTAGAGCTCTCTCCATTTCATCTTTGATATCAAAGAAACTAGGAGTAACCGGCCCATATTTAGGCATACCATCCTCGTCTCTTCCTATTTCAAAACATCCTAAGTATTCTTCCTCATTATCTTTCTCATGCACTTCCTTTACTATTTTCCCTCTAGGTTTTGTGTAGTAAGTGTGTTTCAAAATCCCATCATCAATAGTCATCGTACCACGACCCATGTCTATTATAGCCCCACATGTTCTTAAAAATGGTCTACCTAACAAAAGTGGTAATTCTTTGTCTACCGGTATGTTAAGCACTAAAAATTCGGCTAAAAAGGCTTGGTACCCTATTTGAACTCGAACATTTTTCACTTCACCCATTGCTTTTGCTTGAGAATTGTAGGCCATAATGAGATTAGATTGATTAGGTTGGGGGTTACTAAGTCCTAACCTTTTGTACAACGGATATGGCATAACACTTACACTTGACCCGGTATCGGCCAATGCATACATAGGAATTGTTCCATTCAACTTGATTGGTAAAACAAAATTCCCCGGATCACTCATCTTCTTAGGTAATCCGTTCTCCACAATTCTTTCTCTTTCAACCTCATCAAAAGTTTTGTCCTCTAGCCTAGATCTAGCCATCATGACCGCATCCAATTTCTTACGGTATGTCATATAGTTATTCAACACTTCAATAACCGGTTTCTTCTCCATGAGTTCATGAAATTTCATCTCCAAATTCTCCAAAATAGCCACCTTTTGTTCTTGAGTCAAAGGTTTAACGGTTTGTGGTGAGTTTGGTTGTGAATTCGATGATGATGATGATGAATTATCATTCTTTAGGGTGGAGGGTTTGGTTAATTTGTTAAGAGGTGCTTTCTTCCTACTAGCCTTTCCCATTTTAACAACTTCTTCCTTCCCTTCACATAACTCCGCAAGCATAACATCTACTTCCTTCTCTTCTTCTAAATCGGTAATATCAATCCTCATTTTACCAAGTGCAAAAACAAGCTTACACTTAGTTGTAACAAGAAAATCCCTTCCAAACACTACCTCCGGCTCATCGGTGTTTCCATAGTCTAGAACAACAAAATCAACCTTGAAAATGTGACCGTGAATATTCACTTTCACATCTTTCACTTTCTTTCTTCCGAAATTTTCATAATCAAGTCGAACAAATCCAAGTTTATCTAGCACATCCTCGGTAATATAATTATCTCCATACTCCATATTCAATTGAGCATCCCAAGTTTTGACTCCTTCCACACCACAAGGTGTAGCAAACCTCATGTGTGGTGCATCGAACTCCTTAGGGGGAGCTCTTGTGAACACAAGAAACTTTTTCTCCTTTGGCAAACAAACTCGGTTTTCCCCAACTTCTTCTACCTTTTCAAGATCCATCTTAGCTTCTCCAAACATACTTTCCAAACGTTCCAAGGAATCACCCGAATCCTTGAACATTTCTTCCAAATTTCTCAAATACTCTGAAATTCGCTCAAACTTTCCATCTTACTAAATCAAATAATAACTATAACATAACCACAAACACAAAAATCCAAATCATTAGAAATAGGTTTAGTCATAATCGAAACATACTCAAAAATGAAATTATATCAAGTAACCAACAAGTTCAAACGATCAAAACACTAAAACAACTAAAAATTGAAAAATTTTAACAACTTTAACGAGGCATCCATCCGATCGGTTTTCAACTCCATCCGATCGGATGGACAAATCGTAAAAATCAACATTGCCCAACCGAATCGGATGCGGGCAACATCCGATCGGTTGGATCAAACATTTTTTTTTTTAACTTTTTTTTCTTCTAGAAATGAAAAGTTAACCATAATTAATAACTTTAATTAAAATCATTTAACTATCTAATAACTATTATTAACTAAACAAAATAAATGAAAGCTCTTAAACTACTTAACTATAAAACATAAAATTAAATATACTAACTACATTAACTAATATAATAAAAACCTTAAAAACATTTAAAACTAATCCTATGATCACTATTAATTATCTAATTAAACATATAATTAATTATATCTATTACTACACTTAAACTATCATTAATCTATCATTAAAAGACTAAATAAAACAGAAAATAAAAATCTATAAATTTTTTTACCGAGGGTTCCAACCGATCGGATGGGTGACCATCCGCTTCGGTTGGTCCTAAACCAACTTTTTTTTTTTTTTTTTTTTTTTTTTTTTTTTTTTTTTTTTAATAACTTTCTAACATGAATGTTCTAAATCAAAAGTTTATAAAATTATAACCAAAAATCTAAACAAATCTATTCAAATCCAATACAAATTCAATCAAATCCCCGGCAGCGGCGCCAAAAACTTGATGTGTTCTACCGTGTACAAGTTTTAAATTTTATAAACACGATTTATCCGGTTCTCTATTTAACATATACGAGTAAGTATACTCGTCCGTGATAGTAAAGGTGGGTAAGTCGAGATCGTCTCAAGGGATTTGATATTTGTTGTATTTAGTATAACAAGCTTTTGCAAAAAGGGTTGTCAATCCAATTTGGTGAAAATTCAAAAAGTAAATAGAATCCAATCAATCAAAAACATATACTTGTGTGTAATTCCTTAACCAATTGCATAGAGTATTCAACAAAGTTTGGTGTAACTTGTAATGATGCACAATTTTATATGAATGATTAACAATCAGTTGGTTTATATCATGAAGAATCATTTCTAAGAATTCAATCTCCTAGTTAACTCCTTTCGGCCTTATTAACTATTATGACAATTCTATTAAACACTAGTTGTTTGAAAAACAATTCTTATCTCATGAATTCCTACGAATCCTTTCGGCCTTTTCTCGTGATGAAATCGTTTCAAATCCATTTTAATGAGTAAATATGATGCTTGTCACACACCATATCCCATACTAATTCGTGTACTAACGTTTTGGAATAAAAACATAAAGAAAATCCTTTCGGCCTTTTTATTCTTTAAAATGTTTTTACCAACAAATTAAGCAAGATTAGATATTATTCCAACAAACTCATAAAACAAGAAATGTTTTCATGCATCACTTTTTAAATAAGAATACTCCAACAATAGTTACATCATACACACAAGTATACCAAAAATTACTCCATAACAATCATAATCAAATACAAGTAACAACAATACTTTCATTAAACTCAAAGTAGTTCATTGTAAGTAAACAAGATATACCTAGCTTAGGATTACAAGAACTAGAATCGTGGAACTATAGCAACCACACTCCTCCAATCGCCTACTATGACAAGTAAACAACTCCAAACTCAAACCAAACTATTGAGACTCGAACTCAAAGTTTCCTGGACGTTTTTACAGCACTTCTAGACTTTCGGGCAATAATAATAAGATAGTAAGGACTTTGGTGTAAGCCTTTTACTAATTTGGGGTGTCACACTTAGCATACATACATAGGGTCCATTATATAAGTGTAAGAACACTTATTCTTCAAGCCAAAACGTCCCTCCAGAGTTATTATCAAGAAATGATCGGACTCCAATGATTAATGAGGAGTAAAACCTTCATTTAATGCGAAATAGTAAATACAGATCTTCCCATCCGATCGGATCAATGACCATCCGATCGGTTGCTAACTTTGGCACATCCCAACCGAATCAGTTGTGGGTTGCATCCGATCGGTTGGACCTGTCCTGTACTCACATTTTTTACTTTTCCTTGACGTTTCTTGTTGCATGCTTTATCCACCATTTAAGTGCCGATTTCTTCCATAGAACTTGATATTTTCTTGATATATGAACATAGAAATCTTGTCACTATCAAATCCTTGAGTCCTTGTGTGGTTTCTCTCTTGTCTCCATCTCGAAATGTGCATAATCGCTCCAATTCTTCGTCTTTTCATCATCTTTTCCTGGACTTGGCTACATTTACTTGCATATACACTTTTTCATGATTAAGTAACAAATACATACAAATATAACCAAATATGATGCACAAAACTAATGATAACGCAACTAAAAACATGCTCATTTTGAGTGTTATCAGACACCGGTATTGAAGATTAAACCGTCATGGACCCAGTGACGCACTGCACTAAACCTTTTAGCCACTCAGGTGTCTCTCAAAAGACACTTGTTTCATTTCTCACGGAGAACCCTTCATTATCTATCGACCTCTCACTCCGAGATGTGTTGATATTGAAAAGGAGGCACTCTGCTCCATGCCTCCGATGACTAAAAACCAATAAGCACTTAATCGAGTCTAGAGCCGCGAGATACATAAAAAGATCTCATAGGAACACTTAACATTTCTACACTGGTTGTTCAACAATAAGAACACCAGTTGTAAATTACAAGAGTCCTACGCAGATCTTAGTAATCTGCCGAGAACATTCATGAGGGAATTCACAATTGTGATTCTCAATGATTGAATGGAAATCCTGCCAGGGTCAACATCAAACAGCCCAGACAGCAGGTCACTTCGGTAATCCCTTGTGTACTACGCTTAGTGTTCATGGTGGCCCCAAACGGTCTACAGTCGTGGAGTGATACTTTGGTATACTTCAGCGGCTCACCTGAACCGTTGATACATTTCGGTGTATCTGAGTTAGCTCTCTCAGGGGCATCCGGTTCAGGAACGGCCTTGGCTAGGATTAGAGAAAGTCTTCACACTATGCTGTTGACGATCTCGAAGTCCGAACCTCTAAGTGCCGAATGATTTATTGCTAACTGTTTAAATTGCAGGTAATCAAGGAGACCAGGAGTTCCACCAACACCATTTCCATCATGCTTATGCAAACATTACGAAGTAAAGTTCTCACGAAGACTAAGGAATAACAAAAGTTCAAAGAAGTCAAAGAAAGTCAAAAGTCAACGAATAACAAACGTTCAAAAGTTAAAGATTGAAGATAAAGAAGTGAGAACTACTTAAAGTATGAAGATCAAAAGTCAAAATAAGTATGAGCATGATGGAAAAGACGTAAAGGCATCACGATCAAATAACATTGGTGGAAGGCAGATCAAGACATTACCATATCACATCACAACAAGAACAAAGAACAAAGATTTTAAAGACGACGAAGCCGAAGAAGCAAAGAAGACGTCAAGCAACCTTGATGACCAATCCTTAGTTCAGTAAAATGTTTTCAAAATACTCATAAGTCAAAGGGGAGTATTAAAAATGTTCTGGTCAAAAATCATTTATTGTTGGGAACACGTTTTGTATTAATTCAAGTCTTGGTCATTTACATGTAAAAGGTTGCTCGTTTATGGGCTTTATGTTTGTTATAATCCACACAGCTTCATTAGAAGCCCATGGGCCATGTGGTATAGTCATTAGCTTCTAGAAACAATGAGGCAAGTGTTGCCCTAAACACTTGCCTATAAATACCAAGCTCATGTACACATTCTAATTGTTGGTTTTATTCACTTTGTACCGAAGGTTTTACTAGTCTATCGTATGAATGAAATCATCCATTTCTCTTCATCTTATTCTCTAGTTCTCTCATCTTATACTCGTTATACGTATTAGATATCTTGTGATATATCAAATCTAGGACCTAACAAGTGGTATCATTCGCTAGAAGATAATTGTTTTATGTGTTTTGAGTAGATCGTAGCTTAGTTATTAGTATACGTTTGGTTTTGTAGCTTATACGTGACAAAAATCTCATTTCTCTCACTTTTTCTTCACACTTGTAAAGTGTTAAGATCATCATAGTGCGTAGAAATCAGATTTCAAGTCGAAAGTTTAGATCTTATTCGTATTTCTTTGGTTTTACACTCGAATTCATAAGTTACGTTTTGTCGAAATTCACCAAAAAAAATTTAAAACACTAAAGCTTGAAACTTTTTTATTCTTTAAGTGTTTTTAAACGTTTTGAACCTAAAAAATTCAGTTTAAACATCGTTTTTAAGTGGAAAAAAGTGATTTGTTTGATCTGGCATTCTATCGGATTTGGTGAAAAGATGGTTTATCGTAATTCAGTTTAAGGGTTTATCGGAATTGCTCACTAGGGTTTATCGGAATTCATCAGTAAGGTTTTATCGGATTTGCTGACTTAGGGCTTATCGGAATTGGTGACTCAGTAAATTTCTTGCTTGTATAAGCTTGTGAAAATACTTCGACTTTGAGGCAAATCTCCTATCTTGTATAAGGTAGTGAGAAAATTATCGAAATTGCAATTTAGATATGTTATCGAAATTGCCAAGTTCTGTCACAATTCAGATAAGTTATCGGAATTGTAAATTTCTGTCGCAATTGCAGAGTCCATCGCAATTCCCAGATTCATCGAAATTGAATAGTCCATCGGAATTCAGCCCATTTTTTCGGAATTAGATAAATCCATCGGAATTGTATAATTTCATCAGAATTCAGATAATTCATCACAATTCTGTGACCTCATCGGAATTCAGTGAATTCATCGGAATTCAGTGACCTCATCGCAATTGGCAACTGTGAACAGTGTTTCATCAGAATTGATTATGAACAGTGTTTTAGTGGAATTGGAAAAGAAAAACATCTAAATTTACACTTAACCAAAACCAAACTTTATAACTCGGTTATTACATTTGATGATCCTCTTGATGATGATAATAATGATCAACTTGAACAAGATGATCTTTTGCTTGGTCCAGATCCAGAGCTCATGACCTTGCTCTTGACCACCCAAACCTAGTTGGACTCACAAAAATCCCAAATTGATAAATGCAATGAGATTAATAGAAACTTAAAGGCCAAAGTAGCATTATTGACCAAGGATCTTGAGTGCTATAAACTTCAACTTTCAAACTATGAAACAAAAGAAAAACGGGAAAAAAGTTTTGAAGTTGCATTCCAACAATCTTATGTGAAAGAACAAGAGTTAGAACATCAGATACGTGAATTAACTGTTTCCAAATATGACTTGATTTCACAAATGGAACAAGTAAGATTAGATTTTAAACAAGTTGACTACCTACACTCTGAACTTTCTAAAACAAAAACAGAGTTGTCAACTTGTCAAGATAATTTTTCTGAACACAAACAAGTATCAAGGAAACGGATTGATTCCTATCTTGAAGAAATTGTTGAGTTGGAATGTAAACTAAAAGAGTTTCAAAAAGTTGTGTATAAAACTGGTGAGTCAGTAACAACCATTCAGAAATTTACTCTAAAGCAAAATCCCCAAGGATATGGCCTTGCTATTGGGGATGACAAACCACTTTTTTTACATAAAGCACTCAAGGAAAATCCGAAGTTATATAGTGCAGAACATCTTTTTGATGACTCTATTATGCGTGTTGTTGTTTATAATCGTGAAGAAGAAATGGAACAGGACGAAGAGAGTCAATCTAAAAAGAGAAATGTCAAATTTAATAAACCATGTGATTACTCAAGAGAACCTCATATTAGCGACACCTTCGTACCACAACAAGATAAAACAAAACAGTCATGGTTTTTAATGCAAATGAATGAATCTTCTAAGGTTGGTCCTGTGAACACAGTAGCACAAGTCAATGGTCCTTTACCAAATTCAGGTGTAATTGCACCATTGCCAAAACAATGTCTTGTCCTTAGATATTTCAATACATTTATGGAAGACATAGAATTTTTGGAACATGCAATTGAACATAATTTAGAGATAAAAGTCTCTACTTTTCTTTCCCCCTATGAAAAAGAAAAGAGAGAAGTTTTTCAAAAACAACTTTTGCTACACGTTCAACACCTGCGACTCTGTGCTACACATTGGGAACAGGAACTTCAATCAGAGGAAGCATCCATGATGAACATTTTCGATGCAACTGAAAAACGATCTCAAAACAAAAATGTAAAAACAAAGCTTTGAAAAAAGAAGCAGATCGACTCTTGAAAAAAGTTTTATGTTCTGATGTTATATCTGTGTTCATGAATTCCATTTATGTGTCTTGCAATGCAATGCTTGTTAATGCTCATTCTGTTGATACTGAAAAATGGAGACTGGAACTTGAAAGTTTGAAAAGAGAAAATGAGAGAATTAGCAAAGTCAGAGATGATGTGCAAAATAAATTGTTAAAAGAAAATTCTCAACTCAATCAAAAGTTGGAATGGTGTCAGACTCAGAGTCTTGACTTTGAGTTACAATTACAAAGTCAAAAAGAATCAATGACCTTTCAAAACAGTCATGCTTCCAAAATTCAGAATATTTAAAAAGAAAACACTATTTTAAAACATCAAATTGTTGAATATGAAAAGGACATTGATGAAGTTTGTCAAGACAGGAATGACACTGTTCGCTTAAACCGAGAATTGGATTCCAAAATTCAACAAAAGAACAACATCATCATTGAATTGAAAGAGAAAATTAAATTACTTGAGAAAGGGAAATTTGTTCACACAAATGTTCTAGCACCAGGAATGTATAAAATAGATGAAACACCTAGGAAAGCATCCCCTCAGACCATTAATGTGAATGCTTTGACTTCTACAGGATTAGTCACCCCTCCTAGCGTTAGCAGATCCAAGACTAAAAGGAACAAAAAGAAGACTAGTATCTAGAAACGTAAGAGCGGCACACCTAAAGACCAAGAAGTAGAAGACCACATTAGGAATCTGAATAAAAAGCATGTTGTGTCTGATGTAGAATCAAACTTTAAAATGTGTAATTCTAATCGTGATGTAACAAATGCTAAGACTATGAATGTTCTGAATGTTTTTAATGCTGATGCTTCATGTGTGTTTTGTCGTTCAAGTATATTGTCTGGTGATCATAAAAACTGTGTTGCAAAGACTCTTTTGTCTCGTAATCAGAAACATACTTATGGCATTTCCTCTAGGTCCACTACTGCTTCTAAGTCAATATTAGGAAAACCGCCAAGTATAGTTTCTAAGACTACCGTAGACAAGACCATAGTTGCTACTAAAACAATCCAATCACCTAGTGCATTTACTAAGAAGAAAGCAGAATCTAGTTGGACTTGGCAACGTTGGCTTCAAAGGAAACCTAGTTTTACTTGGTTACCTAAAATGCTTAAAAATTGTGCTACTAACCCGACGGGTTCCTCCGTTACCATCTCTCCATCTGCATTGTCTTCATGTGATGCAGGTGATTCAAATTGTACTTTGGATTGTTGATAGCAGATGTTCCCAACACATGACAGGCAACCTCAAACTTCTAGTAAACTTTGTTGCAAAGTTCATAGGAACTGTCAGATTCGGGAATGATCACTTTGCCGCTATAATGGGCTATGGGGATTATGTCAACGGAAACATCGAGATTAGCCGTGTATACTACGTTGAAGGCCTTGGACACAACCTTTTCTCAGTAGGGCAATTTTGCAATGGTGATTTGGAAGTTGCATTTAGGGAGAAAACCTGCTTCGTTTGTGATCTTCAAGGAAACAACCTAATGACAGGCAAACGCGGAACGAGTCTCTACACCATTTCTATGTCTGACATGACCGCTTCTTCTCCCATTTGTTTACTCTCCAAAGCACACTCTACAAAATCTTGGCTATGGTATAAACGACTGTCCCATTTGAATTTCAAAACAATGACAGATCTTGCTCGTCATAAACTGGTCGACGGTCTTCCAAGATTTCGGTATGCTAAAGATCACCTTTGTCCAGCATGTGAACAAGGGAAGAGTACTCGTGCTCATTTTCCTTCTAAAACCGAGCACAGTACTGATCATGTTCTCCAACTTCTCCATATAGATTTGTATGGCCCGATGCGTGTTCAAACAATCAACGGGAAGCGCTACATTTTGGTAATCGTCGATGATTTTTCTATATGGACTTGGGTCTACTTTATACGAACCAAAGATCAAGCTCCCTCGATGATCATCACCTTTCTCACTAAAATTCAGGTTTAGCTCCGCAATACAGTTAGAAAACTCAGAACAGATAACGGAACCGAATTTAAGAATCACACTCTTCGTGAGTATTTTGAGAAAGTAGGGATTGAACACCAAACATCTATTTCCAGAAGTCCCGAAAAGAATGGAGTGGTCGAAAAACGCAACAGGACGTTAGTGGAAGCTGCAAGGACGGTGTTAATAAATGCTCAATTACCTGATTACCTCTGGGCAGAAGCTGTCTCAACCGCTTGCTATACTCAAAACCGTTGTATGATCAACAAAAGGCACTACAAAACCCCATATGAACTTGTTCACAAACGAAAACCGAACATAAATTACTTTCATGTATTTGGGGCCCTCTGTTACCCAAATAATGATCGTGATGACTTTGGAAAACTAAAAGCCAAAGCTAATATTGGAATCTTTGTTGGATACTGTGAGAATTCTAAAGGATTTCATATCTGGAACCGTCGAACTCGAGAAATTCAAGAGACAATACACGCTCATTTTGATGAACTCACATAAATGGCTTCTGAGCAAAACAGCTTAGGACCCGCTATTAACCGTCTGAACTTTCCTGATCAATCAGCTGTACCACTTTCTCAACCGCAAGGATTTGAAAGACTTGTTTGCTCCGCTGTTCGATGATTCTCTTGTTAGCCGTGCTTTAGATGTATCCACCAGTTCCACTGCACAACCTGTCAATATTCTAGTACCTGATACAACTGCTACAACAAAAATAGTTGCTGCAGATGCACCTCCAACAGAAACACCATCAACAGTAGAACAAACAACTTCTAATACTGACACTGCAGCTGAAGATTCCCTACCTCATGAAGTACCTACACCCACAAATTATGACCGAAATGCATTCTTCAATCAATTTTCTCCGGCTCCAACAGTTCCTGATATTGCTGAGTCGTCAACGAGCAATTTGGATCCGTCTAATATGCACAACAATTTTCAACATTACCCTTCTACCCACAAGTGGACTAGAGATCATCCTTTAGTGAACGTGATTGGTAATCCAGACAATCCAGTCATGACACGGAAAAGACTCCACACAGATGGTGAAACTTGCGTCTATGCACTTACCGTCTGTCAAGCAGAACCCAAGAATATTAAAGAAGTCTTTACTTATGACAATTGGATTGAGTTAATGCAAGAAGAACTTGATCAATTCAAACGTATTGAAGTTTGGGAACTGGTAGAAAGACGGGATGGAGTCTACGTTGTCGGACTTAAATGGATCTAGAAAAACAAACTGGATGCTGATGGAACAGTTATTCGTAACAAATCTCGTCTGGTTGCCAAAGGTTTTAGTCAAGAAGAAGGTATCGAATTTGAAGAATCCTTTGCACCAGTGGCTAGACTTGAAGCTGTTCGCATGTTTCTGGCATATGCTGTCCACAAGAACATCACCGTTTATTAAATGGACGTAAAGACTGCATTCCTGAATGGACAACTCCGTGAAGAAGTTTACGTCACACAACCATAGGGCTTGATCGATCCAGAACATCTAAACCATGTGTACAGGCTCAAGAAAGCCCTCTATGGACTTAAACAAGCCCCGAGGGCATGGTACGATAAACTGTCCACATTTCTCATTGCTAATCACTTTACAAAAGGCTCTGTTGATCCTACACTGTTTATACAAAAACATAGGGAGGACATTTTAATTGTTCAAATTTATGTTGATGAAATCATTTTTGGTTCAACATATAAAAAGTACTCCAATGATTTCGCAAAATTAATGAAACAAAACTTTGAGATGTCCATGATGGGTGAACTTACGTTCTTCTTAGGACTGCAAGTTCATCAATCCCCCCATGGTATTTTTCTAAACCAGTCCAAATATGCTCTAGAAATTTTGAATAAACATGGCATGACAAGTTGTGACACCTATAATACACCAATGTCTGCATCATCTCCAAAGCTGGATGTTGATTTACATAGGACACCAATTGACCCTACAAAATACCAAAGTATGATTGGGTCACTCATGTATCTAACAGCCAGCCGACCAGATATTGTATTTGCAACATATCTTTGCTCCCGCTATCAGTCTCGACCTACTGAAAGACACCTCTCTGAGGTTAAACGAATCCTTCGATACATAAAGGGAACCATTCATTTGGGGATCTGGTATCCGAAGGATTTTGGCTTTGAACTAATTGCTTTTTCAGATGCTGATCATGCAGGATGCTTATATACATGTAAAAGTACATCTAGGGGAGTGCAATTCTTAGGTGACAAGCTTGTATCTTGGCAGTCGAAGAAGCAGGATTATACATCACTGTCATCAACTGAATCAGAATATGTAGCCATGTCAGCATGTTGTGCTCAAGTCATCTGGATGAGATCACAACTGATGGACTATGGTTACATCTTCAACAAGATTCCCATGTACTGCGACTCCAAGAGTGCCATTGCTATCTTATGCAACACCGTTCAGCATTCGAAGTCTAAGCATATCGCACTTCGATACCATTTCATCAAGGAGCATGTGGAACAGGGTACTATTGAACTTTATTTTGTGGGTATAGAATACCAACTGGCAGACTTATTCACTAAAGCCTTGCCCCATACAAGATTTGTGGAATTAGTTCACCAGACTGGTATGAGGTGTTTGACTCCAGAGGATTTAAACAACTTTCTTACAAACAATTAAGAAAGTCAAACACCAAAACTGTCTTTGTAAATATTTTATCAAAAACACAAAAAGATTTTCTATTTTCTTCAAAAAAAAATGCAAGTACAAAATTTCCATCAACACTCTGTTCATTTCAAAACATTACCAATTCTTTCTGAACAAGTGTTGAGGGGGAGAATGACATTCAAATTTTAAAATTTTCATTAAAATTTGTACTTGCATATTTTTTCTTAAAAACGTTGCTTTACAAAATGGTGGTAATATCATCTGTGTGATACTTTCCTTGATCTTAAAATGTTTTCAAAATACTCATAAGTCAAAGGGGAGTATTAAAAATGTTCTGGTCAAAAATCATTTATTGTTGGGAACACGTTTTGTATTAATTCAAGTCTTGGTCATTTACATGTAAAAGGTTGCTCGTTTATGGGCTTTATGTTTGTTATAATCCACACAGCTTCATTAGAAGCCCATGGGCCGTGTGGTATAGTCATTAGCTTCTAGAAACAATGAGGCAAGTGTTGCCCTAAACACTTCATCGCCTATAAATACCAAGCTCATGTACACATTCTAATTGTTGGTTTTATTCACTTTGTACTGAAGGTTTTGCTAGTCTATCGTATGAATGAAATCATCCATTTCGCTTCATCTTATTCTCTAGTTCTCTCATCTTATACTCGTTATACGTATTAGATATCTTGTGATATATCAAATCTAGGACCTAACAGGTTATAACTCGGAGGGAGACGTAATCTATCTTGAGAATTTGCTTAGTAATGACACAATCCCTAATCTCCCTCCAGAGGTGTTTTTAGACCATGACTTAAAGAGCTTTAATGATGGTTTACAAATTAAGAAAAATGTGAGGTTTACTTTTGAGGATCGCCATTATCTTTCTCTCACATTGTTATCAAAATATTTCTTCCTTTTCTTACCTATCATGTGAATTCTCCTCTTCTTCACTCCTTCGGGAGTGAGGATACCATTTTTGACCGCGGCATCTCCGCTTATAGTTTATATTCCTTAGAGCCGGTGGCGTCTCATCGGAGTTGAACTTTTATGTGCTTCAATGTTTATCCAAACATCTTGAATGGAATTCCGATGGAGATTTTCTCTTCCACTAGTTTCTTTCCCATGGACAATTAAATTCGGGGCTAGTCAAGCTGAATGACTTGATAATATGCAGACCAACGGCAATTACCATCAAAGGGAAAGGATGGTATATGGGAATTCAAGGGTATCTGAGAATGCTAATACAAGGGTGAATTACAACTGTTTTTATAAAAAGACTCACCTCAGTGTTCACAGAAACATGGCTCCAAGAGCAGTTTTGATGAAAACTGGCCTAAAACCACTTAATACTGCTAGGCCTGTTAATACTGCTTACCCCAAATCAACAATTTTAGTGCTAAACCAATATCATGTTTTTTCTAAATCAGCACAGCAAACTGTTAAAAGGCCCTTTTATAAGAAAACAACATTTACCAACATAAGTTTTGAGAAAAAGGTTAATACTGTTAATAAAAGAGTTCATACTGCTAGGCCAGTAGTTAATACTGCTAGGCCAAATTCAGCAGTTGTAAATGCTGTTAGGGTCAATTAGAGCAATGTTGTTAAGGCCTCAGCATGTTGGGTTTGGAGACCTACCAAACTTGATAGTGCATCAATTGTATTGAAGAAACATAATTATATTGATGCACGAGGCAGATCCAAGTCAGTAATGGCTTGGGTCCCCAAAGGAAACTAATTTCCTTATTTTTATGTGCAGGATCATCCACAACAAGACAAAGAAGATCCATGCTCAAGGCACATGACTGGGAACATGTCCTATCTCACAGACTTCATTGAATTTGATGGTGGATATGTTGCCTTTGGGGGAGGAGCCAGAGGAGGAAGGATTACTGGTAAAGGTACTATCAGGACTGGTAAGCTTGATTTTGAAGATGTGTACTTTGTTCAAGAGTTAAAGTTTAACCTGTTTAGTGTCTCACAGATGTGTGACAAAAAGAACAGTGTTCTTTTTACTGAAACTGAATGTTTTGTTATGTCTCCTGACTTTAAGTTAGCTGATGAAAGTAAAGTGTTACTTAAAGTTCCTAGAAAGAACAACATGTACAGATATGAAGAATATTGTTCCTAAAGAGAGTTTAAGTTGTCTTGTTGCAAAGGCCACATTGGATGAATCAATGCTATGGCATAGGAGGCTTGGTCATGTAAATTTTAAAACCATTAATAAAATTTTTAAGGATAACCTTGTAAGAGGTTTACCTAAAAAACGTTTTGAAAATGACCAAACTTGTGTGGCTTATCTTAAAGGAAAGCAACACAAAGCCACTTGTAAGTCCAAGATTTAAAACTCTATTACTCGGCCTTTATTCATGTTACATATGGACTTGTTTGGTCCAACTTTTGTGAGTAGCTTGATGAATAAGAAATATTGTCTTTTTGTCACTGATGATTATAGCAAGTTTACTTGGGTTTTCTTTTTAGCTACCAAGGATGAGACTAGTGGCATCCTTAAGAGCTTTATTTCTGAGATAGAAAATCTAGCTGATAAGAAAGTAAAAATAATCAGGTGTGACAATGGAACAAAGATTAAGAATAGAGTTATGAATGAGTTTTGTGATCAAAAAGGTATTAAGAGGGAATTTAGTGTAGCTAGAACTCCTCAGCAGAATGGTGTTGCTGAAAAGAGGAACAGGACACTGATTGAGGCTGCTAGAACCATGTTAGCTGACTCTAAGTTACCTACTACATTTTGGGCTGAAGCTGTTAATACTGCTTGCTATGTGTAGAACAGGGTTTTAGTAGTGAAGCCTCATAACAAGACTCCTTATGAACCATTTAGAGGTAGAAAACCTGCTTTAAGCTTCATTAGACCATTTGGATGTCATGTTACCATTCTTAATACTTTAGATCATTTGGGCAAGTTTGATGGAAAATCTGATAAGGGATTCTTTGTTGGGTAATCTATGAATAGTAAGGCTTTTAGGATATACAACATTTGAAGTAGGAAAGTAGAAGAAAACTTGCATGTTGAGTTCTTGGAGAATAAGTCTAGTGTTGCAGGAGATGGACCTAATTGGCTGTTTAATATTGATATGCTAACAGAATCAATGAATTATGTACCAATTGTTGAAGGTACAAACTCTAATGATTTTGCAGGTTCAAAAGATAATTTTGATGCAGGTCAATCTAGTATGGAGACAGGATCTAGCCAAGACTACCTTATGATGCCACTGTGGAAAGATGGTTCACTGTTTGATTCATCTTCAAAGGATGTTAGCAATGATGAACCACAACCTTCTAATGATGCTGAAAAGAAGGGTGCTGAAGATGGAAATAAAGAAAGTGGAGTTGATGATCAAGCGAATCCTGAAAACAGTACTAATGATGTTAGTACTGCTGGGCCAAATGTTAATACTGTTGGCCAAATTGATGATGATACTTTTAGTCCAACAGTTTCTACTGATCTTTCTGATGATGACATAGGAGTGGATATGAACAACATTCCCATTACTTATCAAGCTCCTTCAACTCCACATACAAGAATTCATAAAGATCATTCACTTGATCATGTGATTGGTGATGTGCAGTCTGGTGTAATAACAAGGAGAATGACACATGCTACAAATGAACAAGGTTTTATCAGTGTTGTTTATGAAGGGAAAACTCATGAAGACCTTCATACTTGTTTGTTTGCTTGTTTTCTATCTCAGGAAGAACCCAAAAGAATTGCCAAAGCTCTTAGTGACCCATCCTGGGTAGAAGCAATGCAGGAAGAGCTTTTATAGTTTAAGCTACAAAAGGTTTGGGTTCTAGTAGATTTGCCTAAGGGTAAGTGGGCAATTGGTACAAAATGGTTATTCAGGAACAAGAAAGATGAGAGAGGAATTGTGGTTAGGAATAAAGCAAGGCTGGTTGCACAAGGTTATACTCAAGAAGAAGGCATAGACTATGATGAAGTTTTTGCCCCTGTAGCAAGAATTGAGGCAATAAGGCTGTTTTTGGCTTATTCTTCTTTTATGTGATTCATGGTGTATCAAATGGATGTGAAGAGTGCATTCCTTTATGGTACAATTGATGAAGAGGTTTATGTTACTCAATCACCAGGATTTGAAGATCCTGACTATCCTAACAAAGTCTACAAGGTGGTGAAAGCACTTTATGGTTTGCATCAAGATCCAAGAGCCTGGTATGAAACCTTGGCCAAGTAGTTGTTGGACAATGGTTTTCACGGAGGTATAGTAGATCAGAAATTGTTTATCAAGAGGCAAAACGGAGATATTTTGCTTATCCAGGTCTATGTTGATGACATTATTTTTGGCTCTACAAAGAAGGAGATGTGTACTGGGTTTGAGAAACTGATGCATGACAAGTTTCAAATGAGTTCTATGGGAGAACTCAATTTATTCCTAGGGTTGCAAGTCAAGCAGAATGAAGATGGTATACTTATCAGTCAGGATAAATATGTAGCTGATATTTTGAAGAAATATGGGTACACAGTTGTCAAGACAGCTAGCACCCCAATGGATCCAGACAAACCTTTGCTCAAAGACTTAGATGGTGAGGATGTTGATGTTCATCTCTACAGGTCAATGATTGGCTCATTGATGTATCTTACATCATCTAGACCAGACATTATGTTTGTTGTATGTGCATGTTCCAGATTTTAAGTCACACCTAAGGTTTCACACTTACATGCTGTAAAAAGAATTTTTAGGTACCTAAAAGGTCAACCTAAATTAGGCCTTTGGTATCCTAGAGATTCTCCTTTTGATCTGGTGGCATATAGTGACAGTGATTATATTGGAGCAAGTTTAGATAGGAAGTCAACAACAGGTGGTTGTCAGTTCCTAGGATGCAGGTTGATATCATAGCAGTGTAAGAAGCAAACTGTGGTTGCCAATTCTACAAATAAAGCTGAATATGTGGTTGCTGCTAGTTGCTGTGGACAAGTGCTCTGGATTCAGAATCAAATGCTGGATTATGGGTATAATTTTATGCACACCATGATTTTTATTGATAATAACAGTACTATATGTATTATTAAGAATCCTATTTTACACTCTAAAACAAAACACATAGAGATTAGACATCATTTTATAAGAGACTACAATGATAAAAAGTTAATTCAAGTTGTTAAAATACACACAGATAACAATTTTGCAGATTTACTTACAAAAGGTCTTAATGTTGGAAGGTTACAGTACTTGGTTGCACGTATTGGAATGCTAAATCCATAAAGTTTTAATCTCTTTGTGTCTTTGTAAAGGATTAGTACTGTTATGTTAATAAGGCTAGACTGTTGAGTTAATACTGCTAGTGCTAATTAATACTGGTAAGTTAAAATTGTTAGTCAAAATTGATACTGTTATGAAGAAAATGCTCTGGATTGTGTTTTCTTGGTTTTAGACTAACATTTGCAGGATAAGCAAAGCAGTATGATTGGAATTGATGTTTTGTGAGAAAGAAAAATGGTGGATTGTTTTTCAATGATGGATTCATGATATAAAGGATTTAGGGATCACTTGACAAGGGTTTTACCCCTGAGTTAGGAGGTTCTTTAAAATTTGTTTCTTGAAATCAACCTATGTTTATCTGGTGGTATTTTGAACATAAATTGATGGTTTTTAGTTAGTCAGATAGTAACTGAGCTAACTCACTCTTTACCATTCTATCATTTGATAGTGTGTTAGTCCAAGGACATCTGGTATAGAGAACAGCGAGCAAACGTGAATCTAATGCATTTGTGTTAGAGGTAACACCTGCCACGAGCTGGAAACCCTGTCAAGAAGGCTCTTTTAATTAGTCTATCTGATCACAGGCAGTATTTTTACTAAAAATTATTGGTTCTCACACAACCAGAGGTTAAATGCAACCGAAAATAATTGAGTGTCTTCCTTTACACTTAATCCCTTCAAAAATTTTGAGTGCAGCATTGTTTTGAAAGAAAATTGAGTTAATACTGCTGAGAAAAAGTTTTTGTAAAAAGTTAGTACTGCTAGTCAAAAGTTTGTACTGCTAGACTAAAACTTAGTACTGGTGGATAACCGTTAGTGTTGTTTGAGAATAACCGTTTTTTTAATTATTGCTGTTGAGAGATTTTCGTTACTTACCTTGCTTATAGGTTTCCTAAATTGGATAATTCACATAATTTCTTTAACTTAAAAGATTTCTTCACGATAAAGAAACAATTTCTTAAGTCGGTCTAATTGAAACCCTAAGTGCTCTCAATATAATCTCAATTGGCTTTACCAAACACACTTTCTCTCATCAAAGAACATAACCCAGCACTCTAATCCAACTTTTATCAATTTCAATGGCGAATTTGGCTTTCTGTGATAAACATAACATGGTTGCATACTTGGAGAAAACAGAGGGAAGTCATGGATTTCATCAGATAGTGGATTTTCTTAATGCTAGCCACATCAGGTATGCTCTCACAGTGAATCCTACTATATATAGTTCTCTCATCAAATAGATTTGGCAGACTGCTACTGTCAGAACAATCGATAATGGAGAACAAGAAATAAATGCAACAGTAGATGGCAAAGTCATAACTATTACTGAGTCATCTGTTATGAGACATCTCAAACTAGCAGATGATGATTGTATTAGTTCTTTGCCTAATACTGATATTTTTGAAAACCTTTCCAGAGTGGGGTATGTGTCAAATTCTGACAAATTAACTTTTCATAAAGGACACTTTGCCCCACAATGGATATTTCTCATTCATACCATCTTACACTGTTTAAGTCCAAAGAAAACTTCTTGGGAGCAATTCAGTAGCAATATTGCAACTGCTCTTATTTGTTTAGCCACAAAAAGGACTTTTCAAAATTGATTTTTGATGGTATGGTGAAAAACTTGGATAGCAAATACAAGTTTTTAATATATCCAAGATTTATTCAACTATTTTTGAACAAGTACAAGAATCTACTTCTATCTCACAAAACTGTTTTTAAAACTCCTAGCCTTACTCAAAAACTTTTTAGTAATATGAGGATGGCTTCTAAGGGTTATAATGGCATAGAAGTACCACTGTTTTCAGAAATGCTTATTCAGGATCAAAATATTCAGGGTGAATGATCAACAATCCCAGTTGAGTCCCATCAGTGCTCCATCTTCCTTACAACCTCAAATCACACAAACATATAGGAGGAGAATCAGACAGGAATATGTGGTTCCTCAGCCCAGAGCTCCTACTTATCCCAATGTAGCAGATAAGGTTGTCTTTGACAGAATGGTGAGTGCTGCCACTACTGTCTCTGGCTTAGAAACTGGACAGGCCAGTGGTACCATAAGTAAGACCCAAACCATGGCAACATCTAATGAGTCATGTTCTCATGAACTTGATTCAGGTGATGGAAACCCCAGCCAACAGGATACAATGCGGGGCTCAGCAGATCAACCTTGGGTTGAGACTGAGTCTACAATGCCCCATGATTCACCTCTCCCAAGAGTTAACACACTTGGAAGTGATGAGGGCAGTCTGCAATACAATGAATTGATGGTTATATGTACACAACTGTCAAACAGAGTTACTGGCTTGGAGAAAGAATTGAAGGAAACAAAGCAGCTCTATGGTGCTGCTTATACAAAGCTCATTCAGAAGGTAAAGAAGTTAGAGCAAAAGATCAAGTCTAGTAAAGCTAAAAGGAAGGCCAATATTGTGGAGTCTACTGATGAAGATTTGGAGGATCCTTCTAAATAGGGGAGGAGAATTGCTGAAATTGATGCAGATCCAAACATCACTTTGGTTGAAGAAGATGCAGAGACTCAGGGGAGGCTTGATGCTGATATGGGTGATGCTGGTATGGGTGAAACAGATCTTGATGCTGCTAAAGAGGTTAGTACTGCTGAACCAGTTAGTACTGCTGGTGCATCAGTTAGTACTGCCAGTGTTGCTGGCAAAGGAAAAGGGATTATGCAAGAGTCTGAGCAACCTAAAAAGGTGAAGAAGAGAAGAACAAACACAATTTGAGATTGCAAGATTTCTAGATGAACAAAGACTTGCAAGAGAAACAACTGAAGCAGAGAGATTGGCACAAGAAAAAGCAGATGAGCTTTTAGCTCAGAAAATTTATGAACAAGAAAGGGCGACTATCAATGAAGAAGAAAGAGAGAATGCTCTTAATGATCTCCTAGAAGTGATTAGAAAAAGTTAGATTGCAAAGAGGGCTGCTGCTAGAAAGAATAAACCTCCAACTCAAACAGAAAAGATGAAATATATAACTATCTATTTGAAGAACCAAGACCATTGGACTGCTAGTCAACATGCAGGCAGACCATATGAAGGGATTGAAGGTTTATACTTTAAGGCTTACAAGAAAGTTCAAGCTTTTATCCCTATGGATACAGAAAAAGACAGCAGAAGAACCAAGTTAGCAGTTGGAAGTTCAAAAAGGGATGCAGATGAAGAGCTTGATCAAGGAAGTTCAAAGAAACATAAAGTTAGTGAAGATCTACCCTCAGTAGAAGAACAGGAAGCAGAAGATTTGACTGAAGAACAACTTCAACAAATGATGATCATTGTTACAGAAGAAGGAATGAATGTAGAAGCCATGCAGACCAAATATCCTATCATAGATTAGGAGATTCAAGAAGATGGACTGGTAAAGAGTTGGAAGATCATCAGGGTTGGTAATCATGTTAAAGTATACCAACACTTTGATGATATGCTCAAGGGATTTGACAGAGATGATTTGGTGAAGCTATGGGATTTGGTTAAATAAAAGTTCACATCAACAGAACCAACCGATGGCAAGGAAAGAATGTTATGGGTAGAATTGAAAAGGATTTTTGAAACAGATGAAGGTGATAAATTGTGGAAGTTTCAAGCTGGTAATCTAGGATTACAATGGAGATTGTATGATACATGTGGAGTTCACCATGTATCTACAAAAGCTGGAACTGATATCTATATGCTGTTGGAGAAGGAATATCCATTGTCAAAGGGTACAATCACTTTGATGTTGCTTGCAAAGTTATTAGTAGATGAGCAGACTGAGATGGCAAATGAACTGCTCAGGAAGATCTTCATGCAGGCTGAAAGAAGATGAAGTGTTTGGAAGAATCCTCTCAAGCTTAAAGGTTTAATTCAAGAAACTTGATGATTTAGAGGTAAATCACAAGTTTAGGGGAGGATTGTTGGGAATTAAATGACTTCACACTTAGTACTGCCAAGTCAAGTTAGTACTACCAAGCCAAAGTTAGAACTGCTGAAGATTACAACTAACAGTACTAACCAGTTAGTACTGCTAGAGTAAAATACTGAAGAAAGAAGGTACTGCCAAAGAGATGAAGACGCATGAAGAGATATGTATAGAAGATATTCAATGTATATCTTATATAGTTAGAAAGATACGTATATTCTATATGTTTAGAAGATTTATAGTTATCTTGTAAAGGACTCCTTGGTGTATAAAAGGAGGTCCTAGGTTAAGTTGTTTAACATACGATTTTTGATATAAGCTTCAAGACTGTAAACCTAGTACTACATAGAGTACTCGTATTATTGATTAATAATATTGAAGCGTTTTGGTTATATTGTTTGTTCATTCAAGTTCACTATTACATTGCATTGTTAATATACTTCTAAGTATTGAAGAGTAGATTCCGCATACTCTTTGATATTCACAAAGTTTCAAACAAAGTTCTTTTGGATTTATCCAAGGTAACTTAACCTTACAAGCTCAAGGAATCGATCTGTGTTTGAGATCAACAATGGCAGTATTTCCAACTAGAATTCTTGACAGAAGGCTTGGAAAGATGAACAATTGAGCTGTAGCTTATGTACTAGTCCAGTGGTCAAATGGCAATCAAGAAGAAGCTACTTGGGAGTTGTACTCAGACCTACTCAAGACCTATCCTGAAGTGGAACAATTGATGGCGGCTCTCAATCAAGTTTGACTATGGAAAGTCAAATCTTAAGAGGGATGGATTTGATACGCGCCAAAATCAGTTTAAGCAAGAGTCACGTGCCATGCACGTGACAAGCCAAGTTTAGTTAAATAATTGGCGCGAAATTCTGATTTAGTTTCCTTTCTCATTTTAGTTCTATAAGTAGCAATTTTACTCATTTGTAACTCATTCACTAAAATTGATTGTAATCCTTCTTTCTCTCAATTCCATTACAACATTGTGAATCATGAATAATCAAATTCGGTTACATTTCTTGTTCATATGAAACCCAGTTTGTTATTCGAATAACTTCCACATTTCAACTTGATTTCTGGATGTTATACTTTTGTTCATATCATTCACTTCTTTCTGACTGTTTCTTGGAGTGTTGATCATCTTTAAAGGATTATTTTCTATAGCATATAAGTATACTTCATATATCTCATTTTTGTTGTGGTGCCTCTGGCTTTGTGTCATCATTGTCAACCCATTAAGAAATGGTAACTTAATATATGAAAGTATTGAATTTATGTATAAAAATCCTATATTTATGTATAATGTTAAAATTTGTACTGGGCTTACAAAATGACCCAAACATGACATACAAGATTTTGGTTGTTCATGCTTAATCATTAAGGGTTTGTATGCTGTTTTTTAGGTTGACATCGACTTTGAGAAGGACCCAATTGGGACTACCAAGGATGGAAAGGAGGTGTTCTATAGGGATGTTTGGCCAAGTACTGAAGAAATTGCCACCAACAGCAACGCGCATACCATGGTTCACTCTAATGTTAATATCTTTCGAAGCCGGGTCTGGAAGACGCATCTAAATTCCATGCAAAATACCCATTTATGATCTCAGTAGTGGTCTCAGAACTACCTCAGGGTTTATAGCATTTGAATCTATGTCGTTGAGGCGAAGAAAAGTGGCAATGCGATCAAAGGACACTTTAGCTTGGAAAAAACTGATGTTGACTCAGGAAGACTATAAACCGGCTCTTCAAGTATTACAAGTGTTGCAATTGAAGAAAGTACCCTTTCCATTCAAGATGTCGGGATACCGGCTAACAAACCTGTTGTAAAAGTGACACCCGCTACAATAGTTGGAACACCCCAGAATACTTCTTTAATGATTTTTCTTCTTCGTTGCGAAGTTTATTTCTTTTCGCTAAAAACTTCATTTCCCAACCTTGAAGCTAAAGAATCCTCTCGTTTCTTAAGGTTTCGGATGTTGATTTCATCCGTTTATCTCTAGATGTCATCAACTCATCATGAAGTTTTTCTCGTATATTTCCTAGCGGAAGATTCACTAACAACACTAGAATGACAGTGATAAATGAAGCAATCACAGCTAGTCCTTAGTCTTTATATAAAACTAGCAACCCAACACCTACTTGGACTAATAGGAGCCAAGGATCATGCATATACCAAGCCTGGTCGTCTATTCTTTCTGCATTAGCCGTCATGAAGTTAAAAAAAAACTCGCCTTCTCATAAGTTGATTGGTATTCACCCCTAACACTAATAGAACCCGAATTAAAAAGAGGCTCTTCAAGACTACAATTTTGACCTCCCTCTTAACCGTTTATACGACAACCTCACAAAAGAAAGAAACAAACACATTGTCTACTGTCTCCCCAACACGATTCCCAACAAGGTCCGCAAGTCGTTTTCCTTATTGAGAAACAACCAAATCCTAGAGCAGCTCATCATTGCAAGAAAGACAATGGTAAAAGACTTGTCGTAATAGCAAGCGCATGGATTTTTACGAGGATAAACATAACTGTGGAAGTGTGGAGCGTGTAAGAACAAGTGCAAGTTTACTACTAGCTTGTACTGGCGTACTGTGACATCGAGTGTGTAAATTTGGCGCATGATAAGATCGCCATTGCGGGTTGTGTGGGAAAAGCACATGCCCAGTGATTATTGTATATACGAATTATGCAACTACTGCGTATAATCGCGCAACACATTATTATTGTTGGATTGTTATTAACTATTCGTGCATATGTGATACTAATAAAGACCGTGAATTCGGTCAACACGAAAATTTGTTGTGAATGTGATGATACTTGTACTATCTTACCATTTTGATATTGTATCATTTTGATATGGTATTGTGAAATCATTGTTTAAGAAGCCTAGGCAATTTTGCTCGATCAATTTTCATGAATTTTTTGTGTTTGTGCATAATCACCTTATTTTCTTATAAAAGAAAGAACACTTTTAGTTTTACATACTAGTTTATGAGTCATAACTTTTTATTGAGTAAATTATATAACTTTAACAATGTAGTTAAGAAACAAGTAAGTAATGAAATAATGAATGGTGAAACCAAAGTTTCCTTAACAAACAACTTTCCTTATTATAACATAAGTTTCCTTAATAAAAAACAAATTATCCCATGTAAATACGTCAAAATCATTTACAAATACAACCCAATTAGACTCATCATTCACAAAAATTCAGAAACTCTTTCATATCCAACCAAAATTTTGTAGTAGATCTTGAGTTAGTCCTAACATAAAAAAATGGCGCTTAATGAATCACCATTAAGGCTAAAAGTTCAACACACACGATCAACGCGAATATCAAAACAAATACTAAACAAGGCCAAGGTTCCACATCGGGCATACATCATGACTAAAGGTAAGTGGTTACGTTATGGTATTAAAGAGAAAAGCGGGCCACCACTCATCGTTAAGTTGAGGGGAGGTTTGCAAACGTTTGTTAGGACCGTTACACGGAAATATATCGTAATGGAGGCTGATGGATCAAACAAAATTGCTGATATAAAGAAGTATATTTAAGAGTCCATAGGGATTTCTATGGATCGACAGAGACTTGTGTTATATGGAAAACGCCTTGATGACGATCGTTGTTTGGCTGATTGTGATGAGCGTGAAGGTTCTACATTGGATCTTGTTATTCTACGTTGATGGTTACTTTCATATAACAGACTTGATCGAGGTTCTTTCAATACAAATCATACAGATAGATTTAGTTTACTTATATACTTATGTTATTTTCGTAGTTGTTATTATGGTTTTAAAGGTTTCTGTTAACAAACATGTGTAATATTATGCATCAAAATATAATTTGAGCAATTTTAAACAATTTTTATTATGTTTGACCCAAAAACTGTTTCTCAGAATGTTGAAGTTGTGTTAGTTTATGCTCTGACTATAGGATCAATCATCAGTTGACCAATTTTTTTTGACGTGAGAGAAACATTATATAATCCACCATTGATGACGTGACAAGTAGACTCGCAAGATTAAACTACCCAGTTAAACTAAACATCTACAATTCCGGGCTCCATGGCTTTGACGAGTGGTGTAAGAAGTTTGCAACTAAGAAGCTTTGAACTTGATACGTTTATTGAGACTCTCAAGGTTATACTAACCCGTTGAGTTAAACTTGTGAGTCGTGTTATGTAAAAATAGACTAAAGCTCTAACAACAGTAGACAACTTAAGTAGTAGCATATACCAAGCGTAGTCGCCTATTCTTTCTGCATTAACCGTCATGAATTTAAATAAAACTCGCTTTTCTCATAAGTTGATTCGTATTCACCCATAACACTAGTAGAACCCGAGTTAAAAAGAGGCTCTTCAAGACTACAATTTTGACCTCCCTCTTAACCGTTTATACGATAACCCCACGAAAGAAAGAAACAAACACATTGTCTACCATCTCCCCAACACCATTCCCAACAAGGTCCGTAATCAGTCGTTTCCTTATTGAGAAACAACCAAATTCTGGAGCAGCTCATCACTGCAAGAAAGATGATGGATTTTGTAATTACTTAGAAGGGTAAAAATAGACTTGTCGTAATAGCAAAAGTGTATTGTGAAATAATCGTGGTTTAAGAAGCCTAGGCAATTTTGCTCGAACAATTTTCATGACCTTTTTTCTGCTTGTGCATTAATCACCTTATTTTCTTATAAAAGACCTTGTAGTGTTGGAAACACTTTTACATACTAGAGTAGTTTATGAGTCATAACTTTTTATTGAGTAAATTATACTCCATCCGTTCCAAAATAAATGTCCAGTTTGACTTTTCAAAGTCAAACTGGTTCAAATTTAACCTTAAATATTTTTTGTGTGTTATATAATACTTGATGAAAAATTATACCAACGAAAAATATACTTAAAACTCAATCCATTCATGTATTTTGCATCAAGTATTCTATAACACCCGCAAAAATAGATAAGATCAAAGTTGAACAAGTTTAACTCGAAAAAGTTAAACTGGACACTTATTTTGAGACGGGGGTACTATAACTTTAAGAATTTAGTTTAAATTTGACCTCATAGTGTCAAGCATTACTCAAAAACTTAAATTGTTTACCACATTGTTAAAATGACTTGCTAGCGTTACACATAGTGTTGTTAACTTGCATGACTATTATTATTAATCATATTCAACGAACATACTAGATTAATAAATAACACAATATGAACTTGTGTGTTTTAAAGGTTAAAAAAGCAAAACATGAGGGGGTAAAGAGGTAAAAATGAAAAACAATTGTCTATTTTCCCCAAACACCCTCTTCCCCAATTCCCTTGCCCTAATTTGATACTTGGTTTGGTGGGTTTGTCATGTCACATAGAAAAAGATTGAAGGCGTTGAGGCATCGTTTGTGAAGAAGTCCATTTTACTTGCTAAAAGGTTTCACCACTTAACCTTGTAAAGTACATTTTTTTTGTTTGATAGATTACTTAAACTAATTTTGATAGATAAGCTTTAACAAAAGCTCTTGTTATCATTAGCTATTTTTACTTGTATGTATAGTTTGTTACAAGTATCATTTTCAAGTTAATACTTTAAGCATGTGCTCACCAAAAAGTGCATGTAATTTTGGGCTGTGATTTTGGTCGGGCTCCCATGACTTGACTTGCTATCACTAAGCCATGGGGTCTTTACGTTTGGAATCTATTCACATGACTTGGATGTCCAATCTTTGGCTGTTGATAGATTACTAATAGAGTACTTTTTTTACTTTGAAACAGAGATGGCATTTGATTGGGGGCCCAACTTGAACTTCAAAATATATATGATGATTATGATCGTGATTTAATTGTTCCACTGAGAAGGATTGTTGGCCCCGACACACTCACAAAATTTATTTCAAGAAATAATGAAAATTGTTTATCTATAACACTCTTGAATCGTGATAACCAAGGGTTAGTTTGTCATATGATTAGTAATATCATGTACATACTCGCAATGGGTGTAAGAGGGGGGCCCACAACTTATCAATTTAGCGACTTTCATGACTTTGCCCCCCACGAGTCCACCAACCTTGGCTATTCAGGGAACTACATTATGCTCACTAAGAAATTGAGTCGAAAAATATTCGAGTTGAATTATAGGGAATTCCAAACATCCGTGGAATTTTTAATAGCAATGATGTCACTTCCCACCAATGCTAAAATTAAGATGCTTGATTGGAGAGCTAGTCTATTCCGGGTCATTATGGGCTTAGCGGAAAGAGGTCGTTTTAGACCCGTTTCCACATGTTTATCCGTGTCCCAATCTCTCGGGATACCAAGCACAATACCTAGGGATTGGGTAGACCTAATCATCCATAGTTGGTCTAAAATTTCCACTAGGGCAAGGCTATGCAGCCAACCACGCGTTGAATGGGATAACCTAACCGATGAGGAGAAAAGCATGGTGTATGCAACAATCCCTACAGATTCATATGAGCGTCTTTTGAATGACTTGTTGGACAACCATAAGGTATGCAAGTTTATGGTTGTGATTCTATGCCAACATCTTCCACAGTGGCGATAAAAGCTAAAAGGTACGTAACATTTTATCCTATTGACTTCATACATGTTTCGACTTAATATCTTAAGATAACTGTACTCTACTCTTAAGATGTCTACCGATCAATGATTGCACTTTTAAAAAGCTATTCTCATTTCTAATGTGGACTGAGTAAGTCCAAAAAGTTGACTGGACTCGGTAATAATGTAAAAGCTAGAGTCAATTACTCCCCTCCCCACCATACAAGTTGTAACAGAAATCCTAAGTGACTAAACCAAGCGAAACCCATGCGTATAAACCATGACATATTAAGAATTTGGAACATCTTTCAGAGCTGTACCACATCCCTGCTTGGTATCCCGAGAGATTGGGACACGGATAAACATGTGGAAACGGGTCTAAAACGATCTCCTTCCGCTAAGCCCATAATGACCCGGAATAGACTAGCTCTCCAATCAAGCATCTTAATTTTAGCATTGGTGGGAAGTGACATCATAGCTATTAAAAATTCCACAGATGTTTGGAATTCCCTATAATTCAACTCGAATATTTTTCGACTCAATTTCTTAGTGAGCTTAATGTTGTTCCCTGAAAGCCAAGGTTGGTGGACTCGTGGGGGGCAAAGTCATAAAAGTCGCTAAATTGATAAGTTGTGGGCCCCCCTCTTACACCCATTGCGGGTATGTACATGGTATTACTAATCATATGACAAACTAACCCTTGGTTATCACGATTCAAGAGTGTTATAGACAAATAATTTTCAATATTTCTTGAAATAAATTTTGTGAGTGTGTCGGGGCCAACAATCCTTCTCAGTGGAACAATTAAATCACGATCATAATCATCATCATATATTTTGAAGTTCAAGGTGGGCCCCCAATCAAATGCCATCTCTGTTTCAAAGTAAAAAAAGTACTCTATTAGTAATCTATCAACAGCCAAAGATTGGACATCCAAGTCATGTGAATAGATTCCAAACATAAAGACCCCATGGCTTAGTGATAGCAAGTCAAGTCTTAGGAGCCCGACCAAAATCACAGCCCAAAATTAAATGCACTTTTTGGTGAGCACATGCTTAAAGTATTAACTTGAAAATGATACTTGTAACAAACTATACATACAAGTAAAAATAGCTAATGATAACAAGAGCGTTTGTTAAAGCTTATCTATCAAAATTAGCTTAAGTAATCTATCAAAAAAAAAGTACTTTACAAGGTTAAGTGGTGAAACCTTTTAGCAAGTAAAATGGACTTCTTCACAAACGATGCATCAGCGCCTTCAATCTTTTTCTATGTGACATGACAAACCCACCAAACCAAGTATCAAATTAGGGCAAGGGAATTGGGGAAAAGGGTGTTTGGGGAAAATAGACAACTGTTTTTCATTCCCCTCATGTTTTGCTTTTTTAACCTTTAAAACACACAAGTTCATATTGTGTTATTTATTAATCTAGTATGTTTGTTGAATATGATTAATAATAATAGTCTTGCAAGTTAACAACACTATGTGTAACGCTAGCAAGTCATTTTAACAATGTGGTCAAAAAACAAAATTCCGGCGGTCAACGGCGGCAGCGGCTGCGGCCGGCGGCGGAGATGACGGGGAAACCTGGATCAGGCTCGGAACAGTGAGGGGAACCTCCACTCGCCGGAGATGGAGGTCCAAATATTCGGGAGGTCGCCGGAAAAGTACAAAGACACAAAATTAAACTGTTTTTACGCCGGCGCGTGGTGGCGCGTGGCGGCTCCGTAGGGTGCCGGGTTTAGTTGGATTTGGTCGGAATGGAGTGGTGTATCTGGTGGTGGTGTTTGATTTGTTGGAAGAAAGAGGATTGAGGTGTTAGATTTTAGAGAGAGAGAGAGAGAGGAGAGAGAGGATTTTGAGTTCAATAACCCATATACTGAAATTTCATTAAAAAAAACCACAATGTCTTCTCTTTTCCTTTTTTGCATTTTAATACTGTCAAGAAGATATGATTTTGGTGACATGCTTTTGTTATGCAATTGACATGAGGTGATAATCTTTTCATAGGAATATATAACATTTATATACATGTAACGTGGTTTTTATTTTTGATCGCGTGAAAACCCTTCATTATCATCCTCTTACGGTTAATTACAATATTGTCGAATGCTCGACCAAGGCAATTTTTAAGATGTAATAATTGTTGTGTTCCATTCAAACTTAGGTTCATGTTGTTTAGTGTGCATGCCTTACTAGTATGAGAATCTATACTCCTTCTAGGGTTGTTCACGAGCCGAGTCGAACCATTTTAGAATCATTTGCATCTTCTATCTCTGTTTAAAAATTTAAAAAAAAATGTATATAAGTAATCTGTATCCAAATTATCAACTTTAACCATTTTAGACTATTGTAAAATAACATCCTATCTATTCCAACACATAATCAAAATTCTGATAAAAAAATAAATAAATAAATAAAATAAAACAAGTTATGGGTGAGAGGTGAAACCTTTAAGCAAGTAAAAATGAGGTCTTCACAAACAATTCATCAATGCTTCAAAACCCACGAAGTATCAAATTAGGGTAAATGTGTTTGGAGAAGAAAGACACTTGTTTTTCATTTTTTACCTTTTTACCCTCTCATGTTTTGGTTTTGTGTTTTTTTAATCTCTAAAACACACATGTATGAACCAAGGTTGCAAAAGGCGTTAGGCGCTAGTCGGGAGGTCGACCACCGCCTAGCGCCTAGGCCACTTAGACGGGGCCTAGGCGCCGCCTAAACGGATCGAACTTTTCTATATAAAAATTTTAAAATTATATATATTTGATATAAAATCTGCATATTTTTGTATATTTTTAATAATTTTATTAATGTTCTTATTATTTTCAATTATCTATCTTTTGTATATATTGCAAAATTTACAAGAAAACTATATATAATTAGGGCCAATATATATTTTTAATGGGCCAACATACCTTCAAATCTTCGATCATGTGTGTTTAATTGTGATTGTGATGTTTTTATCATCATGAATCATTCCATTGTAAATCCAGAGGCGTATTTGGTCAGAGTGTGTGAAAACTTGGAAGTGAGTGTGTGTGTGTGTGTGATTCGGTGAGCTGGTACGGTGGGCTGGTGGGGTGACGCCGTCGGACCAGGCAGCATCTAGGGCGCGAGAACCACACTGGAGGTGGACTGGTTGGCCTTGGCGCCATGCGCACCACCTATGTTTTTTATTCGGTTATTAAAACAAAGAAAGAAAAGAGTGTGTGTATGAAAAATTGGAAGTGAAAACTTGGAAGTGAGTGTGTGTGTGTGAAAAATTGGAGAGAATAAATGAAGAAGATGAGTTTGGGGTAGAGTTTGGGATAGGTGGTTGAGTAAAGGAGGAAGAGAGTAAATGAAGAAGATGAGTTTGGAATAGGTGGTTGAGTAAAGGAGGAAGAGAGTAAATGAAGAAGATGAGTTTGGGGTAGGTGGTTAAGTAAAGGAGGAAGAGAGTAAATGAAGAAGATGAGTTTGGGATAGGTGGTTGAGTAAAGGAGGAAGAGAGTAAATGAAGAAGATGAGTTTGGGCTAGGTGGTTGAGTAAAGGAGGAAGAGAGTAAATGAAGAAGATGAGTTTGGGGTAGGTGGTTGAGTAAAGGAGGAAGAGAGTAAATGAAGAAGATGAGTTTGGGATAGGTGGTTGAGTAAAGGAGGAAGAGAGTAAATGAAGAAGATGAGTTTGGGGTAGGTGGTTGAGTAAAGGAGGAAGAGAGTAAATGAAGAAGATGAGTTTGGGGTAGGTGGTTGAGTAAAGGAGGAAGAGAGTAAATGAATAAGATGAGTTTGGGATAGGTGGTTGAGTAAAGGAGGAAGAGAGTAAATGAATAAGATGAGTTTAGGGTAGGTGGTTGAGTAAAGGAGGAAGAGAGTAAATGAAGAAGATGAGTTTAGGGTAGGTGGTTGAGTAAAGGAGGAAGAGAGTAAATGAAGAAGATGAGTTTGGGATAGGTGGTTGAGTAAAGGAGGAAGAGAGTAAATGAAGAAGATGAGTTTGGGATAGGTGGTTGAGTAAAGAAGGAAGAGAGTAAATGAAGAAGATGAGTTGGTGGTTGAGTAAAGGAGGAAGAGAGTAAATGAAGAAGATGAGTTTGGGGTAGGTGGTTGAGTAAAGGAGGAAGAGAGTAAATGAATAAGATGAGTTTGGGGTAGGTGGTTGAGTAAAGGAGGAAGAGAGTAAATGAATAAGATGATTTTGGGATAAGTGGTTGAGTAAAGGAGGAAGAGAGTAATGAAGAAGATGAGTTTAGGGTACGTGGTTGAGTAAAGGAGGAAGAGAGTAAATGAAGAAGATGAGTTTGGGATAGGTGGTTGAGTAAAGGAGGAAGAGAGTAAATGAAGAAGATGAGTTTAGGAAGAGAGTAAATGAAGAAGATGAGTTTGGGATAGGTGGTTGAGTAAAGGAGGAAGAGAGTAAATGAAGAAGATGAGTTTGGGGCAGGTGGTTGAGTAAACGAGGAAGAGAGTAAATGAAGAAAATGAGTTTGGGGTAGGTGGTTGAGTAAAGGAAGAAGATAGTGAATGAAGAATATATGCATATATTTTTGTTTTGCAAACAACTTTTATCTTTGTGTCATCATAGTGATCTTTCTTTATAATGAATACCAACTTTTATACAGAGTATTATTGCAAAAAAAGTGATATAGTTTAATTAGTTTCATAAGTAATGAGTAAGAATTTGGATAAATAACATTTAAAAAAAATGTAAAATATGGCTTTTGCTTGCAATCATTTTATAATGTGTTTTTTATTAATTAAATTAAATTTTAGTTAAATATTTGTTTTATTTAAAATAAATGAAAAAAATATATATGTACAACGGCACTAGAAAACTGGTATTATGTTAGGGAGAAGTGTTTTGGTGTGATAGCCAAAACTGGAGCCGTGGGCAAAGAGTACTGAGGTGGCACCACTTTTCTCATTGGCACCACATTGTACCTAGGGTGAGCATCGGGCCGGAACCGACCCGTCCCGATCCGATACCGAATAATCCCGAAACCGATTACGTCTAAAATCCAGCCCGACTCCCGAACCGAATAGTCCCGAATAGCATCGGTTCCTTTGTAATTTCTCAGTCGGGCTTTGAGCAAAACCGAATCCCGGCCCGACCCGAGTCCCGAATAGCCAGAAACTTCAGCCCGAATCCCGACCCGAGTTGAGTTCGGTTTGTGTCGATCGGGATCGGTTGGGATCGGTTGTCGGTCGGTTTTGCTCACCCCTACATAGATGAAATGAGTTGGACATTTGCACTAGACTTATTATGTTCGGCTTGATACCTCGATGAGCTTTCATGAGGAAAGCTCGAACTAGGTTCGAGAAAGGTTAAGTTTGGCTCGAAAAGTTTGATTTATTTGTAATAATGACTAAAATTGAAATTTAAACCTTTTTAAGCTTTGTGACGTGGTGCGTTTACATTAATAATACGCTAGGTATAGCTCCATTAGCCAAAGCTCGTGTCATGAATCCTGCACATTTTCTGGGATCGAGCTCGAATTACTTCTCGACTTGTTTACCACTCGTTTATCCAACAAAAGCTTGAGCATGAGTTGCTCATTTATCATTTTTGCTAGTTGCGTAGCACACATGTTCAAATTGTGCTAACACGTTAACCTTATTTGTATGTTGCATAAATCTAGTATGTTGAATATGATTAATAGTAGTCTTGCAAGTTAACACTGTGTAACGCTAGCAAGTTTTTTAACAATGTGGTAAACAATTTAAATTTTGAGCAAGGCTTAACACTATGAGGTCAAACTTAAAATAAAAGTTTGCTAGTTGGACGAGTTTGTTTTCTTAACTAGATTGTTAAAGTTATATAATTTACTCAATAAAAAATTATGACTCATAAACTAGTGTAAAAGTAAAAGTGTTTCCAACACTAGGTCTTTTATAAGAAAATAAGGTGATTATTCACAAACACAAAAAAAGTCATGAAAAATGATTGAGCAAAATTGCCTAGGCTTCTTAAACAACGGTTTCACAATACCATCATTCTACTACTTACTTTTTTTTTTTTTTTTTTTTTGGTTACGTACGGGAAATCTTGAAAATGATACAATGTCAAAAGCTCTTGACAGTAGGTAAAAGATTGTATCCAGAGTTTATGCTGATCAGGTTGGAAGACGTGACGGATTCGTGTATCATTCGATGACCAGTTTGAGAGATGAGAATTTAATGCTACCTGTATTTGCACTATCCTCTTTGGCTAATCAAAAGGTCTACTACTACTTGTAACATTTAGGGGGTAACAACATATCCTCTAAGTTGAAGTGCGGATAAGGTGCCCTCAAAGTCTTAGAAGGACCAGGATGCAAAACTCGTTGGGTGAACATATTAGAGTGACGAGGAACAAGTCCGTAGAGACCACAAAAATATGGTTACACCGCGGCATCAAAGCCAATAAGCTTCGACTCACCTGGTACCCTCAATATAGAAGGACCCTCAATATAGAAGGACCCATTTAAAGGGATATGTAAATAACACTCGGCATGTGTTACAATATAATGTGCGTGTGTTGCCATATGGAAAAAAATTCATGACAATTGCTAACCGTTTATTCCTGTAAATGTCTTAATATATATAATCATATTTCAAATTAATAAGGTAGCTAAATTATTGGTGACAATTGTTACCTGTTAAGAGTAAGCAAAGGAATACAAAGCAATTATTTAATGACATTGTTCTATAACATTTCCAACTAGCATAATGATTTATGTTCAATTTTATTTTTATTTTTTTATTTTATTTTATTTTATTTTATTATTATTATTTTTTTTTTTTGTTCAATTTATAGCATCAACTTAGTTTCATGAACATTTCAATTTAACTTTTGCAGCTTATAAAACTTTGCCATATTAGGGTGTTTCGAAAGACCTATAACCCACAATTATAACATGCAGCAATGCACATTATCTTAACTTAAACTATCTTCCAGTCAAACCAAGTATTCGTATTGCATTACAAAAGCTCGTTGGCAGTTTATATAATCATGATGTTGTGAAACAAAAACTTAGGTCCAGCAACAGGTTGCAATGAACATTTAGTATCATGAACCTTTGGAATATCGAGAAAGAAATTTCTCTAACTATTAAATAAATGAATTTCAATTTTCTCGCTTACTATTATGATACAACTCAATCGAATGACAGCAGGAAGACTTAGTTTCTTATATCACACTAAATAGTATATACTGGTAGTACAGGTAAACATATTCTATGATCTCTGTCCATTACCAAAATATCGTCAACCAACGGGTGAAGCCAAAACATAATCAAGGCAAAGGCATGGGTGGCTCCATTTGTGGAATTCAACCAAGTCTCTGTTAACTATGGATCCATTATGTAGCCAAAATGTTTCGGGAGAGTGATGAAATGTCCTTGTTTCCTCTGGAGTTCCCACAGTATCCCAGTAAACGCAGAGCAGGGCTCCGAATCGGGAGCATAAACCCATAAGCATCTCAACTTCTTGCCACGAGCTATCAGCTCCTCTATGTGTTTATCAGAGCATAGTATAACCAAAAGGGTCAAATACAGTAAAAAGTAACCTATCAGTGGCTAGTTTCTGTTTCAGATCTCATACTTTAAAATTCCAAAAACTGCTTAATTCTTTGTTTCTACTAAAGTACGATGTTACTTGTGATGTTTTAACTCCAACAGATCAAATGGCCCATAACTTGCCTAAATATGACTAGGGTCAAAAGTCAATCAAGTTGGAAGTCTCCCTAAGAATTTGTTCCAATGTTTTCAGCATCCTAAATCGACTTGGTCAAACAAACTATGTATTACTTTGATAGTAAAGTTTCTGTAATTATATGTACATTGAATATCAGTAAGATTAAAAAACGATGTACAGAAAAGTGTTGGCTGGTCGACCTAGCCGGACCTGGCACGCGTCAACCGGTAGTAAAAAGTTACCCCCTGTGACCCATTACACAACTCATCTTGCCACCTCTAGATGCTAATCACATGTTATAAGCTTGTAGGCACACACAAGGCATTCCAATCTTATACAAGGCACTACAATTTATTATTTTCATGTATGCAAAAACTGCATATAAATCATTGCACTTATTCTGCTATTATGGGATGGACCATGAAATGAGTAAATAGTGGAGCGCTGCAACCCGTAACATTGTCCGTCAATCAAAGAGTTATATAGTACAGTTCATTATTTGTGGTTTTTGAAAGGATGCGGCATAAGACTACTTTACTTTTTACTACACATGACCTTAACCAGAAACTAGCAACTAATTACTCCCAAAACTAGCATCGAACCAGGAAAACAAACCTGGTATGGACTCCAAGTACTCCAAAAGTTCAGTACCAATTCGTGAAGATGGCCATTTTATTGATATCTGAGAGTAATCAACAACATTTTGAAATGGTAGCTCTGCCTGATCTGATAAGAGCACCGGAACGCACTCCTGTTTTGCATAAAAGCTTAAGTTATTTGATGAACCATCATTTTTGAAAGTGCTATAGAAATATATGTACACTGTGACCAAGCCAAAAAGGTTAGCGGGCACGGCTCCCCATATCCACTTTTGTAGTTAATACTTCAAAATTTTAGTGACTAATTAAAAGAAATTAGGCCCCAAATATATATGTTGTAATCTATTTGCAAAATTTTCTCCCTTCACAGATTATCTGGCTATGTTACAGCACCAAGAGAAAGAAATTGATAAGGAGAGAAAAATACCACAAAAAAGGACTCATAAAAGCGAAGAGTCCAAGATGACTCGCCACGAGGAGCCAAACAGAACTTAGTATTGCGCAGGTGTAGAAAGTAATCGGTCTTCCCCAATTTTTCAGGACCACTGAACTTCAACTCTGGAGATTCCAACTGTTGATAAAATCAATATGCATACTGTTTGCCAAAACATAATCATGTAAACAACTCTGGAGTTACGTCTTAGCTTTTTTGTAACATTAAAAAGAATAACCAAAATATGAGAACTCAGTGGTGGATCCAGGAGTTTTAACTAGGGTGTTAACAAGAGGCGGCATGATGGGAATGTCGGGCAGGTCAGATAACATGTCAAGACGGCCCATATCAGGTTGGTTTGACACACAAACACCTGTCCACTAATATATTTTCATAAATAATTATTGTTTTACCTTTGATTAGATAAACAATACTATTAGTCTATTACAATCGTAATCTAATATTTTTTAATATAGTGATTTTGTGACCTACTCCCCTTTTAGCTAACTTTTTATACAGATCCATTGAGAGAAAGCACAACGCAAATCAACACATTCATGTGTATATGGGTCTAAACCGACCTCTAGCCTGAACTACCATAACTAAGTCTTCAAGGAATGCACTAGATATGTATAACTTATTATTATTCCGTTTTACAAGACAAAATTCGTTTTCATGGAATGCATGTACATAACTAGCAGGTCTACAGGTCCCTAAATGAGGGTCACACAGGTAGAGCATATCATCAAGAGATGAAAAAGTACACACCTTGTCTGGGAATTGCTTAGCAAGATCTATTAACTGAAGACGGCCAAGCTTTCCTTGTGCTCGACCTAAGTAGTTTGCCAAATATTTTCTCTTTGATAGTGGCAACGGCTCTACCAGCCTTACTCCATTATTCGTCATACTATCATCAACGTTCCCCGGAATGATTATATCTTTCCATGTATTGAATGCACTTGTGTCCCGCTTATCTGTCCGGTCTCCCTGTATTCAAAATGTATGAGTACCATGATTCTAATAAAATTATACACAAATGTGGTCAAAGGGAAAAAAATAATCACAGTTGTCTAGCTCTTCGAAGACTTTTTTTTTTTTTTTTTTTATCATAAATTCATTTAATCTAATAATTAAAACAATTTTGAGGTCAAACGAACATCGATGATACACCATAAGATCTGTTATTTTAGCTTCTTTTTTTTTTCTTTTTTTTTTTTTTTCCTGAAAATCAAGAGGAACATATTGCCTAAGTGTTATTATCCGTTCATGTGTATTTGCACATTCGGGAAGGAAGAATACTAACCTCGGGAGTTAGGATAATTGAGCGATTTATGTAAGTAGCCCATGATTTGAATAAGTGAGCCCCTGCACCACTGCCATATACTAGCATTTGTTAGTAGCCATATAGAAAAGACACACCGACTCTATAAAAGCATAAGCATCAACTTTTTTCAAATAAATGGAGTGGAAATCACGTATTGTAGGAACTTTTCCCTCGTAATGTTGTTTGAAGCAGTATTACCTATCCATTATTCCTTCTAAATTTATACAGAAACAGCAAGAAGAAGAACAGCTCATGTCATATCAGTTAGCAATCTAACCTTGGAAACACAAATATGTGGTCACGACCACCTGATAACCTGAAATATGGCATTTGGCTCAATACCTGTAAAGCAAGAAGCGCTACATTAGATACTACATATCCAACTTACAAAGATGAATGTCAAGAGTAAATTGTTTAAAATGATAAAAGCTCAGTTGGATGTAAAATAAAAATAGGTTGTAGATCTATGCAACAGCAACTTTAAAACAAAACGAAGTAAAAATTACAATGCTGTAGATAGAATTACATAAACTAGTTCTCAATCAAGGTGACAGTTCTCTTATCTATTTTCAGGATGTTTGGATGTGTATTTTCAATATTGTATTCGAAGAACAAGAATTAGATGATGAACTACTTAACGCTACAGATAGTGGGGTAACTTTACAACACTGTAACTTCAGATCTCAATATATATACAAGACCACAGACACAATACCTTCACATAAGCCTGGTTTATCTCTTTATCATTTAGCCCACCCATCATCCGAACACATTTAACATAGGATGGTACGAAGAACAGATCCGCCTCTGCTTTCTTGTGCGTACGAAACCTTGATTTAAGTAGAAGCCTGTGTATCTTGACCTACAATTTCATAATAGATCATTCTCATTATTAAGAAGTATGGACTAATGCCAAACTGGAAACCGTTAGAAAAGATGTAGTAGCTGCTTTTATAATTGTTCTTGACATAGCCGACTTTGATCTAGGTACAGAACCAAAAATTAGGCTGTCTAAGTCAATTCAGACATAACATAACATCCAAATTGTAGGGCTAGTCTATCTAGGATATTGACGATATCATTAACTAAGTATATTTCCAATGTAAAAACTAGCTGTATCAAACTGTAACAATTAAGTATTGATGACGATGTTTCTACTTTCTATTTAACAGACATAATGGAACAAGAATGAAGTTAGTTCTAGCCAACAGTGCAACCTGTAAAACTTGATACAACACATTTACACTATACCGTTATCAACATGCATAGAAGTAGTGAAGGGTGAGTCAGGTGACAGTCTCTTATACAACAACAACCAGAAGAAGAAAAAGAAAAAATCAAGTAAAACACTCCCAATATCTTATTGTTGTTCTAGTACCTAGTCTAGAAGTAAAAGCAGGCACATTGCAAAACAGCAATTCCGAAGAAAAACGTATTGGCTACTTCAGTGACAGGACTACCCGTAATGGGGAACCCTTCATGCATTGTGCACCAATGCACCTCTTATTATGGACAGATTTTTGAGACACTTCATGTCACTGGCTTGACCTAACCATTTTTTGTTGTTGTTGTTGTGTCCTTTGTGTGGGTGAGTGTATTGTGGGGTATGTTTGTGTGGTTGGTTTGATGGTATGCCACAACTAAATATTTTGCGACAAGAAATGAATCCTAGTTTTCGGATGAACGATCCTTTTAATCCAGTCCATATAATGTCTTTTTCGGTCCATATAATGTCTTTTCGGAAGCCTCACGGTACATGTACGCTATCGGTCATTGAGGAGTTTAGTCAATTATCACCGATGAAAAAGTTGGTCACCACTACGGCTGTTTTGTGGTTAATTTGGTGAAGGGAATAAATATTGAGGTGGCGGTCGTCGAATAACGTGTCTTAAGCAAATCAAGTGTGATAGAACATGCATTTTGTAAGTAAGGGGGTGTTTGTTTAAGCTTTATTTTTGGGCTTATAAGCTTATGCGATTCATGTTTTATAGCTTATTTTGAGATTTTTTGGCTTAAATAAGCTTATTATTATGTCCTAATAAGCTTAAACAAACACCCCCTAATTCCGAAAAATCATAAACTTCCAATTCAAACAATATGAGCAAATAAGTATTACTCGAAAACACAATCTTTTTTATTTCACATCATTTTCTTTACTTCCCTTCCTAAAGTGATACTCGATAACAGAGTGTTAAAATCAAATGCTACTAATCTCTCGCTTCATGACCATCTCCAACGGAGATGTTTTTCTTGGTTCAAACCAAGTTGTGTGGTTTGTAACCATTGGAGTGCTCGGTTTGAACAAGCATGGTTTGAAAATTGATATGTGTCTAAATACACATATATTTTACCTTGTTTAAACCCACAAAAACGACCAAAAACACCCAAATTATATTGCAGATATCCTTGTTTTTGTGTTTATATATGTGCAGGTACGAATATGAGAAAATGATGAAAAGAAAGACAAAATGCACAAAAAAAAGAACACGAGATTGGAAAAAGCACGGAATAGCGAGTCTATCGTTAATTTTATTTGGAGCATCGCGACAAAAGAAAAACAAAATAATACAATGTCGAAAAAAAAAAAGAAAAAAAAAAATAAAAAGAGAAAGAAAAAGAAGAGAAGAATTAAAGTTAGACTCGTGGGGCCCTTTTTGTTTGTGATGTCGCCAGCCAAGTAGAAAAAAAAAGAGAGAAAGAAAAGTCCAAGATATTAATGAAGCTTTCACATGAAGCTTTCCTTCATCCAATCACAACGCGACACGTGGCAAAGCTTTGAGAAAACTAACCGCCTCCACACTCTATAAATAGAGGCGCGGCAGTATTATTTTTGGGGCAGTAGTTTTTATTTAGTAGTTGTAGTTTTTATTCACAGTAGTAGAGTAGTTTTATTTTTAGTAGTAGTGTAGAATAGTTTTTTTTAGTCAGTAGTTAATTTTTATTGCTTATTTTTATTATCTTGTCATTTAAATGCTTTCAGGATCTTATTACTTTTTGACAAATTGTAATAAACCTATTTACAGTACCAATTTCAATCTATCTTTATATTTCAATTTATGCTTAATCGTACCTTAATTTTTAAGTCATTTAAATATTGTGCCATCTAGCTCAATTCAAACATAAAAAGAGATGCATGAGCTTGTTAAAGCTCGGCTTATTTTCCAAATAAGCCTTGACACCTCTTAAGTTTGAGAGCACTTAAAATTTAGTTTGTCTGTTTATTTTTAGCTTTCTTTTGTTTAGTAATTATTCTAGTTTTAATACTAGTCCGATCTGCTCTAGTTTTAATACTAGTCCGATCTATTCTAGTTTTAAATACTAGTCCTAGTAATTTAGCTTTATATATTATTGTTTATTTATTGTCATTTTTTTAACGTAATGATTATTATCGTTGTTATTAGCATAGATTTTATTATGTACGAATAGTTTTATATAAGTTTGCTTTATAAGTCGCTTTTAATTTATATTCACATGTTTTAGCGTAAAAATCCAAAACACCTTTTTTTCTATTCAATTTCACCCGATCACAAATTCGTTTTATTACAGATTTCACGCCTCGTTGGGACTTAACGACCCGAGGAAACACTAAACTCCTTTGGTAAATTGCATCGTGCCCTAGATTGTTTGACTCTTGTTGACCATTTACTTGGTCGATATTAGGTGACCGTTTGGGGCCGATCAATTTTTGGCGCCGCTGCCGGGGAAGGCTTGTAGCGAATTTTAAATCTCGTTTGTCGTTACGTGTTATATAGCATAATATTAGGTAATTATGTTTTGAGATTTGATGTTGCTTGAAAATCCATTTTGACTGCCAATATGCTTAGTTTTTGATAATCATAGGTTTAAACTTGTGTGACTACTTGTTTAGGCTAAAAAAGGTTTTATTTGACACATAAATACCTCTGGATTGGATATAATAGGTTTATACAGTCTTATGGAGTGGAAAGCTTATTTTTATTTCATTTAAGGGTTGTTTGGATTTGATGGTTTATCTGTGTTAAAAGGTGTTTGAGTGGTTGTTCTTGTTTGATGTACTACACATATGACCTAAATAACTCAGTGATGACTTCAATTAAGTGGTGTAGCATGTAGGAAGTCAAATTGACACTTGATCCTTTTCATATGAGCACTGTGAGATTGTCATGACCTAGAACTCTGCATAAGTGTTTAATTTTTTGTGTAAACTTGTAAATTTTTGTGTGCTCTTATTACTAGGTTTTAGATGCTTTAATTCTCATACCCATGTCTCACCCTAGTGTGGGGGAGATGTCCATAATATGTGTAATAATATTATTTTTCCTTTATTTTCAAGTGTGGAGCTTATACCAAGCTTTTACAAGCTTTCACTCAATCCAAGTTAAGCCCCAAAAAGCTTAACTGTCTAAACCATAAGCTCATACTTTGTGCACTATCCCAGTGTATAAACTTGTCTATATTTGTTCCTTGGACTAGTGCACATCTTTCTTTTACCTTTGTTTCTTTTACATGTTGTATATATATATATATCTCTAAAAAAAAAAAAAATAAATAAATAAAAAAAAAATAAAAAATAAAAATAAAAATGATAATTATTGTTGTGTTTCCACGCTTGGCTACCTTTTTACGTTCTCATTGTCGGTATAATAGCCGGTAATTTGAATATTGAGGGCAATATTCAGTTCTAAGTGTGGGGGGGAATTCTGGCGAATTAAATTTTGTCACATGTGTGCCCTAGTTCCCCGTTTTTGGCCAAAATTTTAAATTTTTTTCATTTGGTCACAACAAATGGTTATCAGTCCACCATGTCTAACCCACATAAGGACTGGCTAATCCGAGAGCAAACGGCTCTTGGTAAAGATATATCAAATCCGTTTATGGCTGACAATTTGCCTAAAATTGTATGGTATTCAACTCACCATATCCTTATAAGTGAAGAGTTGGCTAGTCCAGAAGCAAACGGCTTTTGGTAAAGACAAATCAAATCCGTTGACAGCTGATGGTTTGCTCAAAATCATTTGGTTATCATTGTACCAAAGTATCACATACTAAAACATTGGCTACTCCAGAAGTAATGGCTTTTGGTAAAGAGATAAAATCCATTAAATTTTCATAAAAGATTGCTAGGGACTAGCAATAGTTTAGTGTGGGGGATTTGATATGTGTCTAAATACACATATATTTTACCTTGTTTAAACCCACAAAAACGACCAAAAACACCCAAATTATATTGCAGATATCCTTGTTTTTGTGTTTATATATGTGCAGGTACGAATATGAGAAAATGATGAAAAGAAAGACAAAATGCACAAAAAAAAGAACACGAGATTGGAAAAAGCACGGAATAGCGAGTCTATCGTTAATTTTATTTGGAGCATCGCGACAAAAGAAAAACAAAATAATACAATGTCGAAAAAAAAAAAGAAAAAAAAAATAAAAGAAGAAAGAAAAAGAAGAGAAGAATTAAAGTTAGACTCGTGGGGCCCTTTTTGTTTGTGATGTCGCCAGCCAAGTAGAAAAAAAAAGAGAGAAAGAAAAGTCCAAGATATTAATGAAGCTTTCACATGAAGCTTTCCTTCATCCAATCACAACGCGACACGTGGCAAAGCTTTGAGAAAACTAACCGCCTCCACACTCTATAAATAGAGGCGCGGCAGTATTATTTTTGGGGCAGTAGTTTTTATTTAGTAGTTGTAGTTTTTATTCACAGTAGTAGAGTAGTTTTATTTTTAGTAGTAGTGTAGAATAGTTTTTTTTAGTCAGTAGTTAATTTTTATTGCTTATTTTTATTATCTTGTCATTTAAATGCTTTCAGGATCTTATTACTTTTTGACAAATTGTAATAAACCTATTTACAGTACCAATTTCAATCTATCTTTATATTTCAATTTATGCTTAATCGTACCTTAATTTTTAAGTCATTTAAATATTGTACCCTCTAGCTCAATTCAAACATAAAAAGAGATGCATGAGCTTGTTAAGCTCGACTTATTTTTCAAATAAGTCTTGACATTTCTTAAGTTTGAGAGCACTTAAAATTTAGTTTTACTGTTTATTTTTAGTTTTCTTTTGTTTAGTAATTATTCTAGTTTTAATACTAGTCCGATCTATTCTAGTTTTACTAGTCCGATCTATTCTAGTTTTAAATACTAGTCCTAGTTATTTAGCTTTATATATTATTGTTTATTTATTGTCATTTTTTTTAACGTAATGGTTATTATCGTTGTTATTAGCGTAGATTTTATTATGTACGAGTAGTTTTATATAAATTTGCTTTATAAGTCGTTTTTATTTATTATTCACATGTTTTAGATTAGAAACCCAATATCCTTTTATTTTCACCATTCTAACACGTTTCAGCGAATCGAGATCGCGAGTTCCATTCAACCTTCGTCAGGGATAACGAACCTAGGTTACACTTGCTCGCCTTGTGTTTCCTTTGATAAAAATATAAGGTTGATTCTACGCGGATCAAAAATCCAAACCAACACAAACCAAAGAAAGTGGGCCCCATAAAACATTCACTCTCACACAAATATATATATACCTATATTTATATATATATAAATATATTAAAATAATAGGGTTTGAGAAGGGATATTGTTGGAGTAAAAAATGAGGTTTTTAAGAAATCTGATGTGGCAGTGACGTGGCTGGTTTTTGGTGGTTTTTGCTGTTTTCCGTTGGAGATGCTAATCTCTCGCTTCATCTCTATCTACACCTACATCTCTAGTTCAAACAACCACAGTTACGTTCGCCAAACATACCCTAAGTTTATCTATATTTATCATCAGTGGACAATTAATTCGGAACAACGCAACACGAAAAATATATAAAAAACAAGATCTCTCTCTAACCTGAGTGCCCCATTGACCTTTCAAACACGCATCCGCCTTCACACTCCCATCACGCCCATACAACAACAATTTAATCCCATCAATCTCATCTTCCTCATACACATACACCTTCATATCCAGCCTCACTCCATATCCACGCTCCGCCCACCGTAAACCACCGTCATCACTTCCGATGACCGGAGAGTATGAAAGTGGTTGGAGGTTGTTGTTAAGGAGTCTGGTTGTGAAGAAGGTGATTGTGATTAGTGCTAGTGCTCCGATCTGGTGTGTGCGTGTGCAGGGGGTTGTTGTGGTCTGTTTTGCCATTGGTGTGTAACAGTGAGTGAGTGGGTACTGTGTGTTTGTGTGAGTTTGGGGAAGAAGGGTGATGCGGTGTCGTTTTGGTTACTTTTTTGCCATGGGGAAGTTACAATTACAATATGGCCCTTGGAAATGGAAAGTATTTTGCTTTTAATTTGATGTTACACTCTATTTCCGAGTTTATTTTTAAGAGAAAAAGAGAAAGGTTTGAGATGGTGATAAAAATAACTAAAAAGAGGAATCGTATATATATCAATGCAAAAATTTAGAATTGCGTATATGTTTAACTTAATCTCAGGATGATTGTGAGACACTAGGGAATATATAGAGCAAGTTACACATATACTAGCTAGAATGCAAATTAAAAAGTTAAGCAAGTAATTCTCTGTTTTTCATTACTATTTAGTTGTTGAATAGTTTTGTGGCCATCATAAGTAGTACTCTCACCGTCCCAAAAAAAATGTCGAACTTATTATTTATGTTTGTCTCAAAATAAGTGTCAAGTTTTTATATATGTACAATAATTATGATTTGTTTTCCTACTTTACCCTTATAATCAAAACTTGCATTAATTACTCATTTTTTATTTCTATATTAACTATGAGGACTTTTTATCAATCAAAACTAACATTAATTACACATATCATAATTTCTCCAGAGTAAACTACAAAATACATCCCTGTGGTTTGGTCAATTTCACATGATACATCCCTCCCAAAAAAGTTGCGCCAAACACATCCCTCCGTTAGTAAAAGTCAAACACAATACATCCAAGAGGACGAACGGTGCAAAGATTGTCTCGTTAAGTTGGAAACGTGGCAGTTAACTCTTTTTAAGCAAGGGTATTTTAGTCCTTTTATTTTTCCCTCACCTACTCACACCATTCTTTTAATACTCTTCTCAAACACAATTCATAAACAAAAAGAAAAAAAGTTCAAATCAAAATCCCAGATTCAATATTCGAACCAATTCATTAACCCACAACACATTTGACCAAATCATTAACCCAGATTCAATTTAATACACTACTCTCACCATAGAACACAAACAATAACAATCATCAATCCAAATTCTCAAAATCCAATATTATACTCAATCCACCAAAACAAAAAATCAAACATTCACAAAAAAATAAAAAATCAAACATTCACATAAACCCAGATTTCACTCAATCCACCAAAACAAAAAAATCATGTCTTTAATCAAACCAAAACAAAAAATTCAAACATTCACAAACCCATTAAAGCCTCTTTTGCACATCAATGACCCAAATGAAGAACACCCAGATGCCCAAGTACCCTGTAATTCAAATAGCAGTACAGACCATGAGATTTGTTTCATTACAAAAGAAAATGTGAAGTTAATTTCTCGAATTGAAATGAAATGTTTAGGTTAGGGTTTCTAATTAAATTTGGGTATTTTTGTTCTTTCTATTAAATTAGAGGAATTGGTTGAATGGTTTGTGTTATTTGAGTATGATGGTGGTGGTTTTGTAGCGGAGGTGGTGGTGTGATGGCGGATGGGTTTGATGATTGCTGGTGGATTATCATAGTAAGATAAGAATGAAGATTGAAGTGAGATAAGAATGAAGAATGAAAATTGTTGGCGGATGGGTTTGATGACAAGCTGCTGTTGGACTTTCATTTTGTTTACCAATTTGGAAATCTTGGTTTTTCCTTGCAAGTTGCAATCGTGTTGAAGAGGAGGTTGGTGCAAGAAAGATTGAGGAAAGTGAAAGATGTGAAATTTAAAAGAGAAGAAGGGATGGAAGCATGGAGGCCTGGACTGGGTATACATGACGCGACAACGCAGATCTCTTAAAACACTACAAGAGACAACATCCTATGAACAATAATCATGCTCACAAGAAACCAATTGTGGAGGCAGTTGTTTTGAAAGTTTTTAGCAAAAGAAAAAGAAATAGCCTTTATCAGGAGGGTTAGAATTAACAAGAAGATTTGATGATCATCATCATTGCAATGTTTACTTTATTTGTTTATTTATGTATTCAAGTGTTGAGGGCTGCTGCTTGTGTTAATGTTTGGTGATGATGAATAAGAATTTGAATGATAATATGGTGAATGTTTGATTTTTTGTTTTTTTGTTTTTTTGTGAATGTTTGATTTTTTGTTTTGGTGGATTGAGTAAATTCTGGGTTTATGAATATGTTTGAGTGAAATTGGTATTAATAGAGTGGTGAAATATAAAAGGACTAAAATACCCTTGCTTAAAAAGAGTTAACTGCCACGTGTCCAACTTAACGAGACAATCTTTGCACCGTTCGTCCTCTTGGATGTATTGTGTTTGACTTTTACTAACGGAGGGATGTGTATGGCGCAACTTTTTTGGGAAGGATGTATCGTGTGAAATTGACCAAACCACAGGGATGTATTTTGTAGTTTACTCATTTCTCCAATTTTTTTGTTTGTGGACTATCTTTTTGGGACGGAAGGAGTATATAGTGTATATAATAAAGGGGCAATCCTTAGACTAGCTCAGTCGCTCAAAGTGTTGGGTTTTTGAGGACTCAAATTAGCGACTTTCTTGAAATAGCCCAAGCGACCGGCAACTTAATATGAAGGTGACACGTGGCACAAAAATAATGGCGCCTAATCATTAAAGTGGTACTTGTGTCATAGCCCATTATGTGTACTTTTTAATCGACTTTTTTACAGCGACTTTTCATACCTTAAGCGACATTCTATTTTGTCTTTTTTCACCCAAAAAGTCAAACTTAGAAAAATTTTATTTTATTCTTTTTGCTCATTCCCAATGTTGAGCGATCTAAGCGACTGACGGCTTGGTACTTTGAGCGACTTTTTTTACTTTACACCTTTTTGTACTTGTGCCATTACTTTTGTACTTTTCAACTTTTTTTACTTTTAACCTTTTTGTACTTTTCACCTTTTTGTATTATTTTTTAAATACTTTTTAAAATACTTTATAAACACTTTTTTATTTTAAAATCTTGAGTGACTTAAAAAAATAAAATAAAAAATTAAGCGACTATATTTTCTTTAAGCGACTTTTTTTTTAAAACACCCCCCATTAACCCCACACACACACTCAAATTCCCCCAAAACAAATCAAACCCAAAATTAAAATCAAAATATAAACCCTAACCCTAAATTTTGTATTCCAATTTCAATTTTTGTATTCCAATTTCAATAAAGACGCAGCCATCATTAACAGTACTCGTAATAATTTGTAATTTGAGTGGCATGGTTAAGAAGCACTTCATGGACAAGCGATCCTCTTCATCAAATACGTTAATGGTGGTGGACCCCAACAACTTCATTGATTTCGACAACATCAACAAAAAGAATAAGAAGGCAGTTGGACTGGGTGGATTAATGGTTAAGGGGCTGTTTATTTTTGACTTAATGTCCTGAATAATAACAAAAATGGATAGAAACAGGAAACTTTGATGTTTCTTTTTCACTTATTGTAAACATAAATCCTAAATGTAGAAGGGTGTTAAAATGCTACCCTTTTCCATCCAGTATACAAAGTCACACCACATATAACCATTTTGACCTCATTTGTTTCTTCTTCCCAGTTGGTCCACAAAAACCCTCCCATGTCTCTCCTCTCTTCCACCCTCTACCACCAGCCGCCACCACCGGAATCATCACCACACCACCATAAACCGCCATCACCTTCACAAACACGATCTCCAACGTGACTCCAGATCTATGGACCACCACAATCTCCACCGTGACATCCACCATAAACTGCAATCTCCATAAACCGCCACCACCGGAATCATCGTCTAGATCTATGGACCACCATCGATAAATTCAACTTTTACATTATCTTCTCCACCGCTACCTTCATGCCGATGGTCACATCTCTTCTACATTATGGGTTTGGGTTTAATATAGTATTATAGTTTTGATGTAGATCTGTATTTTGTAGAAATCTTGTAGGGTTAAGAAAATTGTGACAAGTCTTCTGAGTTTGCTAGGCTAAGAAGATGGGTTTGGATTTAATATATTTTAGATACTTGTGAGGGTAAAATTGTCATTGTTGTAATCAAGAATTTCATCCGGCACATAAAAAGAAACATACTTTTATCATATATTTCTGAATGTAAACACCTCATATTAATACAAGAGGACCTTTTTACAAAAAGTAAAATAAAAGAAACAGCCCCTAAGACTAAAGGGAGTGGAGCTACCCAACTAAGGAGCGACTCGCGCCACGTGGCGCTGAGTCAGCAAGTTCTAATGATTGTTTTTTTTTTTTTTTTTCAACTTTTTTTTTTTTCATATTATGTAAATAATAACTAAAATTACATAATATTTAAAAACAACAATATCACATAAATAATAATCCTAAAACATAAATATTACTTAAAAATTAATACAAACATAAATATTGTTCATAAAACATAAATAATAATCCTAAAACATAAATATTACTTAAAAATTAATAAACTACGCATCCCGATATTTTTGAATAAGATCTTGTTTCGCTTTTTCCATGATTGATCTTTCGGGTTCCGGAAGATGGCTGTAGTCAGTGCTCAACACTCTCAACTCCAATCTTTTTTTCGTGAGATCCATCAACCCTCTCAATTGACCCGAAATATCGTCCAAAGCATTATCCAACTTCCCCTTTCCCTTGCTCGACGAACCCCCCACACTCGAACTCGATTTCCTACTCGTGTCTCTTCCAACCGGACGTTCCCGAAACTCCAGCTCCTCATCCTCATCCTCGTCCACTGAGTTAAGATCGAAATTCACACGAGCATCCGAACCTTGACTTTGATAATCGCCGGATGATGAAGTTTTCGTTCTTTTCTTAGTTGGTTCTCCCCGACTTTTTCTTGGGTCGGATGAATCGGTAACGTAATGAAACTTAGAACTCAATCTTAACTTATCCCAAATGTCCACAAATCCAAAAGCTTTTCCATAAGTCCCCTTGTACTCGGCGATAGCCTTTTTAACCACGTCGGCGTCATTCGAACCACTTTGATGGTTGTTTGCATTTCTGAGCCGTGTATAGATCTCATTGAAATGTTGGATTTGTGGGCGTATTTTCCTCCACTTGGAACTCACCCCGTCCTGGTCACGATATCCCTCCTCCTCGCCCATGAGCTTCACAAAAACCTTCGTTATTCTAGACCAATATGTTTTCTCCTTTTGATAATTAGCTACAAAAAAATAAAACAACACTTCATATGTATATAAATATACGTAAATGTATATATAAATTTATAAAAAGAAACGCAAAATTTAATACCTTCTAGCGGGTCTTCGGTAACCTCCAACCAAGCTTTGCATAGGCACATCTCCTCGTCTTTTTGCCACGGAATAGCCGGGGTTCTCATCCTCGGTTCGTCGGCGGGTTTCCGTCTGTGTACTCGTCTTTTTCTAGCTTGTATAGATCCCCCGGCTTCGACTTCCGGTTGGGTTTCTTCGACGACTTCAACGTCCGGAGAATTTGGCGTCCTAGGTAGAGTGTCAATGACTCGTTGACGATCTAGAAAAAAAATATGGGTTAAAGATATATATATATATATATATATATATATATATATATATATATATATATATATATATATATATATATATATATATATATATATATTATATATATGTAGTGTAACTTTCAAACGAGAACCATTTTATCCGCAAGAACTGAGAGAACCACCAAAAACATACATGCACGCCTTCAATAATTGTATTTTTGCACATATGTTTTCAAAACAACACATATGTTTTAAAAAAAACATAGTTGTTCTAAATAATTTGATAAGAAATAAGAAATACAAAAATTTTCTTTGAAGGTGTGCATGTATGTTCTTATAAAACGTGCAACGACAATATTGCGGCCGTGTGTAAGGTTTTTGTGAAAAAAGAGGATGAGTTCATAATGATATTGAAGAACATAGGTGGATGTTTACGATTATTGATGATTTGCATGTATTTTTATTTTATTTTAAAAGGCGTGCATGTATGTTTTTGGTGGTTCTCTCAGTTCTTGCGGATAAAATGGTTCTCGTTTGAAAGTCCCCCTATATATGTATAAAAAATATATATATATATAAGTAAATAAAGAGTAAAAATGTAATACCAAAATGTCCACCCGGTGTGGTTTGCGGAGAAACCCCGGCGAAACCGCATCCCTCTTGTGACGCATTCCAAGGTATGAAACCCGGCATTGGTTGATTTTGGACGTTCATTTGTTGGATATATTGAAACAATGCCGGGTTATTAAGCAAATTTGGATCATTCATATCCGGTTGATTTGGGACGTTTGGACGTGAACGATACCCATACGGGCTGCGAAAGTTATTTGGGTTGGGATTTGGATACATATTTTTTATAGAGATGATGAAGTGAGTGAGTGTAGAGAATAAGTGAGTTTGTTTTATAAATGTGAGATATATGTGTATATATAGAGGTATGAAAAAAAAAAAAAAAAAAAAAAAAAAAAAAAAAAAAAAAAAAAAGATGCCGTTTGAAACGGCTAGAAAAGTTTGAAAAGAAGAGAAACGGTCAAACAACAAGGGCGTTCCATATGTATCGCCTGAAGGGCTAATCGCCCATGGGGGGCGGTGTACATGGCGATTACGGGGCGATTAGGGGCTTAATCGGGAGTGGAGTCGCTGCATACCCTTTAGTCTAAGAATCCATACAAACTAATCGTCGATCTAGACAAAAACAAGAATCAAGAACAACAAGCATTAAACCAACAAGATCTCGGGTTGTATAAAATCTTGTTTAGCGTTTTCCGACCTTTGTGGGCGGGTGACCGGATTATTCACCCGTCATCGAAAGCCATCATAAACCCATTTGTTTTCCAACACGCGCTTAAACCACACAAACTATCACATATATTTTTCCGGCATGTCCCTGTGGGTTGTATCAGATCTTATACAACCCGTCATCGATCTGATGTTTGTGTCGAAGGTTACACCATAAAAGATTTCGGTTAAAAGGTCATTGTTGGATCCGATCAAATTTGTTGGATCCAATCAAAGCTGCGAAATGACTCAACTGATACAAGTACTAGTATTCAGAAACCAATGAAAAAGGGAAGGTCGTATTCAGAAACCATCGATCCGATTAAATAATAAATCAAGAGACAATAATTTTAAAAATTGTTAAAGTTGATTATTATAAAAACAAGGAGCGGTAAAACTGAGGATTTGACTAAAATACACATAATGGGTTATGATACAAGTACCACTTTAATGATTGGGCGTCACTTTTTTTGGTGCCACATGTCACCTTCATATAAAAGTCACCGGTCGCTCAAGCTATTTTTAGAAAGTCGCTAATTTGAGTCCTCAAAAGCCCAACACTTTGAGCGACTGGGCTAGTCTCAGAATTACACTTATACACGTCAAAAGAATGGTGAAACCGAAGTTTCCTTAACAAACAACTTTCCTTATTATAACATAACTTTCCTTTAATAAAAACAAATTATCCCATGTAAATATGTCAAACTCAGTTATAAATACAAACCAATTAGACTCCAGCTTCATAAATTCACCAATCATCCAAATCTAACCAAAATTTTGTAGTCGATCTTGAGTTAGCTTAGTCGTAAGATAAAAATATGCGGATTCGTGCTCTAATGGCGCTTAATGAATCACCATTAAGGCTAAAAGTTCAACAATCACGATCAACACGAATGTCAAAACAAATACTAAACAAGGCCAAGGTTCCACATCGGGCATACATCATGACTAAAGGTAAGTGGTTACGTTATGGTATTAAAAAGAAAAGCGGGCCACCACTCGTCGTTAAGTTGAGGGGAGGTTTGCAAACGTTTGTTAGGACAGTTACATGGAAATATATCGTAATGGAGGTTGATGGATCGAACACAATTGCTGATATAAAGAAGTATATTCAAGAGTCTACACGGATTCCTATGGATCGACAAAGACTTGTGTTATATGGAAAACGCCTTGATGACGATCGTTGTTTGGCTGATTGCGATGTGCGTGAAGGTTCTACATTGGATCTAGTTATTCTGCGTCGATAGTTTTAACAGATTTGATCGAGGTTCTTTCTAAACAAATCATACAGATTTCTTTTTTAGCAATATGATTTAGTTATTTACGTAGTTGCATGTTATGGTTTTAAAGGTTTATGTTAATGCAGATGTGTAATATGGTAACTTGGATCTAATTAGTTTTGGTTTAATCGTCAATGTATCGCCCACTATGTATGATACAGTATTTGGGTTGATTTCCAGTAGTAGCATTAGTGCAATCTCGATCACTTCTGTTAGCGAAATTTAATGAACATTATGTTATGTTGGTCATCTATTTTCCATTGATTTCGCATAAGAAACGATGTTAATCTTTCTTTCTTTTTTGTTTTCGTGTTGGATATATACAACTTAAGAGTATTATCGGGTCAGAACGATATGATACTAAAACCAAACATGATTTACATAAGAGTATTTATCAATTCCTGGTAGTACAATGAGAGTAAAACGTTTTTTATATTATGTTGAACTAATAAACCATAAAAATAAGTGTAAAACCTGAAAATAAAATAATTTATTTGCTTATTAATCCTTTTGTTTTAGTTTTTATAAAAAGTGACTTGATATATTTTTCAGTTGCAAAATCGTATTTGTCGTTTTTGTGATTAAATAAAGGTTTTGCTAATGTTTAATAAAAACTAATGTAAAAAATTTTTAATAGGTGTATTGAGTTTTACTTTCTGTTATGTTTCGTATTTTATGTCTTTTAATATTTTTTGTCTTGTCAAACTTTATATTTTTTATTTCGCACTTTAGTTTCATAATTTTATAATAAAAATAAAAATAATAAAAAAATAAACTATTAATAAAAATAGTACTAGAATCATTTTTTAGAAGTGCCTGTGACTTCAATGGTACATTGTATTAGGTGGTTTCTTATGTGGCTAATGTTAATAGGTTTTAGTAACTTTTCTTTCTTAGTGCTGTCATTGTTCACACTTTTGTGGATGCATGCACCATTTTGCTTCTATTATGAGTGGTGTATATGAAGTTGTTCAAAGGCATTAGAAACAGACAAACTGAGAATCTTGAAAGGTGATCTTATCAAAGAAAAAATTTGTATTAAGAGACTAACATTAAAAAGAGTACAAAGGCATTCATAGCCAAATACAATACAAGTAATGACCATAAGATAAAAGACAAATTTGAGATTATTCAATTTTTAAAGTCAAAGGAAAAACAAACACAGCCTCGCTCATGCACACCTGTTATACATCACTATGAAAATATTGGCCTTCCATCTATTCACCCATACGAATGATGCAACGAAGACCTTCACCTTTAAGCATCAGATCAAACGCCTTATTGATCTCGGAAAATGGCACTTCATGCGTAATGAACTTCTCCAACTCAAGTTCCTACAGCAAATTAACAAAAAATTTGTCAATTTCCAACCATATGCTTCTACTAAATATTTTTGTTCAAATGAACAGTTATGGGCTAATTACCTTGTTCATATATTTTTCGACCACAGAAGGAATATCAGAACGAGGTTTATAGTTTCCAAAAAAGGTACCCTTGAGAGTCCTTTCGTTCAATAGATTAAGAGGATTTGTCTTGAAAACGGCATCTTTATGTGGAACGCCCACAAGAACAGCAACACCCCATCCCTGCATTCCACAATTTTTTTTTTCTTGTTAGCACAAACACCAAATATTACGAATAGGACTATAGAAGGGTTTAAAAGTAAATTCATACATCATGAACACATTCGAAAGCAGAGATCATTGCATCAACGTGGCCAGTACATTCTACACTCCTATCAACACCACCATTAGTCATTTCTGCAATCACTTCTTGTACTGGTTTCTTGCAGTCTTTTGGGTTCACAAACTCAGTCACCCCAAATTTCTTTGCTGTTAAAACGAAGAAATGTATTATTAGTTTTCGTTAAATGCTTTTACTTTATACATCATTAAATTTGTGTTACAAACTTACCAAGTTCAAACCGGTTGGCATTGAGATCAACACCAATGATCCTTGATGCACCAGCAATTCTAGCACCTTCAGCAGCCTGATCACAAATAAATCATTAGCACCATTAAGAGTAAATATATGTTTTGCAACATTTAAAGTAGCAATTGAAATCACTCACAGCTAGTCCCACAGCTCCTAGTCCAAAAACCGCTACAGATGAGCCCTTTTTTGGTTTTGCAACATTTAAAGTAGCACCTAGGCCTAAAATTCCAAAATCATTTTGGTCAAGATAACATTAAAAAGGTCGATAAATGCAATAAAATTGAGAATTACTAGTGTCACTTATTTTGTACCTGTGGAGATCCCGCAACTTAGGACAAAAACTTTATCTAAAGGGGCTGCAGGGTTAATTTTAGCAAGACATCCAACATGAACAACCGTATACTCACTAAAAGTAGAAGTTCCAACAAAATGGAAAATGGGCTTTCCATTGATTGAAAACCGTGATTTCTCATCATTAATCATGACACCACGATCCGTGTTGATCCTCAGTAGATCACACATGTTGCTCTCTTCTGACTTACAATGAGCACATTCCTTACATTCGCCCATAAAAACAGGAAGGACATGATCCCCTGGCTGAAGGTCAGTCACTCCTTCACCAACACTCTCCACAACCCTATTCACATTAGTAAATGTATCAGATTATGTATCGAATCAGATTTTAATACTAGAAGTGAACATAAGAACATACCCTCCAGCCTCGTGTCCTAGAATTCGAGGAAATACAGGATTTTGTCCCTGAAATTGATAGTAAACAACATTTCATTTTTTTTAAAGAAAATTTTGTACTCTACTATATGAAAAGGGCCGCTAAAGTTAATACCAATATATGATAAATTAGTACAGTATCCAAACTTAACATAGATCATATAAAATTTGTAAAAAAATTAAGCTAGTGGATTTACCTTAGCTTCCCAAAAGTAAACATCACTACGACAAAGAGAAGTGACAAGAATCTTAATACGAACTTCCATTTTCTCCGGTGGCGCCACCTCAACTTCTTCGATCACTAGTGGCTTTCCAGCTTCCCACGCCACTGCGGCTATAAAACATTTCCAAACAAGTATTTTAGCACATCTTAACCTATGAGCTCGCTAGCATATGTTACTAGTATTTCAAAAAGAACATAGTTACATAGACATAATGACAAATCAAACGTATACCTTTGCATCGAATCACTTGACCAACTGTGCTAGACATTTTTGTAACTTGTTACTTGATCACTTGAGAGAATATGAAAACTAATTTGCTTTGTTTGTTGTTTGAGATGAAGATCAAGTGAGCTTATCGGTTACTAAAATCCACCAATGATAGAATTTATTTTCTATTCCAAAAAATTATCCTATTTTTTTGCTTACAATTCAACAATAATTCAAACAAAAAAGACAAGTAATTTTAATACATAATAACGCATATAATCTTAATCATTAAATTATATAGCTACATACAAACCCTTTTGATAAATCCTATTAATAATCTATATGTGAATTATTATGCATATAATTAGTAAGACTCCCTTTAGTTTTCGAGCGCATTATACCCAATGAACCACATACACCAACAAGTTGGTAGAGTAAGCCTTAGTAAAAATACACCACGTTGCACATAAAAGATTCATTAATTAAGTTAATTAGGTTTTCCTAAATTTTAGATCTATCTAAAACACGTAGCAAATAATAACAAACTCTAATCCATGCTTACCTTGCATGAAGTATCATGGATTAATTCCAGGAACGTAACCTTTTACACACATAAACCTACCTGTTCCTAATTTTAGGGTTACAAAACTAGATTTTTAATTAAGAGAGGATCGACCCCCCCCCCCGCCTAATATTAGGATCGACTTTTTTTATTGTTCACAACCCTAAAAAATAATCGACTAAACATGTATAATCCAAATCAAGATTTGATTTTTATGCGTTTCGGTAATTCAATTACATGTTAAACGGCTCGTGATGCCACTGTTGGAATTTAAATAACATGACATTTATATAAATAAATAACATCACCAAAGCACGTAGCGAAAGCAAAGATCAATTAATTAACATGTACAGAGATTAACCTAATATAAAAGTTAACGTACCTTTGATCTTAGCAAGAACAAGGATCTAACTTCAACTCTTCTTCTCTTGAGCAAACAAATAGGATTAACGAGAAACCCCTTACCTTTTTGTTTCTCAATCCAAGATCGTGTTAACTAAAGTAAGTTAACTACCACATCTTGTACACACGTACTATAACCAATTAATGCTAGATGCTAGTGCAAAAACATGAATTAAACCAAACGTTTTGTTTAACAAAAAACCAAGGATCGACACTCCTAAGGGAGGTGTACGATCGGCTATGGAGCAAGAAGAAGAGAAAACAAACTTGGGGTTATAGTATAGTGCACAAGGTAAAAAAAACTAATGACCCTTGGGTTTGTATTTATAGTGAAACAATCTTGGAGGAGAAGTTAGGGTTGGATTGGGTTTAGGAAACCCTCCCAACCGATCGGCCCCTATTCCCCAAGGGAATTCCGGAACCTTCTCGACCTCTATTTTCACTTACGGTTCATCCTTTATTCACTAACGGTCATTAGTAAATTCCGTTATTTACTTAACTTCCGTTAGTCGTTATTTCATGTCCAAATAATTAAAATATATCACGGTCATATATATTAATTATTTACATTAATCATTCATACGTAAAGTGTGCAATCCCATGGTCCCGTGTTCGATTCTAGTCATACACAGTTTAATATTTTTCCATAACTCTAACATAAAATCCACCGTTTAATGAAAACAATAAACTGTTTATAAATCTTGGTTTTTAGAACTAAAATTAATAAATAGGGAGCGATTATAAGACCCCCAAAAATACAAATGGGTAAAAGTACAAACAATTTGCCAAGATATCTAACTCGATAAAAGTATATTCTCTTTGTCTCATACTATATGTTCATATTACTATTTTGAGTTGTTCAAAAGAAATAATGTTCACTTAATCTTTCAACTGTTTTACCGGATTGAGATAAATAATAAATTTGATTTGAAGATAGTGTGCATTTTGAAAAATGACATTTATTAGCATATGGACGAAGTGTTTAATAATGAGAACATACATATGTCAAATTGTTTATGCATGAATCATCATCTTTTTACAAGACTACATACGTGTTAGTGTTATATATTGTATATTAAAATAATAAAGTGTTTACAAAACCATATACATTAAGAATTTTGAAGGCAAAAAGTATTGTAAGAAATAGAAACCGGTTCCAATTCCAGATTATATGTTGACGGTATTAGAAAGCATGCATTGTTTTCACTTATTCCTCGGCCCCACCATGTAAGTAAAAATTTGTTATTCCCATTCTAATTTTGTTCAAAGTTGTAACAAAGGTTTACCGTGAATAACAAGTTTTTAGTTCTTTCTTTGATTCGTTATGTCTATATGCATAGCTACACTTGTAAATAATTTGGGTCAGTTACAACTTATAACAACAAAAAAGAAATAAATTGTTAGTGTCGATGCTATAGATATTTTCCTTTGAAGGACATATATCCCATCAAAATTATTATACGTTAAACAAGTTTTCCATGAAAGTGACCAGGTTATTATCGTGTTACCAATAAGTCAGATAGGCGATGTGATGCCGCGTAGGGTACGAGAAAAAAGCTACTCATATTACATTGGAAAGTTAGTTCAATTGATGGTTCATGTCATATTTGCGAAATAGATTAGAAGATACGGAGTGTACACCCATTAAATTATAGAACCTTTGTGACTCAAATAATGGTGGTATAGAAATTAGGTCAGTGAGTTATACTATTCAGTGAATGGATGAAAACCTAAACACTTAGAAGCAAAAGTGTTCTTGTTTTGTGACTAAATCAAGAACATAACACTTGATCTTATCCCAAAGAGATATTCGTGTAACCCAAGCAATTAGGAACGAATAATTTTTTTTTGGAAAGTGATTATACGATTCTAAGTGATATTAAGCTAAGCTATTGATTATCTTCACCTAACTGGGAAGATTCCAAACTTAAACGAATACCATCAACAATCAAAAGAAACTATTTGTGATGATTAGTGGCAACTACAATGAAACATATGGCGGCTAATTTCTTCAAACTGGATAAGTTTGAAGGAATGGACTTTAGGAGATGGCAAAAAAAGATGCACATCTTCTTTTCTAGCATGAGTGTGTGTACGTTCTTGGCACACCAATCCCAGATGATGGTGATGATGCCACCTTGGAACAAATAAGGAAGAAGTGCAAATGAGATAATGATGACTATGTTTGTCGACGTTTGATCCTCAATGGCATATCTAACTCTCTCCTTGATATTTATCAAAATGTTAAATTTGTTAAAGAACTATGAAATTCTTTGGAGGCTAAGTATATGTATAAAGATACTTCTAGTAAAAAGTTCCTTGCGATAAGTTTTAATAATTACTAGATGGTCGATTCTAGACCTGTCATGAAACAATACATTGAACTTCTTCACATACTTGGTCAATTCACACAAAACAAAATGAACATGGATGAGGCTATTTCGGTCTCTTATGTCATTGATAAACTCCTTCCTTCTTGGAAATATTTCAAGCATACCTTTAACCATAAGAAAAATGAATCAAGTCGTGTTGAGTTGGGAAGTCATTTACGTACTGTGGATTCACTCATGGCGCATGAAAATGACAAGCGAAAGAGCAACAATGTTGCTAATATGTCCGCTATCAATATGGTGGAAAATTATAACTCCACCATGTATAATGACGGTAAGGGCAAACGCAAACATTATGATAACAACAAGGCTGATCCTAAAAAGAACTCAAAATTGACTTGTTGGAAGCGTGGCAAAATTGGACAATTGAAAAAGGATTGCAGAAGTATTAAGGTTGGTAATAAATATACCAATGGTTCAGGCATAAACAGTTCAAGGAATGACTCTAACAACCAACTGAAAGGTCAGCACATATATAATAGTTCTTTTCAGATTTATTATATTACATATATATCTAAGTCTTATTTAGTGTAGGATGATGATGTTACGTGGTGGGTTGAATCTAATGCTACTACCTATGTTTCTTTATTTAATGTTTTTCATATACCTCAAATTAAAAAGAACTTGGTTTCTAGTGGTGTTTTAAATAATTATTGTTATAAACAAGTTTTTGAATATGATAAATTTGTTTTGTCAAAACATGTTATGTTTGTCGGTTTTGGTTATATGTGCAACCAAATGTTTAGACTTAATATTAATAATGATAATGTTGATTCAACTATTATGTCTACTTCTAATAAGAATGATTCAACACTTTGGCATGCTAGACTAGGCCATGTATACTTAAAAAAAAATGCAAGATATGTCTAAAGATTGATTAATACCAGTCTTTGAAATGTCTAGGGGTTTGGTGGCCGTCACCCACATGGCTTATAAACATGCACATCGGAAAATAAACAGAGAAAAACCATGCACCCAAAACCCTAATTAGTCAGATCTCCTAATCAGGGATATAACCTAACTAGCACATAAGAAGAGTGTTAGGGATGCCTTCTTTTTAACAATATCTAATTAGTCAAAAAATAACCAAAGAAAAGCCATGCAGCCAAAACCATAATTAGTCAGATCTCCTCATCATGATATGTCCAAAGATTGATTAATACCAGTCTTTGAAATGTCTAGGGGTTTGGTGGCCGTCACCCACATGGCTTATAAACATGCACATCGGAAAATAAACAGAGAAAAACCATGCACCCAAAACCCTAATTAGTCAGATCTCCTAATCAGGGATATAACCTAACTAACACATAAGAAGAGTGTTTAGGGATGCCTTCTTTTTAACAATATCTAATTAGTAAAAAAATAACCAAAGAAAAGCCATGCAGCCAAAACCATAATTAGTCAGATCTCCTCATCATCCAAAGCCATAATTGACCAATCGGGCATAGTCTCTACATGTAGCCTTGGTTCCGCTTTAGTGGAATACAACTAGACTATACAATAAATGCCAGTGGATTGGCAAATATGTTGTCTTCTACTTTGGCATGTGACCTACAAACCAAATAGTCACCTTATCCTACGTCAGCCATCTACCCACAAACACAAAGCTTTGGTTTTACCTGCCTGCATGGTTTGAGCTAAGAGAGTGTAACAATTATGGATGGCGCATCAGTGTAAGATTAACATAGGGCAAGACCTTAAACCCATCGGTTTACAAGTCTTATATTTTTATATCCAGTATTGAAACAATTTTTCACAAAAAGTCGTTTTATGTATGAACTATGCATGAATTTATACAACAATTTGTTAATTTTATAAAACAAATCTTTTTGTAATAAAAAGTTTCTAAATTCAGGTTTACCATTCTCAAGCCTATTTTAGATAGGTTTACTAAATTCATAGACTTTACTCTTTTTATTACTCGAACTCACTGACTGGTGCTTAAGTTCACTCCTCTCATGATCAAAACTGAGATACTTTGTTTTATTATGTCTCTAAGTAATATCGGTTGACATTTTATTTAACATATAGCATGCATATCATACAATAATAAAACACTGACACAACTAAGCCATAATCTACGTTGATCTCGAGAGGCACTTCAGGAATCAACTTTGGGTCTATCCTAAGGGTTAAAACATGATACAAGGCAAGAAGGTAGCTTCTGGTTCCGTGTCTTCGCAGCATCGCCCGTGGGTTTTCTCCTTGCTCCTGGTGGATCTTCAATCCTCCGTGCTCCCACTGGATCTCCTCTCTTTTTGTATTTCAAAGGTTCTCCTACCTGGTCTTGGCTTCCTTGTGTCACGTCGGTCTTGGTTTACATTTAATTTAAAGCTACTCTACTTAAAATTAAATTACAAGAGGGAATATACAATGGCACGCAAACCTTCCTTAAACCCAAAAGCAGTAAAAATAAAAACATATTTAAACTACATCGCAACCACGCAGTTTATATTTTGGTCAATGGCTCATGCTTAGGATCGTGTCATGCATGATTAACAATAAAAGCAGGTTAGTACTAAAATAAAATTGCAATTGAAAATACTTAAGTTATGGTTTTCAAGGACCTACTATAAATTCACATGCACCGCATATATAGTCGATCCTAAAAGTACATGCAAACCACGAGATTCACCGCATTGTTGCACACCAATACAACATGTTATTCTTTAGGAATAACGATTTTTACCTAATTTTTAGTATATATTGCCAATTTAGGAAAAAAAACTTTACTTTTAAAATTCATAAACCCTAATTAGGGTTAATTCTCATATTATAAAAACATGTGACTTATGGCTGAGATATGGGAAATCTCGCGGTTTGGTCATCAAGATTTGTGTTGGTCAATATTTCAAGATCCCATATGGCTGAGATATAGGAAATTGACCCTCTCAGGGTTTTCGTAATCTCACATCAGTTTTTCTTGTCCGTCATGTAATCTTGTTTCCATATGATTAACTATGGAAACCTAGGTTTCGAATAATGATTTTAACCTATTTTTAGAAAGATTTACATCTTACTAAAAATACCCAAAACCCTAAATCATAAAAGGAAAAAAAAAAACTTGCAAAAAAAAAAAAAAAAAAAAAAAAAAAAAACTTGCAATCAAAGAAAAAATTCCAAGAAGACCCTAGATTTTTGTAGCCGTAACAACATGCATTAGGGTTTCCAAGATTGATCCCGGATACTCACATATCCTACAAAATTGAAACCTTTAGAGTTTAGAAAACCTTAATGGGTCGATTTTATGCCAATAAAAATCTTAAACCCTAATTTTAATCACAAGAGTGATCACAACCCTAGTTGTCACAAAATAAAAACCTTAGAAAACCCTAAATACACAAATCGACCAAACCAAGCAATACCTACTTACAGATTCAAACTTTATGGCAATATAAGTAATTACTAAGAATCCTAACTAGGTTATATATGATTAGAGTGGCTCTGATACCACTGTAGGGGTTTGGTGGTCACCTGCATGGCTTATAAACATGCGCAGTGGAAACTAAACAGATAAAATTCATGCAGCTAAAACTTTAATTAGCAAGATCTCCTAATCAAGGATATAACCTAACTAACATGTAAAAAGGGTGTTTATGGATACTTACTTGTTAATCCTGCACTAAGTAAGCTCCTTGACCTTTCTTTCTCTGCACGGAACGCCTTCTTCTTGTTCTTGATGCTTCTCGAAATTCTTTAGGGTTTCTTGGAGAAAACCACCACTTAGACTGCGTCAGGTATCCACCGGTACTGCACAGGTAGAACTAGGGCTACGAATCTATGCAAGTTGGCGAGTACAGAATCGGGTAAAACCCTTAGTGGACTGGAAGTCGGCTAGGGATCAACTTTAAGTCGATTTGCGATCAGTTTAGGGTAGAACCAAAGGGTTTCGAACCCTTTTATGGGATGGTCGATCAATCAACTAGAAGACAGGATTAGGGGAGAGCTTTCATGTTAGAGAATTTATTATGAGGTTCCCTTAGAAGGCCTTTATATTTATAGGCTAACAAGGAAGATTCTAGAATAACTAGAATTCCCTAAGCCCTTGTCCTACAAGTAATAGGAGTTTGACAAAGTGTCAAACCACCCCCCCAATAGGGGATCGGCCGAAACCCTAAACCCTTAGGGTTTGGTTTAGCCTTTTAATACTTTAATACTTAACATACGATAAATATTCTTCAGAAGGGAAGAACTTGTATCAGTATCTCAATTTCAATTCAAACATGGGTTTGATTCACACTCCATGTTCTGAAAAATATTTACCATCCGAAAAGAGGAAAAAATGGAGTTTTGTCTAAAGAAATGCGTTGACTATCGTTCCGCTAATAGAGCAGTTTGCTAGTTTGCATTCCTCTATCTGAATCTCTAACACTAACAGGTTTATTCAGGACAATTACCGTTTTACTCGTAAATGAGAATACTTCGGGATTTTCATTTCCTCACTACTCTTAATTCATTTCGTAACTTATTTCTCATTTCCACTTGCATGTTCTGTTTAGTGTGCCCCGGTGTGACCTTTCGGCATTTCTGTGAAGGTCGGTTGTGAAAGTGTTTATGTCTTTGCATATAATCCTTTCAAATTGGACAATGAAATGTGCAAAACTTGTATGTTGACTAAAATCACTAAGCAACTTTTCCAAAATGTAAAATGTGAAACTAGAATTTTGGAGTAAATTGATAGTAATTTATGTGATTTACATGCAACTCCTATTTGAGGAATAAGAAATACTTTGTGACTTTTATTGATGATGCATCTTGGTTTTTTTATGTTTATTTGTTACATTCCAATGATGAAGCATTAGATAAATTTATAGTATATAAAACTGAAGTAGAATTCCAACAAGAAGCCTTAGTAAAAAGATTTAGATCAGATATAGGAGGTGAATATATGGATGCATTATACTTCCAGTTTGTGGGTATTATTCCAAGAGACTACCGCTCCTTATATGTAGCAACCGGCATTTTTAGGGCAATACTTATTTATAAAACTCGAAACCAGTTGCGGCAGACGATGATTTTTGTAAACTTATTTTAATAATAAGTTTCATTTATTATTGTCTTTTATGCATTTTCGAGCTTTTGGACATCATTTGAACCGAAAATGTGAGAATTTCTTGTGAAACGTGAAAGTAGAGCACAATGCGAGTCGGCACGAGTCTGAACCTAATAACACGTGAAACATTGGGTTTTACTAGATAACACGAACCTAGACATATTTTTAGTCAATTTTATTTGAGAAATAGTTTTAAGATTAATGGCATAAATTAAAAAATACCCGGGAAAATATTTCGGCACCCAAATTAGCCTCGATAGCGTCTTACTAAAAGTATAGCGAAATAACCATTCCCACCCCTACACTAATTTTCATTTTTGGTCGTTGTGGTCATTAGGGTTTTCACCAATAGTCCTAGGGGGATATATAAACCCCACTTATAATATTTTAGGGTTAAACACCCTCTTTGCTTTCTCTTTAGCCGCCCACCTCCTCTCTCCCATTTCCGGCCACGCCTCCGACCACCACAGCACGCAACCACCGCCACCTCTCATATCACACTGCCACCACCAACATCATCTTTGTGACTGCCTTGTCACGATTAGCCACCACACGCGCCAAGAAACACCACCACCACCTCGTATTCACCACCACCGCCTCGTACACACCACCACCACCATAAAGAACTTTAGATCCGTGTAGTTTTCGAGCTTGTGAAGGTGAGATACACCGATTCACACCCTTGTGTGACTCGGTGTGAGTCAACTCGTGTATAATGAGTCACTCTTTTCATTCTTTTCCTTTTGGGTTGGTTTTGGGTATAAAAACACGAGAAATAATCATTTTGTTAACCAAAAATGAGTTTGGTATCATTTTTGGTTCAGTTTGTTGTCGAGTCATGGTCGAGCCGTGAGCTTGATCTCGTTTTGAGTCGAGTCGTGGAGAGTCGTTTTGAGCTTATGGTTATGATGGATTGGTTATAATTTTACCTTGTTATTCTTATTGTGGATGTGGTCAAGTTTAGGGTTAGGGTTTGGATTAGAGTTAGGTTTTGAGGCTTGTGGTTGTGTTGGAAAGTTAGCCGAGTGACCCCAAGGGTCCGTTTGGTTTGGCAGCCGAGACCAAGGGTCCGTTTGGTTGTTGGGATCGCCACGGTGCGAAGCCGTGGTGATGATGAGGAGATTGTTGTTGTTGTTGAATTTGAGAAGTATTTGTTGCGATAATTAGATAACGAGCCGTAGGATTTTGGTCGTTAAATATTGATTTGGACATGGAGATTTTTATTATGAGCTACTGATTATTATTGTGATGATTTGAGCAAGTCGAGTACCACCGAGACTTTGTAGTCTCGGCGTGGCCTCGACAAGCCAAAAATGGATATTAGACTTTAATTGAACTTGTGACTATTACGGTTGACTATTTGACCCGACATACGGTCGTAAGGATTATGGAATGTAAATTGATACGTTGTCTAGTCTCGTGACATATTGTGAAATGGAAACGAAAAGGAACTTCAAACGACTAATAAATAAAGTTATAATAGTTAATAAATAATAATAAACGATATATATATCTTTTTGGAAATGTAATTTATGACATAACGGAAAAAACTCGAGACTATGAGAACGTATCGAGGCACATTACCTTGGTATACTAATATTGGAATTTTGAACATTGTTTGGTTTATATTTGAAGTTACGGATCGGTTTAACATTAATATAACCAACCGACACGGTTATCGGACTTATTGGACTGACGATCCCAATAAGAGCCCGACAAGTGTGTCGAAGGACGTATTAGTGAGAAACTTATCCTTATGACTTACCTCTTATCACTTGGTTTTGTTTTATTGTTACGAGTTTAGTGATAGAGTTCGTTTGGGATATTGCAATCACATGGCGTAGTTGTTATTGGAGAGTTGTTTTGTGAGCCGTTTCCGTCTTGGTCATTTGTTTTGGCGTGTGTACACTTGAGTCAGTGTTGTGTCACCAGTACACCCACGATGATACCAAACACTAATAAATGGTTTTAACAAGGATATTTTGGTAAGGAAAGTGGAATATACTTGGGAATAGTTAGCTTTTGGAAACCGTTATACTTTTGGATATACGTTAAGATAAGCTTATTATTAATAGGTTGTGCCGAGTCCGTCGCGTTGTGATACTAGTTGATGTTGTGCCGTGACGTTCTAGTTGCCGTTGTGCTATACTACTCTTGATCTGTTGTGTTGTGCATTGCTTCACTAAGGTGAGTTCTCGTAACCTTACATTTTATTACGTTTTACCTTGGGGTGGAAATGGTACTCAATGCTTTTCAAATGTTTTCATGCTGTGATTTACTGTTTTCATGTTTTTGGACAATTACGTGTGTTTGATTGCGATTATGTGCTATGTGGTACAACTTTATGTTATGTGAGCAAGCATGCGCAACTGTTTAACTCCGTTTGGAGCCGAAGCATTTGATAGTACTATCCGGGGTAGCTCCCCGCTGTTATTTATTTATGTGTGACAATCATGGTAGGTTCAGTTGGCGCGAACAAAACTGATTTCTTTGATTACGTGCTATAATTGTGTATCTCACTCACTATTGTCCTACATTATCTAATTCACAGCTTCGTGGTTTAACTTTCAAACCTACGAGCTCGCCAACATTATGTTGAAGTTTTCTAGTACCATTTTCAGGTGATCATTGTTAAAGTATTTGAGGGCACGTTTATTGGAGTCAAACTATTTAGTACCTTACTACCATGTTTTCAAGACAATAAGAGTTCAACATGGAGATTCTTTTACTTTCAAGAGTTATACAAGAATTGTTTTGTAACAATGTAAAGTATTATTTAAGTTAATGTATGGTGTGAACTATAATGTTATGCAATGTGCCTTCTTCATTACATCTCGTGTTTTCGCCTTTGACGGGGTGTGACAGAATGGTATCAGAGACAGGTTTAAAAAAAAAAAAAAAACCCTCAACTATAACCGGACAAAAGTTTTTATAAAAACCCCAAACATGGTACGAGTCGATTAGCCCAAGCATTCCATCATTTTTCCTAAATTATGCATAGCCTGATCAACTATGCTTAATTCACGAGCGATCATAGGATAATGGGGGTAGTTACCTTGGATCGTGTTTGGTTGGAGTCTCAGTCTAGATCACCTGAAAATGCATTGGTTTATGTGTGTGCATCTTCCTTACGTATCATGTGTATCTGTGGTTATGTTGCTTTGCCTTCTGTATGCTAAAGCTTTGAGCTTCTAGGACAATATATGAGCTTGCAATTGCGTACCTAAGTGCTTTGATTTGATTTGATATTGTGTGACGTGATCCGATATGTTATGATGTGTTTTAAGTTAAGTTGATATGACATGGTTTGATTTGGTTGAGCTAGAGTATTTCCCGTACTATTCCCCATACTTGTGCGCTTGATGTTAGTTATCCTTATACGCAAACAAAATTCAAACTATATATTTTGCTAAATATATATAGCGATACGTTATTTTGAAAATGTTACCTTGGGTAGACTATTTTGGATACGCTAAACAATTTTGAATACTACTTTGGACGGTCAACATTGGTTTCGCTATTTTGAAAATGTGCTATAGTGATATGTTATTTTGAGAACTATTTTGGGGCATATTAATTTGGAAACACTATTTTGGGATACTATTTGAAAGCTACTTTGGAAACATGATTACTCTCGTATTGTCTTATGCCGTTATGTCACATGCCTTGTCTTCCAACATTACTCCTCTTATTAGCAAGCCTGAACGCACCACATTATAAGCTGATGAGTTGGTTAACACCATTAGTTGCCTTAGGAAGCAACCCACCAATCTAAATGGACACATTCATGGTTTAGTCGTATGATTAGGACCTTGGAGACTATAAGTGAGATAATAAGACTCATGAAAAGCAGTGATCTTTTTAGTTGAGTTGTTTGTGTTGACCATTATAGCGATGTTCGCCTTAGTGATCGTGTTCCGGAGATGGTACTGATCTAGATAGTTCAAATTCTAATGGTCAAAATTTTGTGCAAATGAAAGATTTTCTTGTGAACTTTATAAGGTATGATGAACTGTTAATTTTCATAGATTGGACGGTGTTATAATGTTTCTTCAAAACTAAAGTTGGTTGATAGTCGAAATTGTTTTAAAATAAATTTGTGATTCCAAACGATTGGATTGTTTTGGTATAAAAATCGTCTCAAGTGTTTGTCCAAACATCAATTTTCTTGAAAATCAAAAATCCAAACCATATATGAAGAATCACTATTACAAATTTCAAATTTTTTCAGACATATCTTTTCACATGACTATAACCATCGAAAAATTTCAGACAAGGTTGCTCCAAACTAAATTCATGGTCATAATTTTATAATGTCTTACTTAAATAAATGCTGCTAACAGTTTTAAAAATCATGTCTCTAAGAGGGAACACGCACCATTCATGAACAAACCTCGAGAACAATCACAATGCCTACAAAACTATGCGACCTTAGAAGTAAACCGAACACCTCTGACCGAGACTGTCAGTAGCAGTGTGCCGTGCCTTGACACTATTCTTTCGAAGCGCAACTTTCCTACTCATCCCAGAAGATAAGACTCTCGTGATGATCGAAGCGAGTTAGACTAAACAATCAGTGTGCAATTACTTAAGAGACAACGTGGCCTTTTGGAGTCCTAGTAACAATGGGACATGACATCGCTCTTACCTTTGGATATCAAGAAGTTGCACCGGACCTTAAGACCTTTTCCTTTCACTTGTAACAAGATCTCTCGACGTAGTATTTACTTGGTAACAATTTTGAGTCATTATATATCTTAGTCCTGCCTAGAGGAATTGAGCACTTAGACATAAGAGTTTGGCCTAATAAGGATCTTCGAGCGTTCCAAAATCATTGACACCAGGTTCTGCCCATAGACCTTTTGATTCATAGACCATCGTCTTCAACTATTCGTGCGTACCTGACGACACGTTCTTCCCTGATGTTTTTCACACCAAGGGTTTTTCCCTTAGAAGCCTTTTATCAGCTGTAAGGCTATTAATGATCTCTGTCCTCATTGATTGAACTCTATTGGAATCTACTCTTTCCTTTTGAATGAGTACGTCAACAAATCTTTCCTACATGATAAGGACACCAACATCGAAACTCTTCACTAACCCCGTTCACACTTTTGGATGAGTATGATAACCTCCTCACGAAACATGTACATAAGACTCTTGTGATCTGTGCGGATAAGACACTGTGTACCATACAAACACCGCCTTTTATGATATTACTTCGGAACCACGACTGCCAACTCCTTGTCACGAGTTGGGATATTCCTCCCCATTTCCTTCGATTGCCTTGGAACAACTTTCTTCACATTAGAAAGCCTTCATTTTTACTTCATCAACCTTCATGGACGTCGGACGTTCCTTCATTCGGAGACACAACCTTGGCGATTTTTCTAGCACATATGATTTTCTCCCCCTCGACTGTTGGTCAACAACTCCCTCCCAATAGCCACAACAAATTCACTTAACTACACTGTAAATTTATTTCACCAGATTTTCTCCCCGTCAATGCCCCAGAGAATACCATCAATGATTCCTTCAGCAATAAAATTCCTCTCCATCAACAAAATTTTCAGCTAGCGTTCCATTTAATTCCTTTGATCCACGACTCATGCGATGACATGAAGAAGAAATCGCAAAGCGTTTTTTTTGGCACCAGGCGTCGGACGGAAGCAAGTATGTTATAGACGAAGAAGATACCAAACACAACACCGGTACTACCCTTACTTTTTCATCAATCGTCTTAAAAGCTCACCCTTTCCTTAGATTCTCCAATTTTCTTATCATGTTGATCTTGCTGATAGCGACTCATATCACAGTTCACCCCTTTGACGAATACATCGACTCTTGTGAGTCCACATAGACCGCAATCTTCATAATTCAACTAAGTAGGTGCAGCCTTATGTAAAGCGACCTGGATGGCTACACTAGTATCAAGTGCTCGTGCCAAATCTATGAAGTGCCATCCTCATACACCATTTCACGTCTGTAGGTCTAAACTTCAACTGACTTGTTTTCATTGTTACGACGTTAGAGATCTCTACTACTTGTACGAAACCTTTGGAACTACAAATTTTTCAACCGTTTTGAATCTTGATGAAGCCTGGTTAGATAACGATTGATTCCCCTATCATCATGGATACTCGACATTCTGCAAAGCGTCGTGACTTGACGATAATTCTTTATATACGCCATGGCTACTTCAGCCTGTCTCTTCAAGTTTGGGAAACCTCCTTCAAGCCTACCTACGTAGTCTCATAAACAAAGTTTCTTTCCCTGTCGCCTCTACCAATATTCTCTGAGTGACAAAAATTTCCTCAACGGTACCCTTGGATTTCTTCGCTAATCCCACTAATTTTAGCCGTAAGTACATATTCGTTGTTTTGAACAAGTCTTTAATTGAGCCAAATCATCGAAGACATTAAATTCCTCTTTCTTAATAACTTGATTAGTAGCTTAATCTCATGACAGTTCTTGTTTGATGAGTTACGAGATTAAACTAAAATCAAGTTGGTACTTAGTTTAAGGTTTCAATGATTTTGCTCGAAGACGGAAAGGCTTATTCCATCGAATTTAGTCACCCGATTGTTACCTTCGAATGCCCGTCACATTTCATTCAAAAGTACGAATTTGGACTAAGACGACATAGGTTACAACTTTTAGTAGTATTTACCTTTGTCACATAAGTTACGACCGCGACATTGGATCCCTGATTCGAACTCTAGTGCTCTTGTCATAACTTTGACCTTCGTTAGGTTCTAGGTACATGCGCTAGCCTATTTTAGTAAGAGTAGGCAGAATCGTTGTTTCTAATATAGGTGGCTAGATCGTTTACAGTAGACTAGCAGTTTCGTTAACAGAAATCGGTCATATGGATTTACGAGCAACCCATGAATTTTAGTGATTAACGTGTGAGGAACCATAAGTAAGGCCTAACTGGTGACCAACCTGTTATCAATCCATAAGATGTCAGCTTGGTGATTTATTTCGTGTTGTGAAAGAGCCAACCAGAACCCTCGATAGAGAAGTGAGCAATTTAGATGAGACAAGATTCTAATTATAATTCGTTAGATCTTAAACTGTAGACATGAGTTACTTGGGAACGTAAGGACCAGGTGATAATTGAGTACCCACACTTTTTGGCAGTGGTACTAGCTGAATTTTGGGGACAAAATTCCTATAACGGGGATGTACTGTAGCAACCGGCATTTTTAGGGCAATACTTATTTATAAAACTCGAAATCAGTTGCGGCAGGCGATGATTTTTCCAAACTTATTTTAATAATAAGTTTCATTTATTATTGCCTATTATACATTTTCGAGCTTTTGGACATCATTTGAACTGAAAATGTGAGAATTTCTTGTGAAACGTGAAAGTAGAGCACAACGCGAGTCGGCACGAGTCTGAACCTAATAACACGTGAAACATTGGGTTTTACTAGATAACACAAACCTAGACATATTTATAGTCAATTTTATTGGAGAAATAGTTTTAAGATTAATGGCATAAATTAAACAATACTCGGGAAAATATTTCGGCACCCAAATTAGCCCCGATAGCATTTTACTAAAAGTAAAGCGAAATAACCCTTCCCACCCCCTACACTAATTTTCTGTTTTGGTCCTTGTGTGTCATTAGGGTTTTCACCAATAGTCCTAGGGGGCTATGTAAACCCCACTTATAACATTTTAGGGTTAAACACCCTATTTGCTTTCTCTTTAGCCGCCCACCTCCTCTCTCCCATTTCTGGCGATGCCTCCGGCCACCACCGCCACCTATCACATCACACCGCCTCCACCAACATCATCTTTGTGACTCCCTTGTCACGATTAGCCCCCACACGCGCCAAGAAACACCACCACCACCTCGTATTCACCATCACCGCCTCGTACACACCACCATCACCATCAAGAACTTTAGATCCGCGTATTTGTTGAGCGTATGAAGGTGAGATACATCGATTCACACTTGTGTGTGACTCGGTGTGAGTCAACTCGTGTATAACGAGTCACTCTTTTCATTCTTTTCCTTTTGGGTTGCTTTCAGATATAAAATCACGAGGAATAATCATTTTATTAACTAAAAACGAGTTTGGTATCATTTTTGGTTGAGTTTCTAGTCGAGTCGTGGTCGAGCCGTGAGCATAAGCTCATGGCCATGGCTTGTGGATCTCGTTTTGAGTCGAGTCAAGTACTTGTCGAGTCGTGGAGAGTCGTTTTGAGCTTATGGTTATTATGGATTGGTTATAATTTTACCTTGTTATTCTTATTGTGGATGTGGTCAAGTTTAAGGTTAGGGTTTGGATTAGAGTTAGGTTTGAGGCTTGTGGTTGTGTTGGAAAGTTAGCCGAGTGACCCCAAGGGTCTGTTTGGTTGTTGGGATCGCCACGGTTCGAAGTCGTGGTGATGATGAGGAGATTGTTGTTGTTGTTAAATTTGAGAAATATTTATTGCGATAATTAGATAATGAGCCATAGGATTTTGGCAGTTAAATATTGATTCTGACATGGAGATTTTTATTATGAGCTATTGATTATGATTGTGATGATTTGAGCAAGTCGAGTACCACCGAGACTTTGTAGTCTCGGCTTGGCCTCGACAAGCCGAAAATGGATATTAGACTTTGATTGAACTTGTGGCTATTACGGTTGACTATTTGACCCGACATACGGTCGTAAGGATTATGGAATGTAAATTGATACGTTGTCTAGTCTCGTGAAATGTTGTGAAACGGAAATGAAAAGGAACTTCAAACGACTAATAAATAAAGTTATAATTGTTATAAATAATATAATGATATAATAAATATATATATATATAATATATATATATATATATATATATATATATATATATATATATATATATATATATATATATATATATATATATATCTTTTTGGAAATGTAATTTATGAGATAACGGAAAAAACGCGAGACTATGAGAACATATCGAGGCACATTACCTTGGTATACTAATATTGGAATTTTGAACATTGTTTGGTTTATATTTGAAGTTACGGATCGGTTTAAAATTAATATAACCAACCGACACGGTTATCGGACTTATTGGACTGACGAGCCCAATAAGAGCCCGACAAGTGTGTCGAAGGACGTATTAGTGCGAAACTTATCCTTATGAATTACCTCTTATCACTTGGTTTTGTTTTATTGTTACGATTTTAGTGATAGAGTTCGTTTGGGATATTGCAATCACATGGCGTAGTTGTTATTGGAGAGTTGTTTTGTGAGCTGTTTCCATCTTGGTCATTTGTTTTGGCGTGTGTACACTTGAGTCAGCGTTGTGTCACCACTACACTCACGATGATACCAAACACTAATAAATGGTTTTAACAAGGATATTTTGGAATGGAAAGTGGAATATACTTGGGAATAGTTAGCTTTTGGAAACCGTTATACTTTTGGATATAAGTTAAGATAAGCTTATTATTAATAGGTTGTGCCGAGTCCGTCGCGTTGTGATACTAGTTGCTGTTGTGTCGTGTCGTTCTAGTTGCCGTTGTGTTATACTACTCTTGATCTGTTGTGTTGTGCATTGCTTCACTAAGGTGAGTTCTCGTAGCCCCACTTTTTATCATGTTTTACCTTGGGGTGGAAATGGCACTCAATGCTTTTCAAATGTTTTCATGCTGTGATTTATAGTTTTCATGTTTTTGGACAATTACGTGCGTTTGATTGCCATTATGTGCTATGTGGTACAACTTTATGTTATGTGAGCAAGCATGCGCAACTGTTTAACTCTGTTTGGAGCCGAAGCATTTGATAGTACTATCCGGGGTAGCTCCCCACTGTTATTTATTTGTGTGTGACAATCATGGTAGGTTTAGTTGGCGCGAACAAAACTGATTTCTTTGATTACGTGCTATAATTGTGTATCTCACTCACTATTGTCCTACATGATCTAATTCACTGCTTCGTGGTTTAACTTTCAAACCTACGAGCACACCAACATTATGTTGACATTTTCTAGTACCATTTTTAGGTCATCATTTTTAAAGTATTTGAGTGTACGTTTATTGGAGTCAGACTATTTAGTACCTTACTACCATGTTTTCAAGACAATAAGAGTTCAACATGGAGATACTTTTACTTTCAAGAGTTATACAAGAATTTTTTTGTAATAATGTAAACTATTATTGAAGTTAATGTATAGTGTGAACTATAATGTTATGCAATGTGCCTTCTTCGTTACATCTCGTGTTTCCTCCTTTGACGGGGTGTGACATTATACTCCACAACAAAATGTTATATCTGAAAGGAAGAACATCCTAAAAGAAATGGTCAATTTCATGTTATCTGATTCATGGTTAAGTGAAGAGTTTTGGGTGAAGCTATGTTAATAGTTTGTTATTTGCTAAATAGAGTTCCTAATAAAAGGAACAAGATTGCTCTATTCTTGGGACGGTGGGCATGATGTTTGTGTCGATTTGACAGGGTCGTCTCCTTTGACGCAATCCGGTATGGTCGAGTTTATGCCAGGACGAGTGGTGGTTGAAGCAGCACAGCGCAAGCGTGTCAAATATGAGAGCAAGTGTGCCGATATTGGATATTGGTTTCTTCCTTTCTCATTCTCTTCCTTTGGGGAACTTGGGAAGGATGCAGTGACCCTACTTAAAAAGATCCAAAAGTTCTCAGTAACTCAAGACATCGGATCGCGAGTCACTGCTTTAATTTTTATTAGGATTCGCTTTGCAATAGTTAGAGGAGTGGGAGCCCAGCTAGTATCTCGGCTCCCCTCTAATTTCTTGTGAATCCTATATTTTTCAAATGAAATGATGTTTTTATAAAAAAATAATAATAATAATAAATAATAATAATAAATAATAATAATAATAATAATAATAATAATAATAATAATAATAATAATAATAATAATAATAATAATAATAATAATAATAATAATAATAATAATAATAATAATAATAATAATATGTCAGATGGACCTAGTCGTGGCTTTCACCTTAATGTGGATAAACTGAGGTTTTTTGGCCAACCGAAGATCCCAGAAGCAGGCTCGCGGATGTCTTCCCGCCTAATATTGCTCGCCCTTTACACGGTGTTAAATTACTGGGTGGGCCGGCTAGCGCGGACTTTGAGTTTAGTAGTAGGCTTGCTATGAAAAGGGTTGCTAAAACCATTGAGCTTATGGATGCTGTTGCTAAGCTTAATGATCCTCAATGTGAGCTGCTCCTCATACGTGCTTGTGCCGGTATTTCAAAGTTATACTTCTCTATGCGCACATGTTCTCCTCGGATCTTTGAATGTGCCCAGATTTCATTTGACGCGGCGCTTTGTTCCTCTGTGGAGCGTATTGTCACCGCTTCTGGACCTGGGTTTGGGGATTGGCAATGGAGACTGGCCACACTACCATTTGAGTTTGGGGGACTTGGCGTATACTCTGCAGGTAATGTCTTGAATTATGCTTTCCTTGCGTCTAGACTCCAATCTGCTAGCTTACAGTCTAAGCTCCTCCGACAGTCTGGCATAGTAAATTATGGATCTTCCTTTGACGATGCTCTGTGTACTTTTAATGCGAAAATGGGGTTCGACCTTTTAAGTAACCCGAATGAGATCGCTGCCCCCAAACTTATGAAGAAATTGGCATATATATATTTCACACGTGTTACTAAAACGGTTGAATTCACTTTTGGCTTATCCGCTCGACAGATGGCGCTTTGGAGGTCGCAAAAGGAAGACTACACCTCCGATTGGCTTAGGGTGGTCCCGATATCTGGGTTGGGATAGACTATGAATTCTAGGAATTGCAATTTGTATATTGGCAATTGAGTTTCAACTCGTACTTTATTGAATACTTTCATTACTAGCAGATCAACTGATGTAGTGAAATTATGAAAATTTGGATCCTAGTTTTCAAGAAAATTAAATGGTTATATGTATATTATCTGGGTAATTTTCTTTTCTTGAAAATTGTATTATCAAAAATACTAATATTGAATTTTGTAAATTCTTTTAATGTATTAATGCAACGTTAAAACCGTAAACGTGGGGCATTCTTTTAGTAGTAAATTGATCTACACCCGTAGGGGTTTTTTTTGGCTAGAGTTAACTTTACTGAAAGAATAAACCAAGTCTACTTTCTTTGAGAAGAGTGAGACTTAATCCTATTCCTTTTCATGAATGAGAAAGGTATAATAGGAAAATTAGAATTGTCTAAATTCTAAGGAATAACTCATAGCAAAATTTAATAGTTAAGAAAATTGCACATTTTATGAGTTATTTAATTAGAAGCTAGACTAATTACCGCGAAATTGGTAAATGGCAAACTAGCATGATTTATCTAGTTATTGTGCTTTAACCACTTAAAGATGCTACATACCATTGTGGGGATGGTAGACATATTAAGGGAAGAAATTGCATGCCCAATTTTTTTTTTTTAAGTTAATTGCATTGATGGATAGTCCATCATTCACAAAGTAGAATACATTCTTTTAGTACCTAAGTAATTGTTACGTATGGGATTACTCAAAGGTGTAGGAAAGTAAATAGCACACTATTTGCTTTTACTGGTTATGAAACAATTATAATGTTGTCAAATCCAGTGGGAGCATTGTGTTGTAATTACTGAATTATATATATTAATGTAATGATCTGTAATTTAGTGAGAGCTACAAGATTTGATATCTTGGTAGTAACCCAGATTATCTCTAGAATGTCTTGAGATAATTACTTTTCGATTATAGACACTTGTGGTTTTAAGGATAGTCATGTACGTTTCCTTACTAAACAAAGTGGTTCTATATCTACTAATATCTATGACACAATTATATTGATCACATAAACAAACGATTGACGTGTTGTTTATCCGGTACATGATGTTGTTCCATGTACAAGTGGGAGAAATCTTATATTGTGTGCAAGGAACAACATATAGGAATATGATTTAAAGAACTGTCTTGACCGCAAGGTGAGAAACTAAAGTTCTAAATATGACTAATATACATCTAATTCTTGAAACACTTGTTGTTGAAATTTAGCTTAAGTGAGACCTTGACTAGATTACAACAACAAGGTGAAATTCCATGACTACGTGAGACCGTGACATGGATTATTACAGTTTTCAAATTTGATACCTATTATAACAAGTGTCAATAAGGATAATGAGACTACTTCACAATAAATATTTATGTATTATTGAAATGACATAAATGAAGTAATCTAATACTACTTCATATTTGAATATTTATGTATTCTTGGAATGTCATAAATATATGAAGTGATAAATTAACTTGAAATTACAATTGAAACCAAATTGTGGTGTTCATGATTACTTTAGTTATGCATGTTTATAATTTACTGTAAAGTTATAAATATGAAGTCTTTTAATTATTACAAGACTTATAATAAAGTAAGACGTTAACTTGTTATGTTTTTTAATTAATACATATACAAGAAGTCATTGAGTTGATCAATAATTTATAACGTATATTGGAATTATAACAGTTTATGTCTTCTTGTTAAGACATGGACATGAAGTGACTTGGTCAAAAAATACTTATGTTATATAGCATGAAATTGACTTGGAAATTCTATTATACCATTAAGCTGACTTAATTGGTAAATAGATAAGCCAAACGAAATATATTTATCTTACATATTGTAAGATTATCTTACAATATTAATCCTAATGAAATACATAATGTTTATGGTACGTTCAGTTAGGAAAATCAAACTCTTGTTATATTGTTTGATTAAAGATAACTATATCTTCTATTCTTCCAAAGTTATCAAGGTTAGGAAATTGAGTAGTATATACTTAATTAGACTCCAACCTAGAAGATTAATAAGACACCATTTATTATGGAATGTGATGAATCACATTAAGTCTTAAAATTGAAGTTCGGAATTTGTTAAACTGCTTTTGAGTAGGTTATTAACAAACTAATGTTAGGAACTGTCAATATGTATTTGTAATATCCCAAAAGAGAACAATTTTGTGTTGCTCTACTTGCTAAGTATTTATAGATAGTCTATAAATTGCAAAAGGCAAGTGGGAGGTTTTATCTTGAAAAGATAAAATTACAAGATACATAATCTTCTAAAATACACTAGTAAAGTCATGATGAGGATTAAAAATGTTAATGTTAAATCTCAAGATGATGGAATTCTCATTCATAGATCCGCAAGGATATCTCACATATTTGTATAATATGTTGAGGATTATGAGTTACAGGATTATGGTAAACTTGTTAATGAATTGCAAATATTGAAGTTGGCAAATTACTCATACTATGAATGAATAGATGCAGTCTAGAAAGATAACTAGTTTTGAAAACTTGGTTAATCATGAACTCTATAGTTAGACTATAGAATGAAGATGAATTTCTTCAAAGGGAATTAAAATGCTAGTGACTTAAATCTTTGTGTAGAAATCATATGGACATATTGTGTATACATATTTAATGTATGAAAAAAGTTTATTAATCACACTTAAGCAATTAACTGTGATTGAAATTCTTTCTAGGCACATTAAATGTATAAAGATTATGATTGTCATTCTTAGTTTCATTTATATGAAATTAACAATGGAATATCAAAACTCTTTATTGAGTAATTACTTGTGCGAGGACGATAAGTAATTGAAAGGAGTATTTGAATTCAAATAATCTTTGGAAGTATACAAAGAACAATAATTCATTAATGGATTAATGCATGCATCTAGGAGGTATAGTTATGTTTAATTATTAAATCCAAGTTTTGATTTATAATTAAAATAAGACAATCTCTTAATATTCCTAAAAGCTAGTGGGAGTGTTAAATTTATTTTCTTATTTCATATATGTTGTATAACATATAGGAAGTAACATTCCATAAGCATTAAATGTTAAGTCTTAGTTTGGAATGAAACTTCACTTGATGATTTAGAAAATAAACATACAACCTTGGAATATATGTTTATTGTTATAAACATAAGCGGTAAAATAATTGATTCTAATAAAACATGATATACTATTAGAATGTCTAGATAGAAACATATCTTTGAAAAGTTAACACATGAATAAAATCTAAGTTTGACACAAGGATTTTTCATGTACATCATGTTATTAGTTGTATCATGCTTGAATGAAAGATGATTTGACAACATTAATATCTAATTGAGAGTTATTAGATAACTAAGTGTAATGGATATGGTTGGATATGGAATTAACATCCTCATCCTGGAATTACTACTAAATTCTAAATATGAACCATATGACAATTGTTGCGTAATTGTTATAGCCGATAAATCCTGAAAGATTTGAAGGTATCAAAGATTACACAATGGATATTAAAGTTTACAGAATTTTAAAGAGCATATTGTTGTTTGCATACAATGATGCTAATAAGATTGAGATGACACTCAATACTAGCCATGGTGGGATTTCATCATTATTAATGGCCATGAGTACTAGTTATGCTTAACTGTAAGTATAGTTGCATTATACATTAAAGAATTAGAATACTTTAAAGTATAAAAAGTTTGATAGTTTAATTGTCATAAATTCGTGGTTGAGGTTGTCACGCATTTTATGAAATATTATGCGGCAATATCAATTTAATTGAATGCTCACATACACGAATTTCACTAATTGAATTCTTGAAATAAGTATTCTCAAAACTCCGATAGATCAAGATTAGTTGATTTATGCCTTGTTAACAAGTATGTTTGACATGACTTGAGGTATAATTCATTAATAAGAATTATCATGCATTGATCTATTTTAGTATTTGGATAAGGGATGTTAAGCAATTATTATTTATAATGAATTAAAGTACTTGGTACGTTTGTTTCATTAATAATAGATTGTATCCTATATTTTCATGTTTAATCCATGAATAACTTAAGTTATTCTAAATAGTCTGTTGTCAATCAATGATATGGGAATATTATTAAATTAAGACTAATCTGAGTTTTGGTAGAATATACTTAAGTATATTGATGCGTTGGACATGCCAAATTCACATGATATTCAATAAATAAATAAATTGAATATAGGACAGATCCCAACCACATAATTATACTTTATGGATCTTTGTCATTAAAGTAAATTATGAATATTTATCCTCAGACTTGAGATACCAGATAACTGTCGCGGATGTAGCTCATTTTCTGTAAGATAGTCTAACGCTATCCGTAACTGGTAGTTATAAGGGCTATTTTCAGAAGTGATGCAAAGTTCAAGGGTTATGCTTGTAGTCAAGAAAGAATTTGTTCCTTCAAATTTGTTTTGAAGTATAGTACTGCTGAGCCCCTCGTAGGGTTGACAAGATGTTTGCATGGCCATGCCCAAGATCTATCTGGAATACGTTCGGATGATTTGGTAATCTTGATCAATTATAAATAACGAGAAACAGAATAGTTAATTATGGAATGACTTAGATCCATATCCATATTAACGTGGTATTAGAAACAAAATGATAAGTATGATGATGATTCATCAAAAGGTTTTTTCCAGGAAATCACACTCAGGGTCGTTATGGAGGCATTGGGGTGTTATGCTAGACTAACCAATGTCATTAGTATATTAATGTATATCCAAGTGGGAGCTGTTAGTTTTGTGGATATAAAATTAATAGAGTATGACCGGATTCGAACACGAGACTTCGGGATTGCACACTTTACGTATAAGTTTCAATGTTTTAATAATTAATATAATAAGTTATGTTTAATTATTAAATTCACAAATAAACACTTAACGGACGTTAGTAGTTAACGGGAATTGACTAACGGTCGTTAAATGTTAAAGGGAGACGAATATAAGGAAACAAGCCAAAAAAGATCTAGAATCCCTTTGGGATTCATATGATCGGCCGAACAAGAGGAGTGGGAGTATTCCTACCCTAACTTGGACTTCAAGATTGGTCTAGTATAAATACAAACCCCTTGTATTCATTCTAATCCAATCTTGGTTCCTTGTAAACCAAACTTCTCTTCTCCTCTCCTCCCTTTGTGCTCAATCCGATCAATCAACAACCCTAAACTCTTAGGGTCGATTTCATTGAGCTCAAAATAAAGTGTTTGGTTTGTTTGTGATTCAAGAACCTAGATTTTCTCATTGAAACACTTGTAATACGTGTGTACAAGAACGAAGGACAAACATACTTTTGTTTGTGATCTTTTACCCATTCAACTTTGGTGTAGTCGATTCTACTAAACCCTTGTTTAGGGTTTAATTAGTTCTTGTTTGGTTGATTTCTTGTTTCGTTAGAAATCATTAAGGTACGCATATTCTTTTAATTCGGTTAATTATATTACAAGTATTTGATCCTTACTTCCTCTGCATGCTTTGATGATGTTTACAAGTTTATATATAATTGTTATGATATAAAAATTCCAACAAATGGCGCTAACCACGTTAGTCAACTCGAAACGGTTTGAAAGTTATGACCAAAACAATACACAATTAGGGTTTTGGCAAAAAATTTGCATTTTTTGTTTCAAAGAAAAAGAATAACGGCGGCAGTGAGGTTTATATACGGACATGCTCATGCCTAGGTGTTATGTTTTATTAATGATGTATTTATAAATTACAAAGCCTGATAAACCCTAAAACATAATTGACTAAAGCTCACATACGGGCTCTTGCCTACTAGCATAAATATATTATCTAATAGTTTGTGCATTGTTCCTTGCTCATTCATTCATTGATACAATGTAAACCCTTGACATCACGTGTGTTTTTTTTTAACCATAGAGATTAAGTCAATTTACTAATTAGATAGAGCAGCAAATTTATAAAATGCCACCATCCTCAGATATGAAACCTGTTAGAGTTTATGGATAATAATTAATATTCGTATGTCCAGTTTCGAACACGAGACTTCGGGATTGCACACAATACGTAAGAGTCTCAATGGTTTGAATAATTAAATATAGTTTATGATTTACTTATTCATTTCACAAGTAAACACTTAACGGTAGTTAGTATTTAACGGAGTTTGATTAACGATCGTTAAATATTGACTACAAGGACTAGAGGTGAAAATAGGGATCAAGAAGGATCTAGAAACCCTCTCAATCCCTATGGGCAGCCGAATATAGGAGTTAGAAGGGAATTGGGTTTCCTAATTCTAGTCTAACGTGGAGAGGAAGTTTAGAAGCCTATAAATACAAACCCCTTGTGTTTGTAATTGGCTAACCCTAATTCTCTAGCAAGTTATTCTTCTTCTTCTCCTTTCTCTTGTGTTTTGTTTTTCCGATCCTCTCCTCCCAAACCCTTGGGATTTTCGGTTCAATCATAAACACATAAGTGTTTGATTTGCTTGTGAATTAGAAACTAACTTTTCCTATTGAAACGCTAGTATTACGTGTGTACAAGAACGGAGTACAAGCTTCCTTTAGCTTGTTTGTGATTTCCCATTCGACTTGTGTAAAAGTCGATCTACCCAAACCCTTAATTAGGGTTTATCTTGTTCTTGGTGATCACATGGTTTCTTGTTCTTGCTAGAAACCTAAAGGTACGCATCTATTTAAATTTAGTTAATTAATTATATGTATATAGATCTTGTTATTCCGCTGCGTATGCTTTGATGTTATGTTGTTTATGTTTATGTGTTTATAGATTTATGATTCACATATTCCAACAGTGGCATCAAGAGCCCGTTTATACATGATAATTAATTACTAAAACATAAAATTGAACCTATGTGAATAGATACATGCAATTGGTGATCTAGGGTTTTGATTTTTTGTAAACCCTAATCTTTGGGTCGACACCCAATAATTAGATTTAGGGTTTTTTTGGTTTTGATAAAATCTTGTAGAAACCCTAGGATTGCATGCAATTTTATGTGTAAATTAATGAGTACCTTAGTGATGTCATTAATTTAGTATGCGTACATGATTGGCTTGATAATATGTGATTACATGATTATAAGTGCAATATGGGGATTCATGACAAAAACATGCATGTTTTGTCATGATAATTGATGTTTAATTGCTACATGTTTTTTTTAAGATAAATCTAAAATTAGGGAAGACCCTAATTAAATATATTAATTAATTGGTTATGTGCAATGTGGTATTTAATTAATTAAAACTTACGCGGCCAAGTTATTTGGCGTCTGTGGACCATTGGGCACAATGAGCTCGAAAACCAATGGGAGTTTTATTAATTACATACATTAAAAATTCACATAGAAATTATTAATAGGATTTATCAAAAGGTTTTGCATGTGGCTATATGATATTGTTAATGATCATATATGTGTTATTAAGTGTTTGTTTATTTTTTTAATTACTTGATCTTTGTGTTTTAATTATGATGGATTGTAAACATCAAAGAGGGTAATTTTTTGAATAAAAAATAAATGAACCTAATAACTATGAAACCTTTGTGGTAAATTATTTATTGCCAAGTCTTATGTGCCGATAGTGGTTCGCTTCGCACGGTAATTTGCTCCCAGGCGAGACTAGCAATTAATAATTTACTACATAATTGTTTTAAGCAAGAAAATCATAAGTGTTTAATTAATTGATGCGACTGTACAAAAGTGGTCGAAGCGGCGGACCTAATATTGACAAACTATAAAGTGGGTATAAGGTTGGTTTCGCATTAAATTGTGGCCTTAAAGAGACTCCATTCTGTCTCTCCGCTCGCCTGTGCGTCAATTTTAGACTTACCAAGTACACCATGATAACGTACGAAGCATCTTAAGGCAATGTTGTAAGTTTCTCAACGCCATTAATTAAAACTTTGATGATTTGAGCTGATTAATGTAACAAATGAGTAAACTGGTTTTGAAAGATATATGATACAAAGATGAATGCATGACATCTTTGTACATATTTTGATTACACACATCAAAAAATATAATACCCTTAAATTTAAGTTATATGCCATCCAACTGAAAAGGAAACACCTAAGGTTTCATCCTACATCAATAGCAGCCAAAGCTGAATGTGATGTTCAAATGGTGGTTGTCTAAGGGTAAATTGAGTACTTTCATTGCTAGCAGCCAAAGCTGATGTGATGAAACGACGTCAATTTACAGTTTCCTAAGTTGGTTGACTTAATTGAGCACTTTCATTACTAGCAGCCAAAGCTGATGTAATGGAATGGCGTCAAGGCATAAAGATGGGGATGAAACATGCTTACATTTGCAACTGAGGTTGGCATAATATGTAAGTCCCATGATTTCTAGGAATTGCAATTGGATATTGGCAATTGGGTGATCCCGTACCTTGTTGAGTACTTTCATTGCTAGCATCCAAAGCTGATGCAAATGAAACGACGTCAATTTGGATCCTAGTTTTCAGTGAAAATTAAATGGTTATTTTACCATGGGTGTTTAATTTTCTTGAAAATTTTATTATCGAAAGTACTAACTTTTGAACTTTTTCTGTAGAAATGGCCCAACCCGACAACACAAACATGAATAACATGAGTTATGCTTTCAAAGCTATGATTGAAAGAGAAAAGTTGACTGGGACTAATAATTTCAGTGATTGGTATCATTCTTTGAGGATTACTCTTAGAATTGCCAAAATATTTGAATATCTTAGTAAGCCTCTTCCTGCAGCTCCTGCTGGTACTGCCTCCACTGCTGAGCATGAGGAGTACAACACTGAGTATGAGAAGCACAATGCTGTGGCTTGTCTCATGTTATCTGGAATGGACACTCAATTGCAAAAGCAATTTGAGAACTATGGTCCTATGAACATGATAAATGAGCTCATACGCATGTTTGAAAAACTACCAATGGCAGAGTTATATGATCTGTTAGATTCTCTGGCCAAGTGTAAGCAGGATGCTGGTACACCCGTGAGTGCCCATGTATTGGAGATGAAAGGATATCTTGATCGATTGGATACACTCGGATGCGGGTACGTGCAAGATGTGAAAGTTGGCCTCATCAATCGATCCCTAAATCAGGAATTGTATGGTGAGTTTGTGCGCAACTTTAATATGCATTGCACGAGGAAGACGATAAGTGATTTGCATGCAATGCTTATCGACTTTGAGAAGGGACTCTTAAAGAAAGCACCTACACCTGCTGTTATGGCAATAAAGGGTGGTAGGGTTACTAAGCCCAACAAACCGCAGCATGTGAACAAGAAGGGCAAAGGCAAAGCTGACAAAGGAAAACAGGTCGTGATCCATCAGCAGAAGCCTAAGAAGCAGAATCCTCCTGTGAAGAAGGATTATCCCAAGAAGGATACGGCTGCTTGTCACCACTGCAACACTCCTGGACATTGGAAGAGGGACTGTCCATTGCTGCTTGAGGAGTGTCGCAAGAATAAAAATGCCAAGGGCGCGAGCACTTCAGGTATTTTTATGGTTGAATTATTTTCCTTTCCTCGTAAGCAAAATGCCTGGATATATGATACAGGATGTGGTACTCACATTTGTAATACATCGTAGGGGCTTAGAGGAGCGAAGAAACTAAACTATGGAGAATGCTACTTGTACGTGGGCAATGGCATACGTGTAGCAGTTGAAGCCATAGGGACATTTGACTTAGTTTTACCTTCGGGTTTAATTTTAGTATTGAACAATTGTCATTACGCACCGTCTATTGTTAGAGGTGTTGTTTCAGTTTCTTTATTGTTGGATAATGGATTTGAACACGCATTTAATAATAATGGAATTTCTGTTTCTTTAAATTCTGTCTTTTACTTTAATGCAATTCCATTAAATGGTGTGTTTGAAATAGACATGGAAAATCATGTATCCAATGGAAATAATTCTATGTATAGCATTGGCAATAAGAGAATCAAGTCTAACTTGGATTCGTCTTATCTTTGGCACTGTCGTCTTGCCCATATAGGTAAGAAACGCATGGAAAAGCTGCAACATGATGGGCTTTTGAATAATATCAATAATGATTCAGTTGATAAATGCGAATCTTGCATATCGGGTAAGATGACAAGGAAATCCTTTTCACATCAAGTGGAAAGGGCTGAGGATCTACTTGGATTGATACACATTGACGTGTGTGGTCCACTTAGACATGTGTCAAAGCGCGGTGCTATCTACTTCCTAACCTTCACGGATGACTATAGTCGTTATGGTTATGTTTATTTACTTAAACATAAACATGAAGTCTTTGAGACATTTAAGGTTTTTAAAAGTGAAGTAGAATTACAACTCGGTAAGAAGATTAAGGCTCTTCGATCCGATCGTGGTGGTGAGTATTTAAGCCAAGAGTTTAAGGATTATCTAGCTGAGTGTGGCATTGTCTAACAACTCACATCTCCTTATACTCCACAGCAAAATGGAGTATCTGAAAGGAGAAATCGTACATTGTTAGATATGGTACGATCTATGTTTAATCTGACAACTCTTCCCTTATCCTTTTGGGATTATGCCCTGGAAACAGCTGTTCACGTGTTGAATAGGATTCCAACTAAGAAGGTTGATAAGACTCCATATGAATTAAGGACTGGAAAGGCTCCAAATTTGTCTTACTTAAAGGTCTGGGGTTGTGAGGCGTTTGTTAAACGTGACTCACCTGATAAACTCCAACAAAGATCTGTTAAGTGTATCTTCGTAGGATACCCTAAGGAAACTAAGGGTTACTACTTTTACTTCCCACCAGATAATAAAGTCATCGTAGCTAGGTATGGCGAATTCCTTGAGGATAACTTGATATCTCAAGAATTCAGTGGGAGAGTATATGATCTAGAAAATGATCAAGAAGATACGTCACCTTCTGACAGCACTAGCACACTTCCTGTGGAACCTGAAAGTTTAGGTCCTCCACCTGAAGTTGAAGTGGTACCCATTCGCAGATCTACAAGAACTGCAAAAGCTCCTGAACGTCTATGTTTAAATGTAGAGTGTGAGGAAACTATATTAGGGGATCTAGATGAACCTACTAGTTATAGAGCTGCCATAAATAGTCCTGAAAAGAAAAAATGGCAAGTTGCTATGAATGGGGAGATGCAATCCATGAGAGACAATAATGTCTGGATTGAAGTAGACCTTCCTCCCAATGCTAAGGTAGTTGGGAGTAAATGCCTCTTCAAAAAGAAAACGGACATGGATGGCAATGTACACACCTACAAAGCTCGTTTGGTTGCCAAAGGCTTTACCCAAACATACGGTGTTGACTATGAGGAGACCTTTTCTCCTGTAGCTGACATTAGAGCTATTAGGATTCTTATAGCCATGGCTGCTTACTATGACTATGAGATTTGGCAGATGGATGTCAAAACCGCCTTCCTGAATGGTCGCCTAGATGAAGACATCTATATGGCGCAGCCTGAAGGGTTTGTGAATCCAGATTTTCCTGAGCGGGTATGCAAGCTTCAAAGATCCATTTATGGATTGAAGCAAGCATCTAGGCAATGGAATAAGAAATTTGATGAGGAAATCAAGAAGTTTGGATTTACTCAAAATTTCGATGAGCCATGTGTATACCACAAAGCTAGTGGGAGTAATACTACTTTCCTAATTCTATATGTCGATGACATATTAATCATGGGAAATCATATACATAGTCTTAATGAAGTTAAGGATTATTTGGGTAAATGTTTTTCCATGAAAGATTTAGGAGAAGCAGCTTACATCCTTGGAATCAAGATCTATAGAGACAGATCTAGGCGGTTGATTGGATTAAGCCAAAGTGCTTACATGGATAAAATATTGAAGAGATTCAATATGCAAAATTCCAAAAAGGGATATTTGCCCATGCAAGTAGAACATGGCTTAAGCAGCGAACTATGTGCCTCAACACCTGAAGAGGTGGCACACATGAAGAAAGTTCCGTATGCTTCGGTAGTAGGATCTATCATGTATGCAGTGAGATGCACAAGGCCAGATGTGGCGTTCGCACAAAATTTAACCAATCGTTACCAGCAGAATCCAGGGAAAGATCACTGGCATGCTGTTAAGAACATTCTTAAGTATTTGAGGAATACTAAAGATATGTTTCTTGTGTACGGGGGAAATCCAGACGCAGAACTGAATGTTACAGGTTTCTGCGATGCATCCTTTCAGACTGATAAAGATGATACGAAGTCTCAGACGGGTTACGTTTTTGTCATAAATGGAGGTGCTCTAGACTGGAAGAGTAAGAAGCAGAGTACAACGGCCATGTCTGCTACAGAAGCTGAGTATATTGCTGCATCGGAAGCGGCTATGGAAGCTGTTTGGATAAGGAAATTCATTTCGGATCTTGGAGTGATGCCGTCAATTGAATTACCTATAAATGTGTATTGTGACAACTCTGCCGCAATCACATTCGCCAATGAACCTGGAGTTATGAAAGGCGCCAGACATTTCCATAGGAGATATCACTATGTTCGAGAACAAGTCGAACTAGGAGAGATCAACTTACTCAAAGTTCACACAGATGACAATCTGGCTGATCCTTTTACGAAGGCGTTACCTAAGGAAAAGTTTACTCAACATGCTAGTGGTATTGGTCTTCGTTTAGCCAGTAGTTTCATGTAAATCTGTTGGATTAGTATTTGGATAAGGGATGTGTAAACAATATTATTTTAATGAAATAAAGTGCGGATAACGTTTATTATCATTTGTTAATATTGTATCCTATATTTGCATGTTTAAATCCGTGAATAATCAATTTATTCTAAATAGTCCGTTGTCGATTAATGATATGGGAATATCATTAAATAAATACAAATGTGAGGATTGGTAGAATGTACTGTAAGGTTGAGATACCAATATCACATGATATTCAATATTGGATAAATTGAATATAGGACTTATCCCAACCACATGATTGTACTTTATGGATCGTCGTCATTAAGTAAATCATGAATATTTATCCTCAGACTTGAGATACCAGGTAACTGCCGAGGATGTAGCTCATTTTCTGTAAGGTAGTCTAACGTTATCCGTAACTGGTAGTTATAAGGGTTATTTTCGGAGGTGATGCAAAGTTCGAGGGTTATGCTCGTAGTCAATAAAGGATTTGTTCCTTCAAATTTGTTTTGAAGTTTAATACTGCTTGGCCACTCGTAGGGTTGACAAGATGTTTGCGTGCGCACGCCCAAAGGCTATCTGGAATACGTTCAGATAATTTGGTAATCTTGATCAATTATGTATAAACGAGAAACTAAATTGTTAATTATGGAATGACCTAGATCCATATTCATATTAATGCGGTATTAGAAACAAAAGGATAAGTATGATGATATAATCATCACGTGGTTTTTTCCAGAAAAACCATACTCGAGTCGATCTGGGGGCATTGGGGCTGTTAAGCTAGACTAACCCATGTCATTACAATATTAATGAATATCCAAGTGGGAGCTGTTAGAGTTTATGGATAATAATTAATATTCGTATGTCCAGTTTTGAACACGAGACTTCGGGATTGCACACAATACGTAAGAGTCTCAATGGTTTGAATAATTAAATATAGCTTTATGATTTATTTATTCATTTCACAAGTAAACACTTAACGGTAGTTAGTATTTAACGGAGTTTGATTAACGGTCGTTAAATATTAACTACAAGGACTAGAGATGAAAATAGGGATCAAGAAGGATCTAGAAACCTTCTCAATCCCTATGGGCGGCCGAATATAGGAGTTAGAAGGGAATTGGGTTTCCTAATTCTAATCTAACTTGGAGAGGAAGTTTAGAAGCCTATAAATACAAACCCCTTGTGTTTGTAATTGGCTAACCCTAATTCTCTAGCAAGTTATTCTTCTTCTTCTCCTTCCTCTTGTGTTTTGTTTGGCCGATCCTCTCCTCCCAAACCCTTGGGATTTTCGGTTCAATCATAAACACATAAGTGTTTGATTTGCTTGTGAATTAGAACCTAGCTTTTCCTATTGAAACGCTAGTATTACGTGTGTACAAGAACAGAGTACAAGCTTCCTTTAGCTTGTTTGTGATTTCCCATTCGACTTGTGTAAAAGTCGATCTACCCAAACCCTTAATTAGGGTTTATCTTGTTCTTGGTGATCACGTGGTTTCTTGTTCTTGCTAGAAACCTAAAGGTACGCATCTATTTAAATTTAGTTAATTAATTATATGTATATAGATCTTGTTATTCCGCTGCGTATGCTTTGATGTTATGTTGTTTATGTTTATGTGTTTATAGATTTATGATTCACATATTCATTCATTGATACAATGTAAACCCTTGACATCACGTGTGTTTTTTTTAACCATAGAGATTAAGTCAATTTACTAATTAGATAGAGCAACAAATTTATAAAATGCCACCATCCTCAGACATGAAACCTTTTTATTATGAATCTATTATAGTAATTCCCCCATCACAACACTACAGTAGAACCACATCATCTACGATTCACTAAGCATGTAGGATGTCTACATGTTTTCAAACATCAATGTACAAGGCCATATGTCTTGTACTCTTGTACATTGATCTTTAAGAGCTTTTTGCGCAACTTATTTACTTAGGCCATGTGTAGTGGATGGCTGAATTTTTATACAAAGTGAATACATACAGCCGCAAAATCATATTTGTCTTTTTTTTATTATTTTTCTTTTTTTTCTTTTTGAGGAAAATAGGTTTCGCTAATGCTGAAAAAAATCAGGTTCAAATCGAATTAGGTGCCATGAGACAAAGATAAAAACAATATCATCAACTAATAAAGATTTGGAAAGTATAACTAATATGCTTAATTATATGTCTACATCTATGTGTAAGCATCTTGTTGATAATAGCAAAAAGACGCACTTCTTCAAAGACTAATAAATTATTGTCACATCTGTTTAATCACATAATTAGTTACATTTTAAGTTATTCCAATATTTTCCTAATGATAAAATTCAATAGTATATTGTATTAGGTGGTTTCTTATGTGGCTAATATTGATAGGTTTTTATAACCTTTCCTTTCTTAATGCCGTCATTGTTCACACGTTCGTGGATGCATGCACCATTTCTCTTCTACTATATAAAGTTGTCCAAATAACTCTAGGAGTTGCCAAAATAGACAAACTAAAAATCTCTAAAAGGTCAAAAAGCTATCGAGATCTTATAAAGGAAAATTTTACATTAAAAGATAAGCATCAGAAAGAGTACATAGGGCATTCCGAGCCGATTACAATACAAATTTAGAAGTGTTTATTGTGAAGTCAAAGGGAAAACAAACACAGCCTCTCTCATGCACACCTGTTATACATCACTATGAAAATATTGGCCTTCCATCTATTCACCCATACGAATGATGCAACGAAGACCTTCACCTTTAAGCATCAGATCAAACGCCTTATTGATCTCGGAAAATGGCACTTCATGCGTAATGAACTTCTCCAACTCAAGTTCCTACAGCAAATTAACCAAAATTTGTCAATTCCCAACCTTATGCTTCTACTAAATATTTTTGTTCAAATGAACAGTTATGGGCTAATTACCTTGTTCATATATTTTTCGACCACAGAAGGAATATCGGAACGAGGTTTATAGTTTCCAAAAAAGGTACCCTTGAGAGTCCTTTCGTTCAATAGATTAATAGGATTTGTCTTGAAAACGGCATCTTTATGTGGAACGCCCACAAGAACAGCAACACCCCATCCCTGCATTCCACAATTATTACTGTATTATTATTATTTTTCTTGTTAGCACAAACACCAAATATTACGAATAGGACTATAGAAGGGTTTTAAAGTAAATTCATACATCATGAACACATTCGAAAGCAGAGATCATTGCATCAACGTGGCCAGTACATTCTACACTCCTATCAACGCCACCATTAGTCATTTCTGCAATCACTTCTTGTACTGGTTTCTTGTAGTCTTTTGGGTTCACAAACTCAGTCACCCCAAATTTCTTTGCTGTTAAAACGAAGAAATGTATTATTAGTTTTCGTTAAATGCGTTTACATAATACATCTTTAAATTTGTGTTACAAACTTACCAAGTTCAAACCGGTTGGCATTGAGATCAATACCAATGATCCTTGATGCACCAGCAATTCTAGCACCTTCGGCAGCCTGATCACAAATAAATCATTAGCACCATTAAGAGTAAATATATATGATACATGTTTAGAGAGTTGCAATTGAAATCACTCACAGCTAGTCCCACAGCTCCTAGTCCAAAAACCGCTACAGATGAGCCCTTTTTTGGTTTTGCAACATTTAAAGTAGCACCTAGGCCTAAAATTCCAAAATCATTTTGGTCAAGATAACATTAACAAAGTCTATAAGCGCAACAAAATTGACAATTACTGTCACTTATTTTGTACCTGTGGAGATCCCGCAACTTAGGACACAAACTTTGTCTAAAGGGGCTGCAGGGTTAATTTTCGCAAGACATCCAACATGAACAACCGTATACTCGCTAAAAGTAGAAGTTCCAACAAAATGGAAAATGGGCTTTCCATTGATCGAAAACCGTGATTTCTCATCATTAATCATGACACCACGATCCGTGTTGATCCTCAGTAGATCACACATGTTGCTCTCTTCTGACTTACAATGAGCACATTCCTTACATTCGCCCGTAAAAACAGGAAGGACATGATCCCCTGGCTGAAGATCAGTCACTCCTTCACCAACACTCTCCACAATCCTATTCACATTAGTAAATGTATCAGATCATGTATCTAATCAGATATTAATACAAGAAGTGAACATAAGAACATACGCTCCAGCCTCGTGTCCTAGAATTCGAGGAAATACAGGATTTTGTCCCTGAAAAATTGATAGTAAAACAAACCTTCAGTTTTTTAGCATCCAAACTTGACTTAAAAATTAAAAGTAAGAAACTATACCAGCCAACTAACTGTTACGATGAAACTTAACATAGATCATATAAAATTTGTAAACAATGAAGCTAGTGGATTTACCTTAGCTTCCCAGAAGTAAATATCAGTATGACAAAGAGAAGTGACAAGAATCTTAATACGAACTTCCAATTTTTGTGGTGGCGCTACCTCAACTTCTTCGATCACTAGTGGCTTTCCAGCTTCCCACGCCACCGCGGCTATAAAACATTTCCAAACAAAAAAATTAGCACATATTCACCTCTGAACTCGCTGGTGTTATATACAAACGTTACTAATATTTCAAAAAGAACAAAGTTACATGGACATAATGATAAATCAAACGTTTACCTTTGCATCGAATCACTTTACCGATTGTGCTAGACATTTTTTGTAACTTGTTACTTGATCGCTTTAGAGAATATGAAAATAGTTATATTTGGTTTTCTTTGTTGTTTGAGATGAAGTGTAGAAATGTGTATTTATAGGATCAAGTGAGCTTCCTGGTTACTAAAGTCCACCAATTAGATTCATAGGAATTAAAAACCAGCCACCAGGTTTTGTTTTAGTTTGACGGGTTTCATAAAAAGCGTTGACTAATAAAATCCACCGTTTAATGAAAACAATATACACTGTTTATAAATCCTGGCTTTTAGAACTAAAATTAAGAAAAAATCACACGTTTGGTCATGTGGTTTGCTCAGATTTCATGTTTAGTCTTTAAGTCATTTTAATTACACCAGTGATACCTATTTTTGAAACCTTGCACCCATTTAGTCCCTATTTTGGATGTGCCGTTAGTTTGACCGTTAAGAGTTTAAATAGTAATTGCCCGTTAGTCCCTCCGTTAATATTTTTTGCACTGGTAGTCCTCATTTTTTAAAATGAATTAAAAAGGGCATCGTATGCTCGAACTCCGTTCTTGTTGCCCAAAAACCAACGCCCCATCAAAAAGTTGTGTCTTGCTGCAGCAGTATACTATATCTGGCAAGAAAGGAATTGTAGATTGTTCAATGGGAGTAATAGAAGTGCAGAATCACTATGCAATGCTATTTGTGATGATATCAGAGCAAAGCTTATTACTGTCAAAGTTAGAAAATGTATCAATGTACTCATTGAAGAAGCAAGATGGAATGTCAAGTTTGATAGGCAAGAATAAGTTCAATCAGTGGAGGATGTTAAAAGTGTGATTGGTATAAGTGAGTATGGAATCATAATGTGATCCTCAAGACCGTCTACTGAGGAGCAAGTATCTCTGATGTAATACATTCCTGTAAAGGGGTGTTTGGAAGATGTAATACAGTGGATCATTCTTTGTACTTGGAGTCTCAATGGTATGACTGTACCTTTCAATATCTATATTTCTCATTATTTGGCCTTGGGAGGAAATAACTGAGTTTATGGTGAGAAAGGAGGTCTAATTCATAGTAGATGTACCATAATAAAAGAATGATCACTGTGAAGGGTAAGTAGCTTGGGTGGGTGGTGTATGATGGGTGGAATAGAGAGGTGTGAAAGATGAACCTTCTTGGTCCACCCAATACATCACTAAAGGAGGTAATGGATGGTCTTCCCTCAAGGTATGTGTTTCCAAACAACTGAAGCCATTCTTAAAAGATGGAAATGTAGGTTGTTTGGAAGAGCTCTTGACTGGAAGGGTAAAGGGTTCCTAGTGATGCCAGCACCTTGCTCTATCATGTTACTGTGGATGTTGGTTGAGTGATATGGTGGAAAAGGGTGCTGGAAATGTAGCTAGATGGTGGTGCATAAAAGGTGAATTTGATGCAAGACAATGGCTGGATTTATATGTTGTGTCCAGTCTGTTGAGAATTTGTTTGGTTTAGTCTTGTAGATATCTGATATGTTGATCAGCTATCAGATAGTATAGAAACAGAGTGTATTCATAGATTTGGGGTATGTCCAAATCTATAGTTTCTATTCTTATACTTGTACAAAGTTTGGGAAGTAATATAATTTCACCTTTGCACCAAAAAAAAACCAACGCCCCAACCACTGGACTAAGCGTCCAGTTGTGTAATTATATCAAAATAAATTACACTACAAGAAAAAGTGTGTTTAGTGACGAAAATTTAGTGACCACTTTTATTTTGGTCACTATTTAGGGTAATTTGTATGCCAAAATTGAACATTCACAATAATACGAGGGTAATTTATGTAACTTTGTTGTTAATTGGGATATTTATCTTATCCCCTCGTTTGTGGGTTCCTTCAACATCATAACACCATCACTGATAAAACATGGTTCCCTAATACCACAACGCCATCACCGCGACACCACCGCAACACCACCGCAACTCCACCACAACTCCACCGCGACTCCACCGCGACTCCATCGCAGCAACTCGCCGGTATTCAAGCCTTTAATTGATTATTAGGTCAATTTTGCTTTAATCAGATGCTTTAGTCATGAGTTTAATTGATATATCTGTTATAATTTGCTTTTTAGGTTTTCGATTTGCTTTGTGTGACTTGTTATTAGTTGAATTATGTAAAGTTGATTGAGCAGTGATATCTATGTCTATGATATAACTATTAATGATTTAAATCAATTTATGCATATGAAATGTGATATAAGCAGTGATAGATTGTACATTTGGCGTTGAGAAGAGTTTAGGCGCAAAAATTGATTTAACAATATTGTTCCATTGGGTTGAGACGTCTAGTAATAGCGATATTTGGTAGGAGCGATATTTTTTACATTTGATAGGAGCAATATTTTTGCTTTAGAGTGGAACATTGGGTTGAGACGTCTAGTAATAGCGATATTGTTCCATTATTTTGATAAATGACATTTTGAATATGCTGTTGAAATGGCGCATTCTCATTACTAGTTAGTCAAACTTATAGTCACCTAAAAGACACGATGTTTGGTTTTGATATCACATCTTTAGCATATTTGCAACTTATTATGAATGCGTGAGACATCGGGACTCTCAATTCTAGTGGTAACATAGCCTTAGAGTTTATTAGTAGTTTTGAAAAAGTAGGCTTAAGACATGCTTCTTAAAACATTTCTTATATCGCAGTATGTAGGTTCAACCGCAAAATGCAATTATTACGAAGTGATATTATTACGATAATTAATTAATTTTATAAACATGTTTTAGTAATATTATATTTCAATGAAATCATGCATTCCAATACATTTCGGATGCCGCTCTGTCCATTCGATTTGCACAACCCATTGGACATGTTTCCTTTGTTAGCTAAATCCTTCAGCTTAACGCTTTTGACCCGTTACTGATAAAACATCATCCAAATCGACCCATCTAATGGGTACAGGTTGCCATATCTTTAGGCTAATAGAATTTTAAATGAAGATGCCTTTGGTGATAGAGTTACTTCAGTACCCAATGGGTACTCTTTTCCACCAAGTTCTGTGCTGTGTATTTCTTTGGAATTGCTATCATTCAAGCCTGTAGTTAATATAACAAATGATTTAAAGGTGGTAAAGAAAATCATAAAAGTAGGTGAAGGTGCTCTTCCTGCAAATGAAGGTGCTTCGGTTAGTAGTAAGTAAACCAAATTTTGCGCATAGTACTTACTTTTTGATAAAACATAGTACTTACTTTTTGAAATATGCATGTTAGATGATTATTGAGGCCCACACTATCTAGTTATCACCCATTTAATCTCATATGATATAAAACCATATTTTTACATCACAAGACACACTATATATAATTTGAATGTTTTTTTTCTTAATTTGCTTCAAGTTGGAGCTTACCCAAATATGCAGAACTTGTTTGGAGAGCTAGGCATTAATGATAGACTGCAGTGATTTACATTGCGCATTTCGAATATGTAAACACATAAATCATTAATGATTATAGCTTCACTGTTTTCAACTTTGTTAATAGGAAAGAAAAGAGAAGGTTGGTGAAAGGATAGCAGCCCTTCAGCAGCTCGTCTCAGCATACGGCAAGGTACTGCTTCTGTACTTCTTGAGGCAATGGGGTACATACACTTTCTTCACGATCAAGTAATGGTTTTCCACTTCCCATATCACTATCCCCTCCCTTTCTTTTATATCTCAGTATCTTTCTTTTATATCTTCTCAGTTCGCTTCTGTTGTTGGACTGCAAAATGCTACAGATTCGATTGATCCATTATCCTCCTCATCCCGTGAAAAGGATAGTGAACAGGGGCTAGTTACAGTAAGAAAAGGGAAAGATCCTGCACCATCTTTTATGCGGTCACATACAGTTGGATCAAAGGCCTTACCTGAATTTTGTTAAATCCCACCCACTTGTTGGCTGTGCATTCAAACGGGAGTCACCTGATGGTGAATATATGGTGCCACTTCCGGGGAAGCCTAACAATATTAGAATTCCTAGCCAAACTAGGCCCATGCATGCAGCTCTGGAATCTAGAGGGAATGGAATACTGGAGGAAGATGCTAATAAAGTTGAACTTCGGGTAAATGTAACTCCATCTCATATTACAAATAGTTCGATCTGATTCTATCACTAGTATGCTATTACAACTTTGTCGCTGAAGCTTTTTTTTCATTTTAAACAGGGCTTGGGCAGCCCGGCTATGTGCAACCAGATGCCATTACCTGTTGAAGTTGGCTCTGTCACAATGATTGATCCAGAATCAGTTGATGATTCTTATATTGATGACCATAACAACTCTGATGGTGATGGTGACATACCTTACTTCTCTGATGTTGAAGCTATGGTAAACTTTTTGAACTCGCGCTGTTTATATTTTGATTTTCATTTAATTTTGAGGTTTTCCCGTTTATAGTGTATGTGTTCCTTCAGATACTTGAAATGGACTTGGTCGATGCTCAAGAGTCATGTATCACAAGTGAAGGTATGCTTTTGCTCTTTGCATAACTTTTGATTATAAATTTAGTGTCACTTTCTTATTATCAACCTTGCCAATATACTGTGTATACCTAAATCAATAATGAGCTGTTAGTTGTGTACATTCAGTGAGAGCTTTGGTGCAAACTAAATATGGAGCAAGTTATGATTTTTGGCTCTTATTTTTTATATTTTGGTAGAAATGGATAACGTACTTAATGACAGTGATGAAAATGATAAATTTTTTTTGTGGAAGGATAAAATTTCACTAGATGAAAGCTTATTTTATACGTTTGAGATTTGCTTAGGCCATAGTGTATGGTATAAACAGTTATTGTTCGCTTTCTTTTTTTGGCGATTGTTGACTTTATGTCAATTTGCAGTTGCAAGGTATCAAAATGAGAGTGCTAAAAGGATGATCATGAGGCTGGAGCAGGCTGCTCGTTCTTCATTCCAAAGATTGTGTTATAAGAAGGTTGTCTTGATAATCATGTTTTTAGTCTTTATTCATATTCAATGTTGTATTTCTTTATGGTAGACAAATGGATGCAATTGTTATGTAATGGGTATTGATTATATTATCTTTTTTGTTTGGATTAATTTGCGTTATGTTAAGAAGCTAAAAATTTTAGTTTTCTGTTTTGCTAAAAGTGGGTACAAAGAAACCGAGCATTTTGTGGTTGTCAGAAAATTGTGGATAGTGACCACTTTTTGGTCACTAATCAACCAAAATAGTGACCACTATTTCGTCTCTGGCAGAATAGTGACCACATATTTGGTCACCGATTGGTTTGAAGTTGTATTTACCCCATCCAATCAGTGACGACGTTTTGGTCACTATTTAGCGACGAAACTGCTTTTAGTCTCTAATTGTAATTAGTGACGGACCTATAGTGACCACAAGTGACCACCTAAATATGGTCACTAATCACGTTTAGTGACGAGATTGGTACTATTTGTGACGAAAATTTCTGGTCACTAAACACACTTTTTCTTGTAGTGTTATATTTAACCTTTTTTTGGCTCAAACTCGTTTTTATCCGTTTTCGTCTGTTTTTATGCGATTTCGTCTTTTTTTTTACGTTTTCGTCAATTTTTTTACATTTTTGTCCGTATTTTACGTTCCCGTCCGTTTTTTACGTTTTCGTCCATTTTTTTACGTTTTTATCCGTTTTTATACGTGTTCATCCGTTTTTATATGTTTTTTGTCTGTTTTTATACGTTTTTTTTCCGTTTTATACGTTTTTGTTCGTTTTCATCCGGTTTTATACGCTTTTGTCATTTTTTTACGTTTTCGTCTGTTTTTTTACGTTTTAGTCCATTTTTATACATTTTTGTCCGTTTTTTTATGTTTTCGTCCGTTTTTATACGTTTTGTCCATTTATATACGTTATTATTCATTTTTTTAAGTTTTCGTCCGTTTTTATATGCTTTTGTCTCTTTTTTTATGTTTTCGTCCGTTTTTATACGTTTTTTGTCCGTTATTATACGTTTTTTATTCTTTTTTTTACGTTTTCGTCCATTTTTCTACGTTTTTGTCACTTTTTTTTTGTTTTCGTCCGTTTTTTATACGTTTTTCTTCTGTTTTTTTTTATGTTTTCGTTCGTTTTAATACGTTTTGTCCGTTTTATACATTTTCGTTCGTTTTATACGTAAAAAAATGAACAAAAACGTATAATCTAAGCGTATAAAAACAGACGAGAACGTAAAAAAATGAACGAAAACATATAAAAACGGATGAAAACGGATAAAAATGGTCAAAAACGTAAAAAATTTATAAAAACGTAAAAAAAACGGGTGAAACGTAATGGTGGGTTTTAATACTTCCAAGGATGATTAATATTGCTTACATAGTTAATACTGCTCAAGGATTACAAAGAATATTTACCAAGTTATTAGTGTCGCTGGTTACAAAGTTAATGCTGCTGGTACAAGATTAATACTGCTAGCATAGAAAGTTAATATTGCTGATTCATTGTTAGTGTTGCTAGAGTATTAGAGTCGTATGTTATGTATAGTATGTTTAAGATAAGTTTAGAAAAGATTTTAAAAAAATTTATCTTGTGTAGAAAGTTTTGTAAACTGACTAGGACTCTTTAGTCTATAAAAGGAGGATCTAGGGTTTAGGAGAGAATACGTGTGTTAGTATTGTCGATTTACTTCAAGGTTTTGTAACCCTAATACTCAAGAGAGTATTCGTATTATTTATAATATTGAAGTGTTTAGTGTGAAATCAATTGTTCCTTGTTCTTCTTAAGATTAAATACAATATTCCGCGTTGTGTTTGATAAGATACAAAGTCAGTCTCTATACCTAGTTGTGTTAGATTTATCTAGCAGAGCTAAATCTTTACAAGCTAAAGAATTCGATCAAGTGCTCAACTGGGATCAACAAGTGGTATCAGAGCTTGTGATCTAGAGACTGTGAATCAAGAAGAACCTGAAGGATCGTTTATAGCTCAAGGGAAGAGATGGAATCAGAGTCTACTCACATGATTACTGCATCTAAGGTCCCCATGCTCAAACCTGGAGAATATGAGCTATGGAGGATGAGGATAGAGCAGTACATTCAGATGGTTGATTACTCTATGTGAGAGGTCATAGAGAATGGTAATACTTTACCTAAAATAGCAACTTCTGATGCTGGTGTTGTCACAATCTTGCCTATTATCACTGCTGAAGATAAGGCACAAAGAAGGCTTGAAGTAAAGGCCATAAGCACTCTTATGATAGGGATTCCTAATGATCATCAGCTGACCTTCAATCACATCAAGGATGCTAAAAAATTGCTGCAAGCTATTGAGACAAGATTTGGAGGGAATGCTGCAACCAAGAAGACAAGGAAGAACCTTTTGAAGCAACAATATGAAAATTTTGCTGCTTTAAGTACTGAAAATCTTGATCAAACCTTTGACAGGCTTCAGAAACTCATCAGTCAATTGGCACTTGTAGAAGTCTCAATTTCTCAGGAAGATGTCAATCAAAAGTTTTTGAGAAGCTTATCATCAGAATGGCACACACATACTGTGGAGTGGAGAAACAAGGATGATCTTGATACTATGAGTTTGGATGATCTGTACAACAATCTTAAAGTTTATGAATCTGAAGTTAAAGGGTCATCTAGTTCATCAACAAAGCACACAAAAATTAGCTTTTGTGTCCTCCTCCAATAATAGTACCAGCAGTCCTAATGAAGTAGTTAATGTTGCTTTTGGAAGTAATCCCAAAGGAGGGAAAATCACTGGTAAAGGTACAATAAGGAGTAGTTGATAGTGGATGATCAAGGCACATGACTGGAAACATATCCTATCTTGAAGATTTTGAAGCTATTGATGGGGGATATGCTGCTTTTGGAAGTAATCCCAAAGGAGGGAAAATCACTGGTAAAGGTACAATAAGGACTACTGTTCAAACAAGGAGTATGGTTAAAGATTTAAAGGAACAAGGTTTCTTTGCAAGATCCCTTCATCAAAGAAACAGTCACAAAGACCTTCAAAATTGTTTGTTTGCATATTTTCTATCACAAATTAAACCCAAGAATTCTCACAAAGCATTACAAGATCCAAGATGGGTAGAGGCTATGCAAGAAGAACTTCTACAATTCAAGCTTCAAAAAGTTTGGACTCTGGTTGATTTGCCTAATGGGAAGAGGACAATTGGTACTAAGTGGGTTTTTAGATGCAAAAGGGATGAAAGAGGCATTGTGATTAGAAACAAGGCAAGGTTAGTGGCTCAAGGATACACACAAGAAGAAGGTATTGATTATGATGAAGTATTTGCTCCTGTTGCATGAATTGAGGCTATCAGATTATTCTTGGCTTATGCTTCATTCAAAGATTTTGTAGTGTATCAAATGGATGTTAAAAGTGCTTTCCTGTATGGGACAATTGAAGAAAAAGTTTATGTCTCACAACCACCTGGTTTTGAAGATCCTAATTTTCCTGATAAGGTTTATAAGGTGGATAAGGCACTATATGGCTTACATCAAGCTCCTAGAGCTTGGTATGATACATTGTCAACATACCTGTTGGACAATGGTTTTAGTAGAGGAAAGATTGATAAAACTTTGTTTATCAAAAGGCAGAAGGATGATATCTTGTTAGTTCAAGTTTATGTTGATGATATCATCTTTGGATCAACACACAGGGCTTTATGTGTTGAATTTGAGAAGCTGATGCATGAAAGATTTCAGATGAGTTCAATGGGAGAACTTACATTCTTTTTGGGGCTGCAAGTTAGACAGAAAGAAGTTGGAATATTTATCAGCCAAGATAAATATGTGGCTGAAATTTTGAAGAAGTTTGGATTTACAGATGTGAAGCCTGCAAAGAACACTATGGAAACATCCAAGCCCTTGCTCAAAGATGAAGATGGTGAAGAAGTTGATGTTCATTTGTATAGATCAATGATTGGATCATTGATGTATCTTACAACTTCAAGACCTGACATAATGTTTGTTGTCTGTGCTTGTGCAAGATATCAAGTCACTCCAAAAGTTTCACATCTTAATGCAGTGAAAAGAATCTTTAGATATTTGAAAGGTCAAACCAGATTAGGCCTTTGGTATCCAAAAGATTCACCTTTTGACTTAATTGCATACTCAGATAGTGACTATGCTGGAGCTAGCTTGGATAGAAAATCAACAACAGGAGGTTGTCAGTTTTTGGGGAGCAGGTTGATTTCAAGGCAATGCAAGAAACAAACAGTGATTGCAAATTCCACAACTGAAGCTGAGTATGTTGCTGCTTCAAGTTGCTGTGGAAAAGTGCTCTGGATTCAGAATCAATTGCTGGATTATGGGTACAATTTTATGCACACCAAAATATATATTGATAATAACAGTACTATGTGTATTATTAAAAATCCTGTTTATCACTCAAAAACAAAACATATTGGGATAAGACATCATTTTATACGTAATTGTTATGAAAAGAAGTTAATTCAAATTGTTAAAATCCATACTGATAACAATGTTGCAGATTTGCTCACAAAAGCCTTTGATGTGGGTAGATTTCAATTTTTGGTTGTTAGTATTGGAATAGTTAATCTTTGAAAAACTCTTATCTCTCTGTGTTTTTGTAAAGTTTTATAAGGATTAGTGTTGTTATTCATAATAAAATGTTTCTGTTGCTCAGTCATGCTTAGTATTGCTATGTTTCTGTGGCTAAGTTATTTAGTATTGCTAGGCTACTTAGTATTGATGTGTTAGTGTGGCCAGTTATATTTAGTATTGCTAAGTATAAGTGTTAATGTGCTTATTGTAAATCGTGTTATGTTTGTGGATTTGTGTTTTTGGGACTAATCTTTTGTAGGATAACAAGAGAAAAGTGTTGGATTGATGATTCAAAGGATGTTTGTGGTGGAAATTGAGTTAATGCGGCTAGGCGAAAGTTAGTGTCGCTAGACCTAATTTAATGCGGCTAGGTTTCTATTGCTGAGATTGGAAGAACATGGTACTGTTTGGTAAATTTGAGCGATTTAGGGCATATATCCTCCGCTCGATCCCAAAAGTGTTTTTATCCGATCAAAACTCTTTCACACATAAACAGTAAATCTTTTTCACCATTAAATTGTAAATCCCAGTCAAAACCTACCCAAATTTTTCACAATTCACTATGTCGACCATGACATTCGCTGATCAACATAACATGATTGCTTTTTTACAAAAGCCCAAGGAAAGTGAAGGGTTTGCTGAAATCATCGATTTCCTTAATGCTGCTTCTATAAGGTATGCATTAACAGTCAACCCTACTATATATGTTTCTCACATCAAACAGTTTTGGGCTACTGCTAAGGTCAAAACTATTGATGAGGAAGTACAAATACATGCCCTTGTGGACGGACAGAAGATTATTGTTTCTGAGGCTTTAATTCGAGATGTTTTTCATCTTGATGATGCTGAAGGTATAACTAATCTTCTAAACTCTACAATTTTTGAAAACCTTGCATTGATGGGGTATGACACACAAAGTACATCTTTAAAGTTTTCAAAAGGTGCTTTCTCCCCTCAATGGAAATTCTTAATTCACACTATCTTGTAGTGTCTTAGTCCAAAGACTATTGGATGGAATGAGTTTAGTAGTAATATGGCATCTACTGCTGTCTGCTTGGCTCTAAATCAAAGTAATCAAAGGTTTAATTTTTCTAAATTGATTTTTGATAGTGTGGTTAAGAACTTGGATAGTTCTTCATCTAAACATTACTTGTATCCAAGGTTTTTACAACTGCTTATGGACACACAATTTGCTAATAAACAAGTTCATAAAAAGGTTTACACTACTCTCTCTCATACTAAAAAGGTTTTTGCTAATATGAAGAGAGAGGGCAAGGACTTTTCTGGCAGAGTTATACCATTGTTTCAAACAATGTTAGAACTAGGTCAAAATCAGGGTGAGAGCTCAGCAATCCCAGCTGATGCTTATCACACACCTACTCTTTTGACATCCCCACCAACACAAAAGACCTATACCCGTAGGATCACCAAAAAGGGCACTCAACTACCTCAGGTTGGTGCTAGTATGGAAGCAGATAAGGCTGTCACAGGTGTGGTGAGTGACATGTTGGAAGGGGCTGCCACTACTGCTGCTAGCTTAGAAGCAGAGCAGGTCAGTGGTAACATCAATAAGACCCCAACCAAGGCAACATCTAATGCTGAAGGTTCACTTGAACTAGAAGCAGGTGATGGTAACCCCAGCCAAATGGCTCATTTGGGGGGCTCAGATGATCAAACTAGGTTTGATACTTAGTTTACATCCCATGATTCACCTCTCAGGGAAGGTAACACATCCCGAAGTGATGAGGATAGAACTGAAACTCATGAATTGATGGACCAATATGTACAAAATAAAAATTTCAGTGATCCACCTCTCGGGCCAGGTAACACAGGCCGAAGTGGTGAGGATAGTATGAGGCTTATTAATGAATTGATGGAAAAATTTACACAATTGTCAAAGGAGGTTCTTGATCTCAGGCATACACTCAAGGAGGTTACAACTGCTCAAGTTACTGAAATCAATAAGTTGAAGCAAAGGGTGAGGTATCTTGAGGGAATAAAGAGGTCAATAACACATACATCAAAGAGGTCATCCAAGGTTGGAATTACTTCAAAGGTTCAATCTTCTAAAGAAGCTGAGAGTTTGGAGAAGGATGTTTCCAAACAGGGGAGGAATACAAGCAAAGCTTCAGGGGAGGAAAATTTGATAGATGTGGATATGGATACTGGGATAGATGTTGAGACTACTGGGGATGATGATGATGATGTGAATAAATTTGTTATTGCTGACCAACAAGGTAATGTGGCTGATGATGGTATTGAAAAGGTGGTTGAAGCTGCTAAAGTGTTAGTTGATGTTGCTACACTTAATACTACCAATGAAGAAGTTAATGTGGCTAGTAAAATTGGAGTTAATGTGGCTAGTGAAAAGGTTAGTGCTGCTGCGACTGAAGTTAGTACTGCTGATGATGATGAGACTATTGCTCAAGTATTAACAAAGTTGAAGAGTACAAAACCAAAGGCAAAAGGAGTTGTGATTAAAGAGCCAGTATCAGTATCAACCACACCATTACTAATTATTTCATTATCTGACAAAGGTAAAGGATTGTTGATAGAAGAACCTAAGCAGAAATTTAAGTTTCAGTCACCCAGTCAACAACAACAACAAATGCTTACTGATGAAGAGGTTGCAAGAAAAATGCAAGCTGATCTTGATGCTGAAGAGGAAGAGGCAAGAAGACAGCAAGCTCAATTAGATTGGGAGTTTGCAGAAAAAGCACAAGAAGAAGAAAGGTTAATGTATACTCCAGAAGAGCAACAAGATGCAATTGATGATCTATTGCTTCAAATGAGAAAGAAGTTGAGTAAGAAAAAGACTTATCAAAACAAACCTCCTTCAAAAAGTGAGAAATTGAAGTATATGAAAGCTTATTTGAAGAGTCAGGATAATTGGCAAGATAAATACTTCAAGCGTAGGTCTTATAAAGAAATTGAAAATATCTACATCAATACGCATAAAAGACTTCAGAAACATTTGAAAGGAGATAAATGGGAAATAAGAGGAGAAAAGAGAATAGCATAACAATTGGAGTCAGGGGATTCCAAGAAAGTGAGAGTTGAAGGAGAAAAACCGGATGATGATAGCAAGAAGCAGAAGATAGATGAGCAACCAGAGCAAGCACAAGAGCAGGCAGAGCAGTCTCAAGAGGGTAATAATAATAAGGAAGCAGATAATCTAAAACATATGACTGAAATGGTAACTAATGATGATGATGAAGTTGTGGATGCTGTACCTTTGCATACTAAAGGTCCTATCATTGGTTGGAAGACTGGATATAATGGTAAAACTCCATGGTGGGAGATAAACAGAGCTGGTGGACAGTCTAAAAGGTTTGTAACATTTCAGCAAATGCTCAAAAGTTTTGATAGAGATGATTTGGAGACACTATGGGCATTGATCAAAGAAAAATTTGGAGATTCAAGGCCTTCAAATATTATGGATACAGTGCTATGGGGAGACATGAAGATTATGTTTGAAGTTTGTCCTGAAGATAGAGTTTGGATAGATCAATATAGAAGTAAAGTCATTCTTTAGAGACTTTTTCAAACATGTGGAGTGCATATTGTAATGACGAGAGGAGCTGAGATGTACATGCTAGTAGAGAAATACTATCCTTTGGCTAATAGTACACTTAATATGATGATAAATGGAACTGTTAAACTTCAAATTGATCATTGGAGTGAAATGGTTGTAAAGCTTCTTAGGAAAATGGAGAAAGAACTTTTTAGAGCTGACTAGAAGAAAAAGTAAGTGTTTAGAAACATCCTCCTGGTGAAGGTTCAAGCTTAAATGGAAACTTGATGATTTTGGAAGAAAATATCAAGTTTAGGGGAGGATTATTGGGTTTTAATACTTCCAAGGATGATTAATACTGCTTACATAGTTAATACTGCTCAGGGATTGTTAATACTGCTCAAGGATTACAAAAAATATTTACCAAGTTATTAATGTCGCTGGTTACAAAGTTAATGCTGCTGGTACAAGATTAGTGCGGCTACAAGATTAATACTGCTAGCATAGAAAGTTAATATTGCTGATTCATTGTTAGTGTTGCTAGAGTATTAGAGTCGTATGTTATGTATAGTATGTTTAAGATAAGTTTAGAAAAGATTCTAAAAAGATTTATCTTGTGTAGAAAGTTTTGTAAACCGACTAGGACTCCTTAGTCTATAAAAGGAGGATCTAAGGTTTAGGAGAGAATACGTATGTTAGTATTGTCGATTTACTTCAAGGTTTTGTAACCCTAATACTCAAAAGAGTATTCGTATTATTTATAATATTGAAGTGTTTAGTGTGAAATCAATTGTTCATTGTTCTTCTTAAGATTAAATACAATATTCCGCGTTGTGTTTGATAAGATACAAAGTCAGTCTCTATACCTAGTTGTGTTAGATTTATCAAGCATAGCTAAATCTTTACAAGCTAAAGAATTCGATCAAGTGCTCAACTGGGATCAACACGTAAAAAATGTTCGAATACGTATAAAAACGGACGAAAACGGATGAAAATGGACAAAAACGTATAAAAACGGACAAAACGTAAAAAAAACGGACGAGAATGTAAAAAACGGACAAAATGTAAATAAAGGTGAAATAGAATTTATTTTGATATAATTACACCACTGGACGCTTAGTCCAGTGGTTGGGGCGTTGGTTTTTGGGCAACAAGACCCGAGTTCGAGCCTATGCTGCCCTTTTTAATTCATTTTAAAAAATGAGGACTAACGGTGCAAAAAATATTAACGGAGAGACTAACGGGAAAATACTATTTAAACACTTAACGGTCAAACTAACGGCCCATCAAAAATAGGGACTAAAAGAGTGCAAGGTTTCAAAAATAGGTATCTCTGGTGTAATTAAAACGACTTAGGGACTAAACATGAAATCTGAGCAAACCACAGGGACACAAATGTGTAATTTTTTCTAAAATTAATAAACATAGAGTAGTTATAAGGACCCACAAAAATACAAATGGAGTAAAAGTACAAACATTTCTTTTGTCCCAATTGACAAGATACAAATGGGGGGTAAAAAATTTTGGATATATGATTTAAACAACTGACAAGATACCTAACTCGATAAAAGTATATTCTCTTTGTCTCATATACTATGAGGAAAGTTCGTTACAGAACAAAAAATATATAAAGAACAAACAATTACATCTCAGCCGTTGATCTAACTTTCATCTAATGGTTACCTTTATTTTAATATGTCTCAATTATTTAGCTGAAGGGGTAGTTGCGTACATTTATTTCAAGCATCTCATTTACACTCTCACCCACACATTCACACACACTCTCATAAACTTATCCCCAAATCATTCACCCAGTTTCATCTCTATTATTTCATACAGAATCACCATTATCTACTGCCGATTCACTAATCTATGGCCACCGGTAAACCACAACGACAACTTCCACCACCAACCGCCGCATACTCTGGCGGCTTCTATTTTTTCGGCGTCGATGAGTGAAGCGCGTGGTGAAGATGTGATGAGTGAGAGGATGCAGTCAGTTATGGATGTTTTAGTGGAGAGCGGCGGGAGTGGTGAATGTGGTCTCAGGCTGTGGTACGTTTTGGTTTCTGAGTTGTACCCATTTTGGGGGTTTATTGATGAAGTCATTTTTAAATTTTGTTTGGTTTGGTTTCAAGAGAGTGTTGATTGATCAGAGTATGTATGTCAAGTTGTTGTCACTCTTTGAACTTTGAAGTAGTAGTGGATTTCAATTTGAACTTATCATCTTTTTTGTTTGTTTCGATAATTCACTGTTTGAAAGAGAAATATATACTCTACAATATTTTTAATTATGTACTATATTCTTTTGCAGGTTTGACTTTTTTGTTGTGTTCCCCATGCATACTTTTATTTTATTTACTTTTGTTCTCTTTTTACCATAAAAAACAATTTAAGCTCCCAAATGGTAGTAAAGTAGATTTAAACAATAATTGTACCATACATTTATAATGTAGAGTGTCTTTAAAGTAGATTTAGTTCTTAAAACTTTTAACTATTTTTTAAATCCTGAATCCCATATGATTCATTATGAATCCCATGTGATTGACAATCACATGGCATTCATAATGAATCTCATGGGATTCATAATCAATCCCATGGCATTCATAATGAATCACATGGGATTCATAATGAATCACATGAGATTCATAATGAATCGCATGGGATTGACATATGATTCATGCTGAATCCCATGTGATTCATTATGAATCCAATCTTTTATCAAGATTCACTAGAAGTCTTGGATCAAATCCTGCAACAACAAGGTTTAACTTCTCAAAATTTGTTTCGGAGACTGGTTATTCATACATCATCGGAAAAATTTTCTGATCATTTCCCGGCGACAAAACCACCATCACCGACCTCACCTTCTTGTGATTCCGGTGGTTTTAAGGTGACTTTTCGGTGGTTTATTGTGATTCGTGTGATTGCGAAGGTCTTGATGTGATTCCGAAGATTTTTCGGTGGTGTTATGGTGATTCCGTTGGTTTATTGTCAAATAGCCATTTTGGTCCTTGACCTTCTACATTGGATTTGTTTTCTAAAAACTCCACATGTAGATTTTCTTCTACTATTTCTTTTCTTGTGTTGTAAACTCTAAATGCTTTGCTATTAAGAGAATAACCAACAAAGAAACCTTCATCTGCCTTACCATCGAATTTTCCTAAATGGTCTAAGGTATTGAGAATTGTCACATGACATCCAAAAGGTCTAAGAAATCCTATTGCAGGAGTTCTACCATTAAAAAGTTCATATGATGTCTTATTGTGAGGCTGCACAATTAAAACTCTATTTTGAACATAACAAGCAGTGTTGACTGCCTCAACCCAAAAATTTATTGGTAGCTTAGAATCAGCTAACATTGTTCTAGCAGCTTCAATTAGTGTTCTATTCTTTCTTTCAGCTACACCATTCTGTTGTGGTGTTCTAGCAACACTAAATTCTCTCTTAATACCTTTTTCTTTGCAGAAATCATCCATAACTCTATTCTTAAACTCTGTCCCATTATCACTTCTAATGACTTTCACTTTCTTGCTTACTTGTTTTCTATCTGTGTAATGAAGTCCTTAAGGATGCTTGATGTCTCATCCTTAGTGGCTAAAAAGAAAACCCATGTAAATCTACTATAGTCATCAGTAATAACTAGACATTATCTCTTATGCATTATGCTCATCACTGAAACAGGTCCAAATAAGTCCATATGTAGCATAAACAAAGACTGATTGATAGAGTTAAAAATCTTGGGCTTACAAGTGGCTTTGTGTTGTTTGCCTTTTTGACAAGCAATGCATGTTTGATCATTTTCAAATCTTTTGTGAGGTAAACCTCTTACCAAACCATTCTTAACAATTTTATTTATGGTTTTGAAGTTAATATGACCAAGCCTTCTATGCCATTTAATTGATTCTTTCAATGTGGCCTTTGCAATAAGACAAGTTAAATTCTTTTTAGGAATAATATTCTTCATGTCTACACTGTACATATTGCCCTTCCTAGGAATTCTAAGAAGTACTTGACTTTCATCAGGCATCTTAAAATCAGGAGAAAGTACAAGACATTCAGTCTCACAGAAAAGAACATTATTCTTTTTGTCACACATTTGTGAAACACTAAAAAGATTATAATTTAGCTCTTTTACATAGTACACATCTTCAAAAAATTAAATTTCCGGTTTTGATTGTACCTTTACCAGAAATTTTGCCACGAACACCCCCTCCAAAGGTAACATATCCTCCATTGAAAGCTTCAAAATCTGAGAGATAAGACATGTTGCCTGTCATGTGCCAAGAACATCCATTATCTGAGTATCCTTGATCCTCTTCCTGATCATTTGAATGTCCCTGCACACGAATAAGAGTGTTAGTTTCTTTTTGGGGATCCAAGCCATTACAGACTTGGATCTGCCTCTTGCATCAATATAATTGAATCTTTTAAGGACTGTTGATGCAATATTGGATTTGAGAATCCAACATGCTGAGGCCTTAACAGCATTTGCCCTTTTTCCCTTATCAGCAGGAACTGATTGCTTAGCAGCAGGAACTGCTAACTTTTCAATTCTACCCTTTGGTCTCCAAATTTGTTTATGGACCACTGATTTTGGTTGAATGGGCCTTAGAACAGTTGTAGGTGGATGATTGAAAAATGATTTTGCACCCTTAGCTGTTGATTTTGGGTTAATAGTCATAAATGGTCGAGCAGCAGGAACAAATTTTCTAGCAGCAGGATCAGTTGGTCTATCAGCAGGATCAGATTTTGAGATAGACTTATTTTTGACTACTCTGGGGTTTGATTTCTTAGAACTAGAGTGAAAGTGAGATTTAGGTGTTTGCCTTTTGAGGTTCACTCTATGGTTTTCATACCCAGATACCCATTGGTTGCAGAAAGCTGCAAGATGGTCAAAACTACCACATGTGTAACAAGCTTTATTATAAAAAGCAAAGTCATCACCTAATTGGTTAGACTTGAGGTTGTTCCAATTCCTTTGGTTACCTCTGGGCTTGTTGGTGGTTCTATATTGCTCACAATATCTAACTGGTTGCCTAACATGCTTAAGGTTTGATTTAGGCCTATCAGTATTGTGTTTGACTACCTTAGAAACACTTGTTTCTACTTTCTTAACCACTTCAGGTTTAGACATAACCTGTACTACTTCATCATCATCACTATCAGTTGTACAATCTTCAACAACTATAGCATCTCCTTTCTTAGCAAAGGACACCTTGTCCTGATAATGTATAGTTTTATCTAAACTTTTACTTATCTTTGCTACCTTAAGACTCTTACTACTCTTAGAACCATATTCCATGATTGGTTCTTGAAACTCAACTAAACCTGTATGTGCTAGGTCAACACCTGGAGGTGAAGGAACACCTCTATATGGTGGAGGAACAGTTTTATAACCTACACCTGAATTAGCTTTATCAATTACCTGAGCTTCCCAAATATTATTCATTCCTTCTGAGGAATGTGCTAGAGTATCTATAGTTACCTTAACATTTTCTTTTTCAGTTTTGACTTCAGATAACTGTCTACTTTGATCATTAAGTAATTCATCTCTAAATGCTATTCCTCTTTTTAAAGCATTTAAATCATCAGTAAAAGTAGATTCATTCTTTTTATAATGTAGAATCTGTTTTTCTAGAACTCCTACACACCTCTTATGATTAGCTAAATTATGAAGGGCATCAATTAACTCTTCTCTAAAAGCATCAAATCTTTTTTTAATGTCTTCATAATTTTTAAGATTAGGACATGAATTAGTACAAGTAGGAATAGTATCTACCTCTGAATCAGAAGAAGCCATTAGAGCAATCTCATCGACAACAAGAGTAGCATTTGGTGGTACATCCTCTTCAGTAGCCATAGAGCTCCAATCATATCCAATACCATCAATGGCCAGCATAGCCTTTGGCTCTTCCACCAGTACTTCCTTATTCCTTTCTTGTTTATACCAAGTGTTCCTATTATCCTGCTTCCTTGGGCTTCTACATTCTTTAGCAAAGTGTCCCAACCTATGACAGTTAAAACATTCTACTTTCTTCTTATCGAACCCAGCAGTATCATTACCATTTATGGTAATTTGCTTTCCAGTTTTCTGCCAAAACTTCTTAGCCCTCATGCTAAGTAAAGCAACTTGCCACTTAATATCCATTTCTTCCAAATCATCACCATCAACCTGTTCAAGGTCTTCATGATTTAAAGGAGAACCACTAGCTTGACTGGTTATAAAGGCATAAAATGTTGGATCTCCAAGTCCAGCAATATCCTTTTGTAAACTAGTAGAAGGACCACCATAAGTAACATTAGAAACACTTTCAACTTCATCTACCTCTTCTGTATGACTAACACTAGGAACTGACAAGAGTGCAGCATTCCCAGAACTAGTACCATAATTTCCACCTCTCTTTAGACTTTGTTCAACAATTTTGAAGTTGTTGAACAAATCATTGAGCTTCATTGTTTCAATTTCTGGCTTGTTCATCCAGACAATAACATGAGTATGAAAATCACCAGGTAGACTTTTCAAGATCTTCATGTTGAGATTTTCCTTCTCAGTCTCAACACCCAACACAGCTAACTGACTTACAAGCTTGTGTAGTCTTGAAAATAGTTTGTCAAGAGACTCATTACTAAAAGCAGTAAAGTTTTCAAATTGGTGCTTTAGTAAAGTCTTCTGTGTTTTTTTGGTAGTTTCATTACCACCAAACCATGCACAAATCTCTTCAAAAAGAGTTTTTGCATCAAGATATTTGTTAAAAGATAACATTTGCTCACCAGGTATGGTCATAAGCAACAAGTTTCGTGCTTTCTGATCATTTCTCTTTTGTATCTTTTCATCATTGGAGACTGGTCCAGTATTTCTTTTTCTTACTGTCTTCCCTTCAACAAGAACATCTGAATAGCCTAAAGTGAAGGAATCACCATACTGAATTATGTCCCAAAGAGCATAATCTTGAACCATGAAATATTGCTCAACTCTCATCCTCCATAACTCAAACTCATTGGGTTTGATCATGGGCAACTTTGCAGCAACATTTGTTTGAACATCTTGTACATCCATTTCTTGTTTCTTCTAAAAACAACAATATCAACCTGAGCTCTGATACCACTTGCTAGGATCCTGGACACACGATTAAGGTGGTTAAACCCTCTAACTTTGTGTGTATGATATGTTGTGTTAAAATGATTAAGTGCGCGGAATTCACTCAACCAAACTTAGAAGGTTGTGTATGTTATGGAAATTGAATTGTTATGTTTGTTAGTTAGCAATGAAACACATAAAGATTATCACCAAACGATTCAATATTATTAAAGATAATAATACGAGTGACCTTGAAATATCACTAGGGTTACAACCTTGAATCTTATGTTTCTATCACTTGTGATATATTTGTGTTTGTTCTAACAGTTATATGTTCTAACTTTTTCTTGACACTTGACAACGTACTACCACAAATATCACAACTAAGATCTCTTTTATAGTCAAAAGATCTTTACAAATTACTTAAAGTCTTGGCCGACTTACTTGGTTAACTTATGCTTATTGAGTGTCAGTACATCAGATACAACATGTATCTATGTATACAACTTGTTAACTAAGCACATGGAGTAAGATATTATCTACCGTATATTGTTGACCAAAATACAATAAATATCTTTTCGATCTTATCCTTCCATCAGCAGAGTTGTTCACTATCAGCAGGAACAATCTATCGCTATCAGCAGAATCCATCAGCAGAGTTGTTAAGCCTATCAGCGGAGTGAAATGCTCTATCAGCAGGAACAACATTATCAGCAGAAACCATTTTGCACTAGCAGCAGAATTACACTTAGAGTATTTCTTGGATTAGAACCCGATATTAAACATCTTGAATATTTAATTCCCAACAATCCTCCCCTAAACATGTGAATCCTTTCAAACATGTTTCTGAATTAAATCTTGGATTGAAGATCTTTCAAACACTTATGTTCTTCAAGATTGAATATCTTCTCAGTAATTCATCTACTTTGCTCTTCTTTGACTTTAGCAATATCAAAACATATTGAACCTATCTTGGACTAAAAGATGGTGCAATTTCCTTGGATGGAGGAATTATAAGAGGCAATGATGCTGTGTATCTTGGATGCTTGTTTCAACAAGTGAAATCATCTAACCAGCATGTCTTTGAAGTGAAATTGAAACTTTTCTTCGTTTGATCTAGATAGAACTTTCTCCTTTGGAATGTTCTTGTCATTTTCAACCTCCTCATCATCTTGTATGCTCTTGTCTTCTCCTTCCTTTTATTGGATTATCTTCCTTTTCTGGGCCATTATTTCCTCCCCTGAGATTGTTACCTCCCCTGAAGCAAATAACTTTTGTTTCCTCCCCTTGTTTGGAAGATCTCACTATGTACCTTTGACTGATCTATCAATGTGAACTTGTTGTCAGACAATATTGTACATGAAGCCATCAATTCCTTAAGAGTTTAAGTTACTGCCCTCATCACTTCTAGGTGTGTTAACTCCTATGAGAGGTGAATCAGTGGACATTTCGATTCATGATCCATCAATGGATGGTTTTTGTGAATCCTTGAAAATCCTTTTAAGAAATCATTTGACTTAGTAGTATGTTCATGATTTTAGAATTGAAAAATCATACTACTTTCAACCATTTTGAAGGAATCAAGTGTATAACAGACACTTAATCAGCATTTCGGTTTAAAGCAACCTCTGGTTGTGTGAGAACCAATGTTTTTCAGTTATAAATAACTGCCTGTGTGCAGATAAACTCATTCAAAGAGCTTTCCTGACAGGGTTTCCAGCTCATAGTAATTGTTACCTCTAACACAAGTGTTAGATTCACTTTTACTAGCTGTTCTTTCTATCAGATGTCCTCAGACTTGCACATTATACTTAAAAGTATAAAATGATAGAAAGTGAGTTGCATCAGTTATTATCTGATCAACTAAGTCATCAATTCAATGTGAAATATCATAACTAGATTTCAAGAAAGAAGTTTTAAGGAGCTTTACAGTCCCAAACTTAGTCCATCATAAACCTATTATGGTCAGCAACTAATATCTCAATTCTGCTGTTTCCATTTCACTTGAAAACATCCTTTGTGTTTACATATTCATACCTGAAATTGTTAGTCTAAAACCAAAAGAACAATGTACAAAGTACTTGTCTTGCATTAGTATAATCATAAGACCAACTATATGAATAACACAATTTAAATTTTTGTACTAGCAGCACCTTGTGTGCTTTAGCAGTACCTTATGATACATTAGCATTACCTTATGAATCAGTAGCAACAACAAAAATTTATTTACAAAAACACATCATATTGAAAATTTAAAGATTAAGCATTCCAATACTTGCTACCAAGTACTGAAATCTTGAAACATCAAAAGCTTTTGTTAGCAGATCTGCAAAATTATGTTCTGAAGCAATTTTAAGAACTTGAATTAATCTTTTCTCATTGCAGTCTCTTATAAAGTGATGTCTAATTTCAATGTGTTTTGTTTTAGAATGTTGCACTGGATTTTTAATAATACAAATTGTACTACTATTATCAATATGAATAACAGTGTTTAAGAAATTGTACCCATAATTAAGGAGTTGGTTTTGAAGCCATAGAACTTGACTAGAGCAACTTGCAGCAGCTATGTATTCAGCTTCAGTTGTTGAATTTGCCACACTTGTTTGCTTCTTACACTGCCATGAGACAAGTCTACACCCAAGGAATTGACATCCTCCAGTTGTTGACTTTCTGTCCAAGCTAGCACTAGCATAATCACTATCCGAATATGCTACCAAGTAAAAAGGAGATTCCTTTGAATACCATAGACCCAACCTTGGTTGACCCTTGAGATATCTAAAAATTCTCTTGACTGCAGTTAATTGAGAAACCTTTGGAATAACTTGAAATCTTGCACAAACACAAACAGGAAACATGATATCAGGTCTAGATGATGTAAGGTACATCAAAGAGCCTATCATAGATCTGTAACTGTGTACATCTACATTTTCTCCATCTTCATCTTTCAGAAGGTGCTTCTCAGAGTCCATTGGTGTGCTTGCTATTTTTGAATCAGCAAATTGAAATTTTCTAAGTATCTCTGTAACATATTTGTCTTGACTAATAAATATGCCTTCAGATGATTGCTTAACTTGCAAACCCAAAAAGAATGTAAGTTCTCCCATAGAACTCATCTGAAACTTATCTTTCATAAGCTTCTCAAATTCTAAACACATATCTTTCCTAGTAGATCCAAAGATAATGTCATCCACATACACCTGCACTAACAGAAGATCCTTCTTGTTCTGTTTGATGAACAGTGTCTGATCAATCTTTCCTCTTTGAAATCCATTTTCTAATAAGTAGGAAGCTAGTGTTGCATACCAAGCTCTTGGTGCCTGATGAAGGCCATAGAGAGCTTTCACTACTCTGTACACTTTGTTTGGATGTAATGGGTCAATGAAGCCTGGAGGTTGTGAAACATACACCTCTTCTCCAATTTCACCATATAAAAATGCACTTTTGACTTCCATTTGGTAGACTATGAAGCCAAAAAATGAAGCATAAGCTAGAAAAAGCCTAATTGCCTCAATCCTTGCTACTGGAGCATAAACTTCATCATAATCTATCCCTTCTTCTTGTGTGTACCCTTGCGCTACTAATCTAGCTTTATTCTTGATCACAATTCCTCTTTCATCCCTTTTGTTCTTAAAAACCCATCTAGTGCCAATTACCTTCACACCTGTAGGTAAATCAACTAGCACCCAAACCTTTTGAATCTTGAACTGAAGAAGCTCTTCTTGCATAGCCTCTAACAAGCTTGAATCATCTAGGGCTGTAAGAATATTCTTTGGTTCAGCTTGTGAGAGAAAACATATAAACAAACAAGAGTTTGAAAGCTCATGCTGTTTTGAAGCATAAAGGGCATCAAGAAGCCCTTGTTGGTCTGGAGACTTCAATTGTTGTCTTGTCTTCACACCTGACTGTATATCTCCAATCACATGATCCAGGGAATGAACTTTGTGAATTCTTGATTGTGGTGTAGTAGGAACTTGATAATTTGATGGAAGATTGTTGAAATCCACCTCATTATCTGAGAATTCTGCTTCTTTTGTTTCTGAAGGGCCAGCAGCAGAGTCATTTGGCCGAACAGCAGAATCAGTAAGCTTATCAGCAGAGTCATCAGCAGAAACAGATACACTACCAGCAGCAACAGAAATACTACCAGCAGAAACACTTTGTTGTTCCTGAGTTCCATACTCTTTACTTTCATCTTCAACACCTTCTTTAGCTTTACTAGAAGAAGATTCATCAGTTGTCGAAGTTGATTCCACAATTGTACTTGACCATATTGGCATTATCACATCATCTTGATCTTTCTCTAACTCTGCCTCATTTGTTGTATAAGAACCTGCAAAATCATTAGTTTTTGCAACAAAAGGCACATAATTCATTGAATTTGTTAGATATTCCAGATCAAATAGCCATTTTGGTCCTTGACCTTCTACATTGGATTTGTTTTCTAAAAACTCCACATGTAGATTTTCTTCTACTATTTCTTTTCTTGTGTTGTAAACTCTAAAAGCTTTGCTATTAAGAGAATAACTAACAAAGAAACCTTCATCTGCCTTACCATCGAATTTTCCTAAATGGTCTAAGGTATTGAGAATTGTCACATGACATCCAAAAGGTCTAAGAAATCCTATTGCAGGAGTTCTACCATTAAAAAGTTCATATGATGTCTTATTGTGAGGCTGCACAATTAAAACTCTATTTTGAACATAACAAGCAGTGTTGACTGCCTCAGCCCAAAAATTTATTGGTAGCTTAGAATCAGCTAACATTGTTCTAGCAGCTTCAATTAGTGTTCTATTCTTTCTTTCAGCTACACCATTCTGTTGTGGTGTTCTAGCAACACTAAATTCTCTCTTAATACCTTTTTCTTTGCAGAAATCATCCATAACTCTATTCTTAAACTCTGTCCCATTATCACTTCTAATGACTTTCACTTTCTTGCTTACTTGGTTTTCTATCTGTGTAATGAAGTCCTTAAGGATGCTTGATGTCTCATCCTTAGTGGCTAAAAAGAAAACCCATGTAAATCTACTATAGTCATCAGTAATAACTAGACAATATCTATTATGCATTATGCTCATCACTGAAACAGGTCCAAATAAGTCCATATGTAGCATAAACAAAGACTGATTGATAGAGTTAAAAATCTTGGGCTTACAAGTGGCTTTGTGTTGTTTGCCTTTTAGACAAGCAATGCATGTTTGATCATTTTCAAATCTTTTGTGAGGTAAACCTCTTACCAAACCATTCTTAACAATTTTATTTATGGTTTTGAAGTTAATATGACCAAGCCTTCTATGCCATTTAATTGATTCTTCCAATGTGGCCTTTGCAATAAGACAAGTTAAATTCTTTTTAGGAATAATATTCTTCATGTCTACACTGTACATATTGCCCTTCCTAGGAATTCTAAGAAGTACTTGACTTTCATCAGGCATCTTAAAATCAGGAGAAAGTACAAGACATTCAGTCTCACAGAAAAGAACATTATTCTTTTTGTCACACATTTGTGAAACACTAAAAAGATTATAATTTAGCTCTTTTACATAGTACACATCTTCAAAATCTAAATTTCCGGTTTTGATTGTACCTTTACCAGAAATTTTGCCACGAACACCCCCTCCAAAGGTAACATATCCTCCATTGAAAGCTTCAAAATCTGAGAGATAAGACATGTTGCCTGTCATGTGCCTAGAACATCCACTATCTGAGTATCCTTGATCCTCTTCCTGATCATTTGAATGTCCCTGCACATGAATAAGAGTGTTAGTTTCTTTTGGGGATCCAAGCCATTACAGACTTGGATCTGCCTCTTGCATCAATATAATTGAATCTTTTAAGGACTGTTGATGCAATATTGGATTTGAGAATCCAACATGCTGAGGCCTTAACAGCATTTGCCCTTTTTCCCTTATCAGCAGGAACTGATTGCTTAGCAGCAGGAACTGCTAACTTCTCAATTCTACCCTTTGGTCTCCAAATTTGTTTATGGACCACTGATTTTGGTTGAATGGGCCTTAGAACAGTTGTAGGTGCATGATTGAAAAATGATTTTGCACCCTTAGCTGTTGATTTTGGGTTAATAGTCATAAATGGTCGAGCAGCAGGAACAAATTTTCTAGCAGCAGGATCATTTGGTCTATCAGCAGGATCAGATTTTGAGATAGACTTATTTTTTACTACTCTGGGGTTTGATTTCTTAGAACTAGAGTGAAAGTGAGATTTAGGTGTTTGCCTTTTGAGGTTCACTCTATGGTTTTCATACCCAGATACCCATTGGTTGCAGAAAGCTGCAAGATGGTCAAAACTACCACATGTGTAACAAGCTTTATTATAAAAAGCAAAGTCATCACCTAATTGGTTAGACTTGAGGTTGTTCCAATTCCTTTGGTTACCTCTGGGCTTGTTGGTGGTTCTATATTGCTCACAATATCTAACTGGTTGCCTAACATGCTTAAGGTTTGATTTAGGCCTATCAGTATTGTGTTTGACTACCTTAGAAACACTTGTTTCTACTTTCTTAACCACTTCAGGTTTAGACATAACCTGTACTACTTCATCATCATCACTATCAGTTGTACAATCTTCAACAACTATAGCATCTCCTTTCTTAGCAAAGGACACCTTGTCCTGATAATGTAAAGTTTTATCTAAACTTTTACTTATCTTTGCTACCTTAAGACTCTTACTACTCTTAGAACCATATTCCATGATTGGTTCTTGAAACTCAACTAAACCTGTATGTGCTAGGTCAACACCTGGAGGTGAAGGAACACCTCTATATGGTGGAGGAACAGTTTTATAACCTACACCTGAATTAGCTTTATCAATTACCTGAGCTTCCCAAATATTATTCATTCCTTCTGAGGAATGTGCTAGAGTATCTATAGTTACCTTAACATTTTCTTTTTCAGTTTTGACTTCAGATAACTGTCTACTTTGATCATTAAGTAATTCATCTCTAAATGCTATTCCTCTTTTTAAAGCATTTAAATCATCAGTAAAAGTAGATTCATTCTTTTTATAATGTAGAATCTGTTTTTCTAGAACTCCTACACACCTCTTATGATTAGCTAAATTATGAAGGGCATCAATTAACTCTTCTCTAAAAGCATCAAATCTTTTTTTAATGTCTTCATAATTTTTAAGATTAGGACATGAATTAGTACAAGTAGGAATAGTATCTACCTCCGAATCAGAAGAAGCCATTAGAGCAATCTCATCGACAACAAGAGCAGCATTTGGTGGTACATCCTCTTCAGTAGCCATAGAGCTCCAATCATATCCAATACCATCAATGGCCAGCATAGCCTTTGGCTCTTCCACCAGTACTTCCTTATTCCTTTCTTGTTTATACCAAGTGTTCCTATTATCCTGCTTCCTTGGGCTTCTACATTCTTTAGCAAAGTGTCCCAACCTATGACAGTTAAAACATTCTACTTTCTTCTTATCGAACCCAGCAGTATCATTACCATTTATGGTAATTTGCTTTCCAGTTTTCTGCCAAAACTTCTTAGCCCTCATGCTAAGTAAAGCAACTTGCCACTTAATATCCATTTCTTCCAAATCATCACCATCAACCTGTTCAAGGTCTTCATGATTTAAAGGAGAACCACTAGCTTGACTGGTTATAAAGGCATAAAATGTTGGATCTCCAAGTCCAGCAATATCCTTTTGTAAACTAGTAGAAGGACCACCATAAGTAACATTAGAAACACTTTCAACTTCATCTACCTCTTCTGTATGACTAACACTAGGAACTGACAAGAGTGCAGCATTCCCAGAACTAGTACCATAATTTCCACCTCTCTTTAGACTTTGTTCAACAATTTTGAAGTTGTTGAACAAATCATTGAGCTTCATTGTTTCAATTTCTGGCTTGTTCATCCAGACAATAACATGAGTATGAAAATCACCAGGTAGACTTTTCAAGAACTTCATGTTGAGATTTTCCTTCTCAGTCTCAACACCCAACACAGCTAACTGACTTACAAGCTTGTGTAGTCTTGAAAATAGTTTGTCAAGAGACTCATTACTAAAAGCAGTAAAGTTTTCAAATTGGTGCTTTAGTAAAGTCTTCTGTGTTTTTTTGGTAGTTTCATTACCACAAAACCATGCACAAATCTCTTCAAAAAGAGTTTTTGCATCAAGATATTTGTTAAAAGATAACATTTTCTCACCAGGAATGGTCATAAGCAACAAGTTTCGTGCTTTCTGATCATTTCTCTTTTGTATCTTTTCATCATTGGAGACTGGTCCAGTATTTCTTTTTCTTACTGTCTTTCCTTCAACAAGAACATCTGAATAGCCTAAAGTGAAGGAATCACCATACTGAATTATGTCCCAAAGAGCATACTCTTGAACCATGAAATATTGCTCAACTCTCATCCTCCATAACTCAAACTCATTGGGTTTGATCATGGGCAACTTTGCAGCAACATTTGTTTGAACATCTTGTACATCCATTTCTTGTTTCTTCTAAAAACAACAATATCAACCTGAGCTCTGATACCACTTGCTAGGATCCTGGACACACGATTAAGGTGGTTAAACCCTCTAACTTTGTGTGTATGATATGTTGTGTTAAAATGATTAAGTGCGCGGAATTCACTCAACCAAACTTAGAAGGTTGTGTATGTTATGGAAATTGAATTGTTATGTTTGTTAGTTAGCAATGAAACACATAAAGATTATCACCAAACGATTCAATATTATTAAAGATAATAATACGAGTGACCTTGAAATATCACTAGGGTTACAACCTTGAATCTTATGTTTCTATCACTTGTGATATATTTGTGTTTGTTCTAACAGTTATATGTTCTAACTTTTTCTTGACACTTGACAACGTACTACCACAAATATCACAACTAAGATCTCTTTTATAGTCAAAAGATCTTTACAAATTGCTTAAAGTCTTGGCCGACTTACTTGGTTAACTTATGCTTATTGAGTGTCAGTACATCAGATACAACATGTATCTATGTATACAACTTGTTAACTAAGCACATGGAGTAAGATATTATCTACCGTATATTGTTGACCAAAATACAATAAATATCTTTTCGATCTTATCCTTCCATCAGCAGAGTTGTTCACTATCAGCAGGAACAATCTATCGCTATCAGTAGAATCCATCAGCAGAGTTGTTAAGCCTATCAGCAGAGTGAAATGTTCTATCAGCAGGAACAGCATTATCAGCAGAAAACATTTTGCACTAGCAGCAGAATTACACTTAGAGTATTTCTTGGATTAGAACCCGATACTAAACATCTTGAATATTTAATTCTCAACGGGGAGCGAGTATAAGACCCCCAAAAATACAAATGGGTAAAAGTACAAACAATTTGCCAAGATATCTAACTCGATGTAGCAAATTGAAAAATTTCCTATAATTAACAACGGTTAATTATATATTAATCTTCGTCATTATTTCTAATCACCATTTTTGTGGGGAAATTTGAAAATTTTCTTATTATACTATATTAACGAAATCACGTCATCCCATAAATCACCAAATGACGGAACGAGTTCAACGATTATTACGAAAGTTAATTATTCATAATTAGCACTTAATCGGGCCGAAAATTCACTCGGCCCAACCTAATCCTCGTGTACTATTCATCAGCCTACACTCAAGCCCAACTTCATTATTTTGTGATTTTATGTGAAATTCGATAGGAACCCATCTCCAAAACGCCTCCCATTCACTCCATTTCTAAACGCGACATGTGAATATTTTTATATCATCTCATTCCCCTCCTACCAGTCTATCATAGTGTCGAACCTCAGAATATAATGTCGAGTTTTGATGTGCTTTTGAAAGGCAAAGTGTTCGGCCAATATTCCACCCAATCCGATAAACACCAAAAATTCAAAACGTAACCATTTCGACTCCAACTTGTTTCTATGCAATCCTAATAATATTTCTAGCCTAATGGCATGTTGTTGGATCAGTTTTAACATCAATGTCTAAGTATCACACGTTAAATCGATTTGTGCACCTAATAAACTACTAGTCGACATATACATGTACACAAATCAAATTCCAACTTTTCCTACTCACTCTCATACATTCTCAAAGTCTTGGAATGTTAGAAATAGATCTCTTGGGAGCCCCTCATTCACTGACAAGGACTGTAGAAGCAAGTAGAGGTTGTTTCTTAAATTATTGGAGCATACGTGTGCTTAACATCTCATATATCTACCCTTAGCCTCACCACCTTTCCTCACTCATTTAATACTCCCATACTAACTCTTATACTCTCATAAAATCATCTCTGTAGGGCCAGAAGTTAAAGTTCTATTGTTTGGAAGCATATCGAGGAAACGGGTTAAATATATAAATCGTATACGTGGGTTATAATCGAACATGGGTATTATTCTTGTGTTCCTATCATCTCACTCGAGTCTCTACCACCCTTAGAGGTGTTGTAAGTACTCATAAACCTATCTCCAATTCAGTTCGTGCGTTTTATATTAAGCATGCATCGTATTTTATACCACTCGAACGTATATCATTTTCGTTTATTTATTTACGTACTCATAATCATGTAGCACACAAAAAGTGACGAGACTCCATCGTGGAAGGCCTAGGAGTCACCATGCACACCCATATCACCTTTATTTTTAAGTTTCATGCATCATTCGAGTTCATATTAAACCTTGCTCAAAATCGTTAAAACTGATAAACACTTAGAAAATTTTACTAAGTCTTTTACTCATATTACATGTTCCATGTCGCCTAAAAACAGCCGTGTATCTTAAAAATTGACTTAACGAGCATACAATATTTTTACATAACCTATTAGACCACCTAGCTAACTACAACTTTCGTATATATAATTTGTAAATATAAGCACACCTAGACACTCTAAATCAGCCAAAGTGAATCGCTAAAACCATATCTAAAACTGTTAATAAAACGCGACATGGGCTGTTAAGCCCATTAAGCAGTTTTTAAGCACTTGAGATAAGCTAGCTTATCTAGGTCGTTTGATATGAAAATAGAACATGAAAAATGAGATTTTTGATGAGCTCAACTCGTCTCAAGGCGTACAGTTTTTAAAATGCTATTGGGCCTTAAACATGGCTCGTTAAAAGCCCATTAGACGAAAAATAAGTTCTTTTGCCATATAAGCTGTTGAAATAAGCTTAATTAAACTTAAATAAGTCTCGAAAAATTTCATATAAATTTTCCCCATAATTTTTGGACCTTTGGACTAAATTTGCAAACTAGTTACACCTTGAGGGACTAAAACTGTCAAACCTTTAAAATAGGGACTGAAACTGTAAAAACAGAATCATTAAGGTAGAAATGGATATATTATTTAATTCCAAGCTTAGAATGTAACTTTGGACAAGTAGTGGACTATAAGTGTAATTTAATATATAATTAAGGACTAACGGTGCAACGCTAACGCCGTTAGGGTGTAAAGTGTAAAAACAGTGAAATTGAAAGGACGAACAGAACCTGATACATATTTACATTTCCATATTTCATTTTCCGATTTCTCCGTCACATCACATGCATTTTTGTATATTTCATTTCTTAATATATAACGTTCGTTATATTTATATATAAAACGTTTTAAACGATTTAACTTAACGAATCATTTCCCCACTTCGAGGAAACGATTTTATTGGTTTCAAAGACATAAAAACAAGATAATATTATGAAATATGTTTATTTTAAACTTTAGGCATTTTAAGCATATCACATTCTCACTCTAACGATGAAATCATTATTCGTTCTCGTTATCAATTCCACCGTTCGTATTTGGTCAGATTCTTAGACTTCCTTTATATTCAGGTCACGTGTTGAAGACGTTTCTGTAATCGTTCCCATAATCTTACTCGATTTCGTAATTCCACCTTGTCAGATACGCTCAAGGTGAGTCATAGCCCCGTTTTTATACTTGTATTATAAATACTCTTTGGGGGAGATACATGCTAAATTACATACTTTTATTTGTATAAAGTACATAGAAAACTATCATGATTTACTTGGAAATATAACTTCTACTATTAGGTTTTGAATTACTCCTTGGGAGAAATAGATGCTTGTTTTACTAGCAAATTGCTTGCTTAAGCTTGAATACTGAACTCAGAAGATAGCATTTTCAAACTGCTTGTTGTAGCAGGATATTGGTTTTTAAGATACACATTCAAGTAACATCATGAATGTACAGATCATTGTTATATGTCATTTCAAAACTTCATTGGGTACTTGCTAGAAAAGAGCATAAGTACTTTAGGTACATCATTACCTTGATATTTCCTAAGTACACCCCTACTGCCAGAAAGTCCCTTTATCATGAGCCATTAATCACTAGTAGTGAACGCGACTATAGTGAACAGCTTCGAAACATGTTGGAGGATTGACAAACTATGTTAGGAATTAAACCTAACAGTTAGTATTGGTGGTTATAAGTTAGTACTGATGAAGAATTACTAAAGACAACACTGACAGTACTAAGTCAGTTAGTACTGCTCACACAAGAAGTTAGTACTGCTTATATTTTTGTAAACGTGTAATAGATAATTATATAAAGGATTTTGTAGATATCCTTATTAATATAGATTATAGTTATCTTGTACATGAATCTTTGGTGTATAAAAGGATTGCCTAGGTTAAAGTTTAAGTACGGCTCATTCATAGAGATTCAAGGTTGAAAACCCTAGTGATAAAAGATCACTCGTATTATTGAGATAATAATATTGAATTGTTTTGCTTATACTTGACTGTCTTTATTGTTCATATACACAAACTCAAACACTGTTCCATTCATACAAATAAATCTTCTAAGTGTTAGCTAGTAAATTCCGCGTGCTAGTTAATATTACTCAAAGTATCTATCTAACACAAGGCGTGTGTTTAGATCCGGTCAAGTGGTATCAGAGCCAAGTTCTGATACTTTGAATTAGAAGATCCAAGACGAACTTTATCTATAAGGAAGATGGACATGGAGACAACAACCCAAACCAATGTTGCTGCAAAATTGCAAATTCTCAAGCCTAATGAATTCGATATGTGGAGGCTGAGAATAGAGCAATTCTTCCAGGTGCAAGACTATGCACTCTGGGAGATCATAGAAGATGGAAACACATTCAAGCCTACAACCACTACAACTGTAGTTGAAGGTAGGACTGAAACAAAAGTGCAGACAAAGCCTATGACCACTGAAGAGAAGGCCCAGCACAAGAATGATGTTAAGGCAAGAAGCATGCTGCTTATGACCATTCCTAATGATCAATTATTGAACTTCAGTAAGTTCAAGTGTGCCAAGACATTGTTTGAAGCTATTGTTGCCAGATATGGTGGGAATGAAGCCACCAAGAAAACTCAGAAGACATTACTCAAGCAACAATTTGAGAACTTCTCAGCTACAAGCAATGAATCACTAGATCATATGTTCAACAGGTTACAGAAACTAGTGAGTCAGCTTGCTATTCTTGGTATTGAGATACCTCAGGAAGATCTCAACTCCAAATTTCTGAGGAGTCTACCATCTGAATGGGCTATGCATGTGGTTGTATGGAAGAACAAGCCTGATATAGATTCCATGAGCTTAATGGATCTATATAGCAACTTCAAAATAGTGGAGCAAGATGTGAAGAAGGTTGCTGGAACAAGTTCAAGCTCAGGGAATTTGGCCTTTGTATCAACTCCCAGTACCTCAAGTTCAGAGGAAGAAGTTCAAGTTGCTGGAGCAGTTGGTACTGCTAGTTCAAATATTGGTACTGCTAGTACTTCAAGCAGTACTAATGGACTTTTGGATGAGAATACTTATTGTGCTTTCCTGACTACTCAGCACAATGGAAGTATGTTGACTCATGGAGACCTTCAAGAGATTGATGAAGATGATCTTGAAGAGATGGACATCAAGTGGCAGCTCTCTCTTCTTAGCATGAGGGCTAAGAGATTCTTGAAGAAGACTGGCAAGAAGATAATCATTAACAGCAATGATGTTGTTGGGTATGACAAGTCAAAAGTTGAGTGCTATAATTTCCATAAGAAGGGTCATTATTCAAGAGAGTGCAGAATGTCAAGACAACAAGATGGCAAGAACAAAGGCTTTGGAAGCAAGACCAGAGTTGTGGAAGTTACAGACTCAACCTCAAAAGCTATGGTTGCCATTGATGGCTTAGGATTTGACTGGAGCTACATTGCAGAGGAGGAAGCACAAGCATCCACAGAGATGGCTCTCATGGCATTTTCAGATTCTGAGGTACAAGTTTCTAAGTGTTCTAAATCTTGTGATGCATTAAAAGATCTAGAAACTCTTAAGAAAAGATATGAAAAACAAAGAATAGAGTTAACCCAGACCAGTTTTAATTTAGCAAATCATAAAAGGGCTTTAGCTGTGTTAGAAGAACAGATTGTTCATTATAAAGGTAATGAGTCTAAGTTTTCTGATGATATGATTATACTTAAAAGAGACTTAATGTTTAGAGATAATGAAATTAGTGTGTTAAAACATGAGTTGGAAAAGTTGAAACAGGCTAAAGAAAACATTCAAATGAGTGTAGACACATTAGAGTATGCATCTAAGGGTGTCAGTAAGATAATTGAATGTCAAATCCTCAACAAAGCTAAGTCAGGCCTAGGGTATAAGTCAGTTCCACCTCCTTATAGAGGAATTCCCACACCCCCAGGAATTGACCTAGAACACACAGGTTTAGAGGAATTTCAACTACCCAAAATGGAATATGGTCCAAAACCTAAGGAGAATGTGGTAGTAGATAAGCCTGTAGAAGTAAGTTTTGAGAGTGCAAGTGATAAATCACTCTCTGCGGACAAAGTGTCCTCTGATAGGTCCTCAAGTAGGGAATCAGATGCTCCAACCAAAGAGGATTGGACTTCTGATGATGATGAAAGTGATCAGGTTAAGGCTAATCCTGATAATGCTAAGATAGGAGGAACAAGGGTTCCTAAGGTGGTCAAAACTGAGACTGTTAGGCCTAAAACCAATGCTAAACCATTTAGACCAACAGTTAGGTATGCGGAAATGTATAGAACCACAAAAAAGCCCAGAGGTAACTAGAGGAATTGGAACAACCTCAAGTCTCACCAATTAGGTGATGATTTTGTTTGCTTTTGGAAAGCTTGTTTTACATGTGGTAGCTTTAACCATCTTTCTGCTTATTGCAACAATAAGGTAACTAGGTGTTCAAGTCCTAGGGTGAACTCTGTAAGACCTCCCATTCACCCTACAAATGCTAAAATGATACCTAGATCAGTTCATTTAAGGTCTGGACCAAGAGCAGTTCATACTGCTAGACCAGAAATTCATACTGCTAGGCCATTTAGACCTATTTACCCAAGACCAACAGTTCAAGGTGCTTAAACAACTTTTAAATCTGCACTAATAACTGTTAAGAGGCCCTTTAATAACAAAGCAGTGTTAAAAAAACAAGTTTGGAAACCAAGAGTACCAACCACAAAGCCAACAGTTCATACTGCTAGCCCAATAGTTAATACTGGTCATCTAAATCATACTGCTAAGGGAAATATGGGCAATGGTGTTAATGCATCAGCATCATGGGTTTGGAGACCTATCAAACCTAATGGTACTTCAATTGTTTTAAAGAGAATGAATTATGTTGATGCTAGAGGCAAACCTAAGTCTGTGATGGCTTGGGTTCCACAAGGAAATTAATTCCTTGTTTGGGTGAAATGTTAGTCATATGCTTATATTGTTGTGAGACAAGTGCTTTGCACCTTGTTTCCTTGTTTTTGGACTAACAATTGTAGGTATGGATGATGATCACAAAGGAATTACAAGTGCTTTATGTTTTGGACTGAATGGTGTTTTGGAGTTTAGTATGTGATCTGTGCACACAACAAATGGTTATTGGTTCACCATGTCTAACCCACATAAGAACCAACTAGTCCAGAGCAAACGGTTTCTGGTAAAGACTAATCAAATCCGTTTATGGTTGACAATTTACCAAAAATTGTATGGTTATCAACTCACCATATCTAACTGTGAAGAGTTGGCTAGTCCAAAGCAAACGGCTATTGGTAAAGACATATCAAATCCGTTGATAGCTGATAGTTTGCTAAAAACTATATGTGTGTTATAATGCTTCAAATTCATATAAGTTAATACTGTTCTTTGAAATTTTTTGATAATGGTTTGTACTGCTAGTGCAAAGTTTGTACTGCTAGTGCAAGTTTGTACTGCTCAACTAGCCGTTGGTACTGTTGTGTCAGTAATTAATTTTGGGGTAAAAACTAACCGTTGGAAGTTTGTTGCGATTTTTACTGATTAAATTATGGTTTTTAAGGGATCCTCTTCTAGATATTTTAACTTTTATTCTATTATAATCTTATCCTAAAATAAAAGTTAACTTATTCTTTAAGTCGGTCAAATACAAACCCTAATTCTCTCAATAATATCTCATCTCACTTTCATCTTCTACTTTCTAACCTAAGTTTTCACTATTCACCATAGTCAAATCAAATTTTTACTAAGAATATTATGGCTAATTTGGAATTTATCAAGACGCACAATCAGGTTGCTTATTTGGAGAAAACAGGGGAAGGGGATGGACCAAAATTTTATGAGATTGTGGACTTCTTGAACGCGTCTCATATTAGGTATGCTTTAACTGTTTCCCCTACTCTTATTGTCTCTCATATCACACAGTTTTGGCAAACCGCCATTGTCAAAATTAGTGAAGAGGAAGACATAGAAATTCACTCCAAAGTGGATGGCATATCTTTTGTTGTTACCGAATCTACACTTAGGAGACATCTTAAGTTGCAAGATTCAGATGGTATCAACAATATGCTAAACACTGAAATTTGGCAAGAAATTGCCAGAATGGGGTATGATACATCCAATCAAAAACTCACTTTTCAAAAGGGATGTTTCTCCCCACAATGGAGATTTCTAATACATACTCTCTTACATTGTTTAAGTCCCAAAAGAACATCATGGGAGCAATTCAGTAGCAATATTGCTATTGCCCTCATATGTCTGTCAACAAACAAGGTTTTCAATTTTTCAAAATTTATATTTGAGAGTATGGTTGCAAATGTGAAAAGTAAAACAAAATTTCTTATGTATCCAAGATTTGTTCAAAGCTTTTTGAATAAGAAAAAGAATTTGCTTAGACAACATAAAGACATTTTTCTTACTCCTAGCCTACAATCAAAAGTTTTAAAAATATGGCTATGGCTAGTAGATTGTTTAATGGGGTAGAAATACCTCTATTTCCAGAGATGATTCAAGTTGATCAGGGTGAAGGGTCAGTAAACCCAACTGATTCCCAACCAACACCCATTCCAGTTCCCGAAATAACCCAACCACCCCCAATTATCACAACCTATAGGAGAAGGTCTACGCCTAGTCTAACTAGAGTGTAAACTGGATCCTTGCCCAATGACTCACCTCTCCTAGCAGGTAACATAGCTAGAAGTGATGAGGGCAGAGATAAACTAACTGAATTGACGAATCTTTGTACAAAATTGTCTGAAAAATTGGAAACTTTAGAGAATGATCTGAAAAGTCACAAGACCAACTTTGCCAAGGTGTATACCAAATTGACTCTCAGGGTAAAGAAGTTGGAAGATCAGCTAAAGAGGAAAAGATCAAGAGTGGTGATAGATGATGATTCTTCAGATAGTGACTCAGATGATTCAAATGATGATGGTGGTGATTCTCCCAAACAGGGGAGGAAATCTGGGAAAGAACAAGAGGATAAGAGATCAGGAACTCAGGGGAGGCATGAAGAAGGTACTAGTGGATTGTATGAGGAAGGTACTGCTAGTGGAAATGATGATACAAATATGGGTGAACATGATCAAAATCCAGATACTGCTGAGAATGTTGAAGAAGCAGTACAAACTGCTGATGTTGAAGAACAAACAGTACAAATTGCTGAGACAGAACAAGAAGCAGTACAAACTGCTAAAAACATGGGCAAAGGGATTTTGATTGAAGAAGAAGAGCTTCATCAGAAGAAAATTGTTAAGCCAAGAACTCAAATGCAAATAGATCATGATGCTGAAGTGGCAAAGAAAATTCAAATGGATGAAGAAGCAAAAGAACAGATGCAAATTGATCTTGATGCAGAATTAGCAAAGAAGATGTCTAAAGCAGAAGTGATTAATTTTATGGAAGAAAGAAGGTTAGAAAAGATAGCTTCAGATGAGCAGATTACTCAAGAACAATTTGATGAACAACTTCAATATTTATTAGACTCAGATCCAATTTTGAGAGCACAAGGAGTGCAACTTCTTAAAGATCAGAGTTTAAGTGAAGAAGAAAAGTCTTCAAAGCTCACTGAATTCATTTTGAAGAAGAATAAAGAAGTTGCTTGGAGCAATCTTATACAGAGGATCAGAGAAAGACAAAGTAGAGGTTACAAAAAGAAGATGCCTACTTATAAAGAACATATCAGCTTCATAAAGAGTTATTTGAAAAATCAAGCATTGTGGAAGCAGAGTTACTTTAAAGGAAGATCTGATGCTGAAATTGAACTAGCTTACTATGAGGCTTATGCAAGAATCAACAAGTCTAGTGCAACTGATTTTGTGATTGACACTGGATATGGTAAAGGAAAGAAAAGGGAAGCAGAGATGTTATAATCTGATACAACAAAGCAACCAAAGACTGAACCTAAGGGATTAACTGATGAGCAAATCAAGAGTATGATTGTGGTAGTTACTGAATCCACAAACATCAATCCAATACAAACAAAACACCCTATTGTAGATTGGGAAGTATTCACAGAAGGTAGAATGAAAGGGTGGAAGATCATGAGAACTGGTGGAATATCTGAGAGATACAGATTATTTGAAGATTTGCTTAAGGGTTTTGATGGGGAAGATCTTAATAAGTTATGGAACTTAGTACAAGACAGGTTCAAAGTTGCAGATCCTAGTGAAGATAAAGATAAAGAACTATGGGTACAATTGAAGAGGATTTATGAACCAGATGGTGGAGAAGCTATATGGAGATTTCAAGCAGTGATCAAGGATGTCTCATGGAAGCTTTTTGACACATGTGGTGTACACAGAATTTCTACCAAGGATGGGATAGAAATATATATGCTGGTTGAGAAAGACTATCCTCTGAGAACAGCCGTATTAGTTACTTTAGTGCATTTAAAATTGGAGGTTGAAGCAGATTCATACATGGCTGATATGTTAATCAGAAGAATTTGTGATATTGCTGAATAGAGGAAAGCCCAGACAAAGAGAATTACTTGATGATGTTTGGAAGAATCCCCACATCATGGAGATGAAGTTTAATTCGGAAGAAACTTAGTGATTTGGAAAGAAATCATAAGTTTAGGGGAGGATTGTTAGGAATTAAACCTAACAGTTAGTACTGGTGGTTATAAGTTAGTACTGATGAAGAATTACTGAAGACAACACTGACAGTACTAAGTCAGTTAGTAATGCTCACACAAGAAGTTAGTACTGCTTATATTTTTGTAAACGTGTAATAGATAATTATAGAAAGGATTTTGTAGATATCCTTATTAATATAGATTATAGTTATCTTGTACAGGAATCCTTGGTGTATAAAAGGATTGCCTAGGTTAAAGTTTAAGTATGACTCATTCATAGAGATTCAAGGTTGAAAACCCTAGTGATAGAAGATCACTCGTATTATTGAGATAATAATATTGAATCGTTTTGGTTATACTTGATTGTCTTTATTGTTCATATACACAAACTCAAACACTGTTCCATTCATACAAATAAATCTTCTAAGTGTTAGCTAGTAAATTCCGCGTGCTAGTTAATATTACTCAAAGTATCTATCTAACACAAGGCGTGTGTTTAGATCCGCTCATCCTATCCCACTAATTACTTGACGGAATGCCTTTGTGGCTAGTCGTATTAGTCGCGATGCACTATATTTGAGGAAAATAGGAATTGGCAAATCACCTATTACTCAAGGGCATATATCCATCATTGACTTGATGTTGATCACCTCCGTTTTACGATACATTGTTAATGTTTGTGTGTCATGAGGCTTGGGGCATTATCCATAAGAGATTATGTGTCTTCACATATATCTTGTTAGGAATATGAATATTCAGCTGAAGACTCGGTCACCCCGAGTACTTATTAGCACATCATAGCTCGTAGGATTATCAGTAATATTATTAGTAGATTAGTTATTAATTAGTATTGTGGAGTGGGTCGGGTCTTTACCCTCTGTCAGCTCTCTCCACAGCCCGCTAGGGGCATATTATGTAGTAAGTATAAATACCCCTTCCCTTGCAAGGGAAGGGTTGGAACTCTCATTATTTTCAAGCTAATACACATAGTGTTTCTCTCACTAGAAGTTCCCATCTCTCTCTAGTTTCTTATCTTATTCGATCCATATCAAGGCCTCAAACAAGTGTTTCTTGCATTGTGAATACCCTACAATTGGTATCAAGAGCCATGGTTAGGTCCATGAGAGTTGGTATTCACGGATTTGCTTAGTTTTTGGGGTTATTTAGTTCGAATAGAAAAGTAACAAAAATTTCATTTTGTGCCTTGTTTAGTGATTAGAAGTTGTTATACCTTGTACTTTCTAGCTTAGGAACAGTATAAGAGTAGTATTTGGTGGTTAAATTCACAGATTTAAGACTTGTGTGGTGATTTTGGGTGATTGATGCGTGGGTTTTGCAACCTTACAACAGGTTTTACCTCTCGAGGGATCTCAAGAGGCTTACAACCCCACCAGGCAGTGTACCTGACCGATGTAGTATAGTGTAGTGGTAAGTACGGGGGATTGATCGTTCTCCACAGGGAATAGTGTTCGTTAGGTGTGAAAGGCTACTCTAATTAGGTCTAAGGGTTGAGGAAGATTCTTTTTTATGTTTTTATATTTTATAAAAGCAAGTAAAATCTCGGGTTTTGAAGGAGTGGGCGGAATTAGTTGCTAGTCAACTAACCCAAATTACTACAAATGCAAATAAAATAAAATAACAAAAATGAAAAGTGGTGAGAAACTTATGTGTAGAGAAATGTGTTTACTTAGATTTCCTTACTCCCTAACTATCTTTTACCGGTTAATTAGTGTGTATTAGTCGCGTGGATGACGGGTGTATTCCTTAATACCATTCGTGGGGTGGCGTACTTACTTCCCCAAACTCTACAAGCTCCTACTTCACTCCTATGTCGAGCCGGCTAGGAAGCTCCTAACATGGGATCACTAGAATTCGCTTGTGCATTAAATACAACCATAAAAACCTTTAGTACGCGTTTGGTTCATGTTTCTTAAGACGTTCAAGCAAGTTACCGAATAGGAAGTTAGCCAGTTTTCTTAAGCCTAACATAGATAAACAATCATCAAATACAACTAACAACACACTAACAACCAATAATCAATAGCTAGGTTTCATTAGATCTAAGCAAACACAAGATAAATTTAGCCTAACATGTTAAACAAAAGACAAGCATAAGATAGAATCAAACAACACATAGACATATTGAATGATTAATTGATAACTTATCTTTCAATGAAACATGGAAGATCTCAAGGCAAGAAGCCCTGAAAAAGTAGCTAAAATCGTCTTAGGGTTTTATCCCAAAATTCCACACACTAAGCTCTCTCTAATGACAAAAAATTAGAAAACTATATATAGACTTTGACATCTGACGGCGTCACCTTATGCATTGTGACGCCGTCACCTCGCCGCTTTTAGGGTTCCCGGATGACCATCTTGACGCCGTCCCTCTTTAGCTCTTCAAAAATCCATTCTGGCTTATCAAGGCTTGACGCCGTCGGATCCTGAACGTGACGCCGTCCCCTTATGATTTAAGCCGTGACGCCCTTGATTTAGTTAAAGCGTGACGCCGTCAGAATTCTCATGCAAACTCACTGGCCCGTCATGAGTAAATTTCACATCCAACTTTTCTTGCCAAGGCATGACGCCGTCCCATGTTAATTGTGACGCCGTCAAGAGTAACTTTTAGCCGATTCTTGAGACTTTGCCGTTTTCTTCACTTTAATGCTCCAAAAACGTCCAAAATGCCTCCTTTTCCAGATTTCTCCTCAAAAGTACCTAAAATGACAAAAGGAACGATTTAGGGCAATATTTGATCAAATAAATACGATTTCGGGCTTAAATGACCCCTTAAAAGCGGTACACTTTTCGCCTCATCAAATACCCTTACACTTGAGATTTGCTTGTCCTCAAGCAAATGCGCTTTTATTCTAATCAAAATACAAGTTAGGGGTCATTTAATGCAAACATAAAAGTAATTACAACAAATATTCGTTCCACTTCAATCATAATAAGCACGGAGATTACATACTAGCACCTCACAAGTAGTGTTTAGATACCCACATCTCTCAAGTGTCATCAAAATAAATCTCATAAATGAAAACGGAAAATATCTCTCACTACCTGTCATAGCAAATAGATTACCATAGGCTTGGGAAAGGATCGAAAACCTCCTCCACTAGGCGTAAGCACCTAAGATAAACTATCAAAGAGGGCTTTTAAATGGGTTATAACGTTAGGTGTAGGGAAAAGGAAAACACGGTTTTGTTGGATAAGGGATATTTTACTGGTGGCGAGTTAAAGATCTTGATTAATTACATGTACTATACAACGTTGCTAAGCCAAGACTAGACTCGATCTTAAGCTAATGAAAGAAAATAACAAAACATAAACATAAAATAAACATAAAATGAAACGGGATGGTAGTCCGTATGTTTTTTTCTATTTTTTTTTTTTTTTTTTTTTTTTTTTTTTCTCATTTTTTTGTATTTTTCTTGATTTTTTTTTTTTTTTTTTTTTTTTTTTTTTTTTTTTTTTCATTTTTTTGTATTTTTCTTGATTTTTTTTTTTTTTTTTTTTTTTTTTTTTGCATACACTTTTACCCTACCATCCAAAATAATACATCATAGGGGCGTTGCATCCCCTTACACTTGAACTTTTACATAACTTTACAAATAACTATTCTAATGACTCGAATTAAGATAATTGAAAAACTTGGAGTACTTTTAAAACATTTAGCACATATGGGGGTAATAAATGATGTTCTTCCCCATTACTCCATTACACTAGTACTTTACCCATGAATCCCAATCGTCCCAAAACAATATGTACAAGGATATGACTCGACTTAGCAACCATGTAATCAACTAGATAATTAACTTGGGTTTAAACAAATGTTGTCACAATAATGCACTAAAGATGAGTGCATACAAGGTAGGCTAAGGCGATTTGGGTGTACATTTAAGTGGGGTGTAACAAATTCTTCCTTTAAGTAAAATGCTTAAAGGTCGAAACGAAAAGATAGGCTCTGAGGGGTGTACTAGGGGTATCGTGTACTAAAAATGAGTACAACGCAAAGGGTGTGGGAGAATTACTTGACCAATGTAGCCAAAGTAATTATAACAAAAACACAGGTGTAAAACAATGGGTTAATCCTAATGCCTCTTATCATGTAGTAAATCTAACTACACGAATGTAGTCTCACTTGTGGCCTTGGAATGGTCCTAACGCAAGTTCTAGAATCTAAGTGCTACCGGTACACACATCATAGCATAAATGCTTTTCCTACCAATTCTAGGGGCGAACCTCACATATTTGGGGGTGGAAAATTTTTTAGTGGTACGGTTTTTGTGCTAGTCATATAACTCCTATCCATGAGACGCTTATTAGGATCAAAGTTTCACTCCTATATGTTGTAAAAAATTTTAAATTTGGCACTAAAATTACCTTAACAAGTATTTCTCTCAGTTTTATTACACATCTACCATTTAAACAAACAAAAATCAAGCGCAATTGTATTCTCAAAAATCGTACTTTTACCCTCCCCTTACACTTAAGATGAACATTGTCCCCAATGTTCAAATAACAAATGTAAAAGCATAAAGTAAAAGAATGAAATCAAATACTCCCCTGATTCGCTCGTTGGATAATGAAATTACACGGTTAAATCTTCCTCCAAAGAGAATGTTGAAGCTCCATGACTAATGCATTGCCATAAGCTTGATTCAAAACATTTCCTTGTCCAAAATAACCTGTTGAACCTGAGAAAACAAACACGAAAACCTGCATAACATCGGCGGGATAAAATCTATATATAAGGATATAATGCTTGTGGAATGATAACTTTGCAGATTCCTGGAGATTATAAGTTGGAGATTTTAATAAAAACTTTTTATGAAAACAAAATTTTCAAAAATTTCTGGAAATTAAATCTGACGCCGTCAGGTTATAACCCCTGACGCCGTCAGAAATGACCTGACAAAAATTCTCATTTTAAGTTTCCGGAAAATTTCTGGAAAAACCTTTACCTTACTTCCTGGAAATCCTGCAAAACATCATTATGACTCGATACAAGCATTTGACTCAAACAAATACGGATATGTATGTTAATTTATTATTATTACGATTCATGTTCATATGTGTTCTAATAAACCAATTTAGATTTCCCTTACACTTATCTTTTGCAAAATACCTTTATATGTAGTTAAGACGAAGTTAAAAACAAAATAAAGCATTTTCACAAATTACTTTTGAACATGAATCAATACTAATAAAAATTAAACACACATACGGAAACAAATAAAATCAAACAAACAAATAAATAAACACACAAAGCAAATAAACCATGGGCTGCCTCCCAAGAGCGCTTGTTTTTGTTCGAGTCACGAGCCTGACTCTACCCTTATTTAATGGATAAAGGAGAGGTTTTCCCTACACTTAGGATTAAGTGCGGGTGATAGTAGCGATACACACCAGCTCGGTAGGAGTATGCCACGTGAGGAAAGAGTGGTGGATGAATTATATGCTCAAAGGGGTGTGCTCCTTTCATCATAACCTTGCCTAGTTCACTTTGGTCAATGGGTGATTTTGAGTTTCCTCCTAAAAAGGGATCATCTTCTATCAACTTCGAGAGACTCCTAGTTGGGAACCCATCTTGACCTAATAAACCCGGTTTAAACCCATAATGTTTCTTGCGGTCAATCATGAATGGGTGATGTAAGTATGTAAGGTCATGGTTCACTCCTATGTTAGCTTCCTCTCTACAAGGCCTAGAGTCTACTTCCTTAATCTTAACATTACCCGGACTACATGGTTTGATGGGTGGATCGGGACCTAATTCAATTCCTAAGTTCACATCTAAGGATGGAAGATTAGGTAACGGTTTTGGTTTAGGCTCCGGTTCATCAAAACTAGGAACTTCCCTAGAACTAAGAGTAAGGTTATCATTATGAGTATTCAAACCTATATGCTCTAGTGGTGCTTGGTCCAAGGGTTCTACCTCAATTGGGGTTCCTAAAGTCTCTTCTACTTCTTCTGAATAAGTCACGGGCGGTGTGTATGCCTCAAATGATGGTAGGACTTGTGGGGTATTTGGCGGGCTTGGATTTTCTACTTTATCATCCATCTTATCAAGATCACCTATATCCTCAACATGTGTTTCATTATAATCCAACCCTAACATTTTCCCAAGTATCTCAAGTGCTTCTCTAGGCATCTTAACTTCTATATCCGAATCATAAGGATCATCCTCAATATTATGACTGCTATATTCAAATTGCCCAAAAGATTCATCATGTGTTTCTTGAGATTCATCATCATCGATCATAAAACCTAGGTCTTTTTGATCAATGTGATCATGTTTGGCTAAATCCTCCATCACATCAAGGTCACCTATGTGTTTGTTTTGTACTATGGCATTACATGACAACCACTTAGGTATCTCAACACTAACATATTCATCCCCAAACAAACTTGTTTCATGATCCTCGAATTTTGTGGTCAATTGACTTGTACTAACGTTTGTTGGGTTGTCTACTATATAATAATATTGGGCACACTCTTCAATAGCTTCCCATGCTTTCTCAGCACTTAATTCCCTAATATCCCTGCCGGCAATATGGTAAATGTACCTTTGGGCTTGTCGGTCGACATGATTGTAAAAGAATTGAGTTAGGGACCAAAAATCGAAGTTATGATGAGGGACTTTTTGGAGTAAATATTTAAAACGAGTCCATGCATCATAGAGAGGTTCATCTTTATGTTGTTTAAACATCAAGATGTCATATGGAGTGGGTGAATTACGTGGTTGGTAGTATGGTGGATTCGCGTTCTCCATAATGGTGAACGGAAGAGTCAATGGAAATTACGAACAAACACACAAAGAAATAAGATAGACTAAAGAAAACCTAGAAAAATAAAATAAAAATCTCACTAGAAAGGAATCTAGTGAGTAGACCTAATAGAAATAAAAATTCAACCTAAACAATAACTATTCCCCGGCAGCGGCGCCAAAAACTTGATGCGTGGGTTTTGCAACCTTACAACAGGTTTTACCTCTCGAGGGATCTCAAGAGGCTTACAACCCCACCAGGCAGTGTACCTGACCGATGTAGTATAGTGTAGTGGTAAGTACGGGGGATTGATCGTTCTCCACAGGGAATAGTGTTCGTTAGGTGTGAAAGGCTACTCTAATTAGGTCTAAGGGTTGAGGAAGATTCTTTTTTATGTTTTTATATTTTATAAAAGCAAGTAAAATCTCGGGTTTTGAAGGAGTGGGCGGAATTAGTTGCTAGTCAACTAACCCAAATTACTACAAATGCAAATAAAATAAAATAACAAAAATGAAAAGTGGTGAGAAACTTATGTGTAGAGAAATGTGTTTACTTAGATTTCCTTACTCCCTAACTATCTTTTACCGGTTAATTAGTGTGTATTAGTTGCGTGGATGACGGGTGTATTCCTTAATACCATTCGTGGGGTGGCGTACTTACTTCCCCAAACTCTACAAGCTCCTACTTCACTCCTATGTCGAGCCGGCTAGGAAGCTCCTAACATGGGATCACTAGAATTCGCTTGTGCATTAAATACAACCATAAAAACCTTTAGTACGCGTTTGGTTCATGTTTCTTAAGACGTTCAAGCAAGTTACCGAATAGGAAGTTAGCCAGTTTTCTTAAGCCTAACATAGATAAACAATCATCCAATACAACTAACAACACACTAACAACCAATAATCAATAGCTAGGTTTCATTAGATCTAAGCAAACACAAGATAAATTTAGCCTAACATGTTAAACAAAAGACAAGCATAAGATAGAATCAAACAACACATAGACATATTGAATGATTAATTGATAACTTATCTTTCAATGAAACATGGAAGATCTCAAGGCAAGAAGCCCTGAAAAAGTAGCTAAAATCGTCTTAGGGTTTTATCCCAAAATTCCACACACTAAGCTCTCTCTAATGACAAAAAATTAGAAAACTATATATAGACTTTGACATCTGACGGCGTCACCTTATGCATTGTGACGCCGTCACCTCGCCGCTTTTAGGGTTCCCGGATGACCATCTTGACGCCGTCCCTCTTTAGCTCTTCAAAAATCCATTCTGGCTTATCAAGGCTTGACGCCGTCGGATCCTGAACGTGACGCCGTCCCCTTATGATTTAAGCCGTGACGCCCTTGATTTAGTTAAAGCGTGACGCCGTCAGAATTCTCATGCAAACTCACTGGCCCGTCATGAGTAAATTTCACATCCAACTTTTCTTGCCAAGGCATGACGCCGTCCCATGTTAATTGTGACGCCGTCAAGAGTAACTTTTAGCCGATTCTTGAGACTTTGCCGTTTTCTTCACTTTAATGCTCCAAAAACGTCCAAAATGCCTCCTTTTCCAGATTTCTCCTCAAAAGTACCTAAAATGACAAAAGGAACGATTTAGGGCAATATTTGATCAAATAAATACGATTTCGGGCTTAAATGACCCCTTAAAAGCGGTACACTTTTCGCCTCATCAGTGATTCGTGGGTGTTTATTCAAGTGTTCTTCGCTGCAGTTTGTGTGCCTTGGACAAGTTCTTGGACGCGGTTTGTGTCATTTCGAAGACGCGGTTTGTCTTATTACTAGTTTAGACAAAAGGACAAAAAGCATTGAAAGCGACGTGTTTGGCAGTTTGTGTCCACGCGGTTTGTCTCTGAGGCGTGCATGCGGTTTGTGTCTACGCGGTTTGTCTCTGAGGCGTGTATGCAGTTTGTTTCTACGCGGTTTGTCTCTGCGGCGTGTATGCGGTTTGTCTAGACTGTTTGTCTGTGCTGTTTGTCCACGCGGTTTGTCTCTGCAGCATGTATGCGGTTTGTGTCTACGCGGTTTATCTCTGCGGCGTATATGCGGTTTGTCTAGACTGATTGTCTGTGCTGTTTCTCCACGCGGTTTGTCTCTGCGGCGTGTATGTGGTTTGTGTCTACTGATGCGTGGTTTTGTAACCTTACAACAGGTTTTACCTCTCGAGGGATCTCAAGAGGCTTACAACCCCACCAGGCAGTGTACCTGACCGATGTAGTATAGTGTAGTGGTAAGTACGGGGGATTGATCGTTCTCCACAGGGAATAGTGTTCGTTAGGTATGAAAGGCTACTCTAATTAGGTCTAAGGGTTGAGGAAGATTCTTTTTATGTTTTTATAGTTTTTATGAAAGCAAGTAAAATCTCGGGTTTGAAGGAGTGGGCGGAATTAGTTGCTAGTCAACTAACCCAAATTACTACGAATGCAAATAAAATAAAATAACTGAAATGAAAATGTGGTGAGAAACTTATGTGTAGAGAAATGTGTTTACTTAGATTTCCTTACTCCCTAACTATCTTTTACCGGTTAATTAGTGTGTATTAGTTGCGTGGATGACGGGTGTATTCCTTAATACCATTCGTGGGGTGGCGTACTTACTTCCCCAACTCTACAAGCTCCTACTTCACTCCTATGTCGAGCCGGCTAGGAAGCTCCTAACATGGGATCACTAGAATTCGCTTATGCATTAAATACAACCATAAAAACCTTTAGTACGCGTTTGGTTCATGTTTCTTAAGACGTTCAAGCAAGTTACCGAATAGGAAGTTAGCCAGTTTTCTTAAGCCTAACATAGATAAACAATCATCCAATACAACTAACAACACACTAACAACCAATAATCAATAGCTAGGTTTCATTAGATCTAAGCAAACACAAGATAAATTTAGCCTAACATGTTAAACAAAAGACAAGAATAAGATAGAATCAAACAACACATAGACATATTGAATGATTAATTGATAACTTATCTTTCAATGAAACATGGAAGATCTCAAGGCAAAAAGCCCTGAAAAAGTAGCTAAAATCGTCTTAGGGTTTTCTCCCAAAATTCCACACACTAAGCTCTCTTTAATGACAAAAAATTAGAAATTATATATAGATTTTTGGATCTGACGGCGTCACCTTATGGAGTGTGACGCCGTCACCTCGCCGCTTTTAGGGTTCCCGGATGACCTTCTTGACGCCGTCCCTCTTTAGCTCTTCAAAAATCCATTCTGGCTTATCAAGGCTTGACGCCGTCTAACCATGAACGTGACGCCGTCCCCTTTATGATTTAAGCCGTGACGCCCTCGATCAAGTTAAAGCGTGACGCCGTCAGAATTCACATGCTATTTTCACTGGCCCGTCATGAGTAAATTTCACGTCCAACTTTTCTTGCCAAGGCATGACGCCGTCCAGAGTAAAGTCTGACGCCGTCAAGAGTAACTTTTAGCCGATTTTTGAGACTTTGCCGTTTTCTTCACTTTAATGCTCCAAAAACGTCCAAAATGCCTCCTTTTCCAGATTTCTCCTCAAAAGTACCTAAAATGACAAAAGGAACGATTTAGGGCAATATTTGATCAAATAAATACGATTTAAAGCTTAAATGACCCCTTAAAAGCGGTACACTTTTCGCTTCATCAAATACCCTTACACTTGAGATTTGCTTGTCCTCAAGCAAATGTGCTTTTACTCTAATCAAAATACAAGTTAGGGGTCATTTAACGCAAACATAAAAGTAATTACAACAAATATTCGTTCCACTTTAATCATAATAAGCACGGAGATTACAAACTAGCACCTCACAAGTAGTGTTTAGATACTCACATCTCTCAAGTGTCATCAAAATAAATCTCATAAATGAAAACGGATAATATCTCTCACTACCTGTCATAGCAAATAGATTACCATAGGCTTGGGAAAGGATCGAAAACCTCCTCCACTAGGCGTAAGCACCAAAGATAAACTATCAAAGAGGGCTTTTAAATGGGTTATAACGTTAGGTGTAGGGAAAAGGAAAACACGGTTTTGTTGGATAAAGGATATTTTACTGGTGGCGAGTTAAAGATCTTGATCAATTACATGTACTATACAATGTTGCTAAGCCAAGACTAGACTCGATCTTAAGCTAGAAACGAAATAACAAAATAACAAAAACATAAAACAAACATAAAATGAAACGGGATGGTAGTCCGTATGTTTTTTCTATTTTTCATTTTCTCATTTTTTTGTGTTTTTCTTGATTTATTTTATTTTTTTTTTTTTTTTTTTTTTTTTTTTTTTTTTTTTGCATACACTTTTACCCTACCATCCAAAATAATACATCATAGGGGCATTGCATCCCCCTTACACTTGAACTTTTACATAACTTTACAAATACTAATCTAATGACTCGAATTAAGATAATTGAAAAACTTGGAGTACTTTTAAAATATTTAGCACATATGGGGGTAATAAATGATGTTCTTCTCCATTACTCCATTACACTAGTACTTTACCCATGAGTCCCAATCGTCCCAAAACAATATGTACAAGGATATGACTCGACTTAGCAACCATGTAATCAACTAGATAATTAACTTGGGTTTAAACAAATGTTGTAACAATAATGCACTAAAAATGAGTGCATACAAGGTAGGCTAAGGCGATTTGGGTGTACATTTAAGTGGGGTGTAACAAATTCTTCCTTTAAGTAAAATGCTTAAAGGTCGAAACGAAAAGATAGGCTCTGAGGGGTGTACTAGGGGTATCGTGTACTAAAAATGAGTACAACGCAAAGGGTGTGGGAGAATTACTTGACCAATATAGCCAAAGTAATTATAACAAAAACACAGGTGTAAAACAATGGGTTAATCCTAATGCCTCTTATCATGTAGTAAATCTAACTACACGAATGTAGTCTCACTTGTGGCCTTGGAATGGTCCTAACGCAAGTTCTAGAATCTAAGTGCTACCGGTACACACATCATAGCATAAATGCTTTTCCTACCAATTCTAGGGGCGAACCTCACATATTTGGGGTGGAAAATTTTTTTAGTGGTACGGTTTTTGTGCTAGTCATATAACTCCTATCCGTGAGACGCTCATTAAGATCAAAGTTTCACTCCTATATGTTGTAAAAAATTTTAAATTTGGCACTAAAATTACCCTAACAGGTATTTATCTCAGTTTTATTACACATCTACTATTAAACAAACAAACATCAAGCGCAATTGTATTCTCTAATCGTACTTTTACCCTCCCCTTACACTTAAGATGAACATTGTCCCCAATGTTCAAATAATAAGATGTAAAAGCAAAAAGTAAAAGAATGAAATCAAATACTCCCCTGATTCGCTCGGTGGATAATGAAATTACACGGTTAAATCTTCCTTCAAAGAGAATGTTGAAGCTCCATGACTAATGCATCGCCATAAGCTTGATTCAAAACATTTCCTTGTCCAAAATAACCTGTTAAACCTGAGAAAACAAACACGAAAACCTGCATAACATCAGCGGGAAAAATCTATATATAAGGATATAATGCTTGTGGAATGATAATTTTGCAGATTCCTGGAGATTATAAGTTGGAGATTTTAATAAAAACTTTTTTTAAAAACAAAACTTTCAAAAATTTCTGGAAATTAAATCTGACGCCGTCAGGTTATAACCCCTGACGCCGTCAGAAATGACCTGACAAAAATTTTCATTTTTAGTTTCCGGAAAATTTCTGGAAAAACCTTTACCTTACTTCCTGGAAATCCTGCAAAACATCATTATGACTCGATACAAGCATTTGACTCAAACAAATACTAATATGTATGCTAATTTATTATTATTACGATTCATGTTAATTTGTGTTCTAATAAACCGATTTAGATTTCCCTTACACTTATCTTTTGCAAAATACCTTTATATGTAGTTAAGACGAAGTTAAAAACAAAATAAAGCATTTTCACAAATTAGTTTTTAACATGAATCAATACTAATAAAAATTAAACACACATACGGAAACAAATAAAAACAAACAAACAAACAAATAAACACACAAAGCAAATAAATAAAGCTTGGGTTGCCTCCCAAGAAGCGCTTTTCTTTATTAACGAGTCTTGTAGCTAGACTCAAAGTCACGTACATTACGTGACTTCTTCATCGAAAGTTATGTCTTCCTCATTGATCATTTCATTACCATTCTCTTGATAATGCTTGACTCGTTGAATATTCACAGTGAATTCTCTATCCTCGTCGTCAATTAATACAACGGCTCCGGTTTTAGAGGAGCTCCTTACGGTAAAAGGTCCATACCATCTAGATTTAAGTTTCCCAGGAAATAGCCTTAAGCGAGAATTATATAATAAGACCTTGTCTCCTTCTGAAAACTCCTTGGGTCTCTTAATCCGTTGGTCATGCCATCTTTTCGCCCTCTCTTTGTATGTGATGGAAGATTCATAAGCCTCTAATCTCAATTCATCAAGCTCTTGGAGCTGTAAGAATCTATTTGTTCCCGCAACTGTATAATCCAAATTACAAGCCTTAAGTGCCCAATATGCTTTGTGTTCCAGTTCTACTGGAAGGTGGCATGCCTTGCCATATACCATACGGAACGGGGTTGTCCCGATTGGTGTCTTATAGGCGGTTCGAAATGCCCACAAAGCCTCGTCGAGCTTAAAAGACCAATCTTTTCTGTTTTGATTAACCGTTTTCTCTAAAATTCTCTTTATGGCTCTATTAGTGTTCTCGACTTGACCGTTTGTTTGAGGATGGTAAGCGGTGGAGAATCGGTGAGAGACTCCATATCTTTTCATGACTTTCTCCATTTGTGAATTGCAAAAATGGGTTCCCCTGTCACTAATAAGAGCCTTCGGAATTCCGAACCTAGCGAACAATTTCTTTAAGAAATGAATGACTACCCTAGCGTCGTTAGTCCTAAGGGCTTGTGCTTCCACCCATTTCGAAACATAATCAATGGCCACCAAGATGTATTCATTCCCTCCAGAAGATGGGAATGGTCCCATGAAATCAATTCCCCAGACATCAAAAACCTCACAAACTTGTATATAATTCTGTGGGGCTTCATCCCTCCTAGAGATATTCCCAGCTCTTTGACATGCGTCACAAGTTTGTATCATTCCCTTCACATCACGAAATATTGTAGGCCAATAGAATCCCGCATCGAAGACCTTTCGTGCAGTAGTGCTTATTCCGTGATGTCCTCCAGATGGACCTGCATGACACTCTTTCATAATTCTGACAGCCTCTCTTTCCGAAACACAACGCCTGATTACCTGATCTGGACATCTTCGAAATAAGAAGGGTTCATCCCAAAAGTAGTACTTTAATTGATTAAAGAACCTCCTTTTTTCATGCCTGCTCAGATGCTCAGGGATGACTCTACTTGCCAGGTAGTTAGCATAATCCGCATACCAAGGTTCCGAATCATTTATTAACATGAGCTGCTCTTCAGGAAATGTTTCCCGAATCTCACTCTTGTCAGATTCAGCGAGGCTGGGGTTTTCGAGACGAGAGAGATGATCAGCCGCAAGATTCTCTGCTCCTTTCTTATCACGAATTTCAACATCGAACTCTTGCAATAGTAGGATCCAACGAAGTAACCGTGGTTTAGCATCCTGTTTAGCGAAAAGATATCGAATAGCTGAATGATCCGTAAAAACAACCGTTTTAGAAAGGACAAGATACTGGCGAAATTTATCAAAAGCGAATACCACGGCTAGTAATTCCTTTTCAGTGGTAGTGTAGTTTTCTTGAGCAGGATTCATGGTTTTGCTAGCGTAGTATATTGGCTGAAAGTGTTTGTTAAGCCTTTGGCCTAATACTGCTCCAACAGCATAATCACTAGCATCGCACATGATTTCAAAGGGTAACTCCCAGTTAGGGGTAACCATAATTGGAGCTTGGGTAAGTTCCTGCTTCAATAGATCGAATGCGTCCTTGCACTCTTGAGAGAAGTCGAACGGGGCATCCTTCATGAGTAACTGAGTCATTGGTTTAGCTACCTTTGAGAAATCCTTAATGAATCTCCTATAGAAGCCAGCATGACCCAAAAAACTACGGATTGCCTTGACAGTTGTTGGATAGGGAAGTTTGGATATAGCTTCAATTTTTGCCCGGTCTACTTCGATTCCACTTCCTGAAATTTTGTGCCCCAGCACAATCCCTTCTTTTACCATAAAGTGGCACTTTTCCCAGTTTAGTACCAAGTTGGTCTCCTCACAAAGTTTGAGCATTTTCTCAAGGTTAGCAAGACAGCGATCAAAAGAGTTCCCAAAGACTGAAAAATCATCCATAAAGACCTCCATGCTGTCTTCCATTAACTCATGGAAGATTGCCGTCATGCAGCGCTGGAAAGTGGCGGGGGCGTTACATAGTCCAAAGGGCATTCGCTTGTAGGCGAAGGTGCCATACGGGCATGTAAACGTGGTCTTTTCTTGGTCCTCAGGAGCGATAGGGATTTGGAAATACCCTGAGAACCCATCTAGGAAGCAGTAGTACTCATGCCCTGCTAACCTTTCCAACATTTGGTCGATAAATGGGAGAGGGAAATGATCTTTTCGGGTTGCGTCATTCAACTTCCTATAATCGATGCACACACGCCATCCAGTTACTGTTCGTTGAGGTACTAACTCATCCTTATCGTTCTTCACCACCGTCATTCCTCCCTTTTTTGGTACAACCTGTACAGGACTTACCCATGGACTGTCCGAAATCGGGTAAATTAGTCCTGCATCTAGGAGCTTAATGACTTCCTTCTTTATGACTTCCTTTATGTTGGGATTTACTCGCCTTTGAGGTTGCACGCTGGGTTTATAATCCTCCTCCATGAGGATTTTATGCGTACAAAAGGTAGAGTCAATACCCTTGATATCGGCTACACTCCATGCTATAACTCCTTTATATTTTTTTAAAACTCCTAAGAGTTTATCCTTTTGTTCACTTTTCAAAGAAGAGCTTATGATTACCGGAAGTTGATCTTTCCCTTGGAGGAAAGCATATTCAAGGTTGGTTGGGAGTTCCTTGAGTTCTACCGCAGGTGGCTCGATGATGGAAGGTTTAAGTTTGTTCTCGGGCTTACGAAGCTTAAGCTGTTCGATTTCTTGTCTGGGATAGAAGGAGACTGCATTCACATCCATAGCCTTCTCCTCCTCTAAGATGGGTAAGAAAGCTTCATCTCGCAACCAACCAGCTTCCACCTGTTCATCTACACAATTATCAATCTCGTCGGATAGTTCATCGATTTCTTCGATGAAATACAGTTGATTATCTGCTTCGAGAGAAAGATTCATTGTGTCCTTGATGTCGAAGGTTAAGCTATCGGCCCCCACTCGTAAGGTTAGTTTGCCGTCATGAACATCAATAACAGCACGAGAAGTTGCAAGGAAGGGTCTTCCTAGAATGATGGGCACAAGATCATCTTCTTCCATTTCTAGGATGACGAAGTCAACTGGAAATTTAAACTTCCCTACCTTAACCAGCACATTCTCGCATATTCCTAAGGGGTATTTGACTGATCTATCGGCCAGTTGGATGCTCATACGGGTTGGTTTCAGCCCAGAATACCCTAGCTTGAGGAACAGGGAATGCGGCATAAGATTGATGCTTGCTCCTAAGTCGGCTAAAGCATTTTTGACTGAAAGAGATCCAATTGAACAGGGCAAGGTGAAACTACCTGGGTCGTCCACCTTCTTTGGTAGCCCTCGTTGGGTCACCACAGAACATTCTTCTCCTAAGGTTACAAGACCCTCGAGCCCTTTCCTGTTGGTGAGCAGCCTCTTGAAGTATGTACTATATTTGGGCATATGATAACATGCATCAAGAAGGGGTATGGTGACGACCGAATTCTTCAAATATGACAGGAATCTTTTATTATCACTTTCGACCTTTTGATTCTTGAGGCGAGATGGGTATGGAACTTTAAGGGGCTGTTTGGCAGGAGTAGGTGGGGATGGAGTTACCGGAGGGGTTTGCTCGGGATTTTCGTCGTTCACATTATCGTTCTCCTCATGAGGGGTGTTGGGTTCCATGGCGTTAGATGGTTGAGCTGGGTAGGGTGGATCCTTAGTAGTTGTTCCAGCACGAGTGGTGATGGCGAGTAAAGGATCTCTTTGCGGCTCGCCAAGGCCGTCGAGAGTGGCGTTGAGTTCTGCGAATTTGGCCTTTACGTTGGTTTGTTGGCTATTGATAAAGTCGTCAAGACCATTTAGTTGCAGATTCATTTCAAACGTGAAATGCCCGAGATCATCCTCAAAAGTGCTCCTAACCTTATAGTCAGGATATTCTCCTCCTCCCTCTTCTCTCACAAGATTTCCCCAAGGGGTGAAATCATTGTTTTGGTAGAAAGTTAAGAGCGAAGGATCATCGAAGATGTCGTGGCTTGACAAGCATGCTTGTTCGGTGGTGGTATCATCCTCGCATTCCTCCACTTCATGCGGGCCGCCACATTGATCACAGATCAAGTATGGGTTTGATAACCGCTTAGTTGGTTGCGACTTGTCTAGATAAGATACCTGATCATTCAATCTACTCACCCGGCTAGCAAAAGGAAGCTCTTTCATGATCTTGGAAACGCTCATGATCGAATCGGGTTCATCCCAGGTATCGTCTTGATCATTCGCGTATTCCTCAATTCTATTCCATCCTTCCTCAACGCTTAGTTTGGCTATTTTTCCTTTTGATGAATTATTAATGCCCAATTGGTCGTTTTTGGAGACACTGTCATAAAAGATTTGGACAAGAAGCCAGAGTTCAATGCCATGATGAGGGACCTGTCTAATTAGATCCTTGAATCTAACCCAAGATTTGTGAATAGGTTCTGCTGGTCCAACATGGAAGTGGAGGATTTCGTCTCTCAACTTTGAAGTTCTTCCTATGGGAAAGAATTTCTCATAGAATTTTGAGATAAGCTGTTCCCATGTGAAGATGGATTCGGAAGGAAGTTGGTTATACCAGTCTCCGGCTCTTTCATGAAGGGTGAAGGGAAAGAATCGCAACCGGGAGGTATCTCTAGTGGCTCCGTCCGTATGGAGGGTATCCACTATTTTCAGGAAGTCCTTGATGTGTTGGATTGGATCTTCAGCTTTCAATCCATGAAACTTGCATACACTTTGGACCAGCCAAATATCAGTTGCACGCAAGACCCCATCTGTGTGTTCATTTGGAAAAACGATAGCATTGGAAAAACCACGAGGGGTGGGAGAAGAGTAGTCCTTGAGACATTTGGGGATTGGGATTTCGGGAACTTCCATATCGTGATTGGGTTGAGGGCTAGGAGGTGTAGAATGATGATTGGATTCTTCCTCGGAGAGGGCATCATCAAAATTGATCGTGGATGGTTCAGCCGCTTGGTGGAGTCGCCTTAATTTATGCATTTCCCTTTCGGGTTCAGCATAGGGTGTGGCAAGAGTCTTTATCGAGCTTCGGCTCCTAGTGATTCTAAGATTAGGGGGGTCATCATCCAAAATTAGGGAATATCCTCCTAAAGTGCGGGCTCTAGGAGGTGGTTGTGGTTGTTGTGGTGGTGGGTTGTTGTGGTTAAGGATATTACCATCTTCCATGATGTCGGATGGTAATGGTTACGAACAAAGACACGAAGAAAATAGATAGACTAAAGAAAACCTAGAAAAATAAAATAAAAATCTCACTAGAAAGGAATCTAGTGAGTAGACCTAATAGAAATAAAAATTCAACCTAAACAATAACTATTCCCCGGCAGCGGCGCCAAAAACTTGATGCGTGGTTTTGTAACCTTACAACAGGTTTTACCTCTCGAGGGATCTCAAGAGGCTTACAACCCCACCAGGCAGTGTACCTGACCGATGTAGTATAGTGTAGTGGTAAGTACGGGGGATTGATCGTTCTCCACAGGGAATAGTGTTCGTTAGGTATGAAAGGCTACTCTAATTAGGTCTAAGGGTTGAGGAAGATTCTTTTTATGTTTTTATAGTTTTTATGAAAGCAAGTAAAATCTCGGGTTTGAAGGAGTGGGCGGAATTAGTTGCTAGTCAACTAACCCAAATTACTACGAATGCAAATAAAATAAAATAACTGAAATGAAAATGTGGTGAGAAACTTATGTGTAGAGAAATGTGTTTACTTAGATTTCCTTACTCCCTAACTATCTTTTACCGGTTAATTAGTGTGTATTAGTTGCGTGGATGACGGGTGTATTCCTTAATACCATTCGTGGGGTGGCGTACTTACTTCCCCAACTCTACAAGCTCCTACTTCACTCCTATGTCGAGCCGGCTAGGAAGCTCCTAACATGGGATCACTAGAATTCGCTTATGCATTAAATACAACCATAAAAACCTTTAGTACGCGTTTGGTTCATGTTTCTTAAGACGTTCAAGCAAGTTACCGAATAGGAAGTTAGCCAGTTTTCTTAAGCCTAACATAGATAAACAATCATCCAATACAACTAACAACACACTAACAACCAATAATCAATAGCTAGGTTTCATTAGATCTAAGCAAACACAAGATAAATTTAGCCTAACCTGTTAAACAAAAGACAAGAATAAGATAGAATCAAACAACACATAGACATATTGAATGATTAATTGATAACTTATCTTTCAATGAAACATGGAAGATCTCAAGGCAAAAAGCCCTGAAAAAGTAGCTAAAATCGTCTTAGGGTTTTCTCCCAAAATTCCACACACTAAGCTCTCTTTAATGACAAAAAATTAGAAAACTATATATAGATTTTTGGATCTGACGGCGTCACCTTATGGAGTGTGACGCCGTCACCTCGCCGCTTTTAGGGTTCCCGGATGACCTTCTTGACGCCGTCCCTCTTTAGCTCTTCAAAAATCCATTCTGGCTTATCAAGGCTTGACGCCGTCTAACCATGAACGTGACGCCGTCCCCTTATGATTTAAGCCGTGACGCCCTCGATCAAGTTAAAGCGTGACGCCGTCAGAATTCACATGCTATTTTCACTGGCCCGTCATGAGTAAATTTCACGTCCAACTTTTCTTGCCAAGGCATGACGCCGTCCAGAGTAAAGTCTGACACCGTCAAGAGTAACTTTTAGCCGATTTTTGAGACTTTGCCGTTTTCTTCACTTTAATGCTCCAAAAACGTCCAAAATGCCTCCTTTTCCAGATTTCTCCTCAAAAGTACCTAAAATGACAAAAGGAACGATTTAGGGCAATATTTGATCAAATAAATACGATTTAAAGCTTAAATGACCCCTTAAAAGCGGTACACTTTTCGCTTCATCATCTACGCGGTTTGTCTCTGCGGTGTGTATGCGGTTTGTCTAGACTATTTGTCTGTGCTGTTTGTCCACGCGGTTTGTCTCTCAGGCGTGTATGCGGTTTGTGTCTTGGTGATTTTAGAAATTCCCGCGAAAGATTCGATTTCTCGGTTAAATCACAAGATCTGTAAAATCCCGTAGTTACTATGGCTACCACATCAAGCACATCATCAGAAGATATTCAAGCAGCAGGATCTGACACTCGTCCACCTATGCTAAATAGGACGGATTATGAGTCTTGGGCACAACGGATAAGACTTTACTGCTTGGGAAAAGATAATGGAGTTAACATTCTTAAGTCAATTGACGAAGGACCATATCAGATGGGTACCACCAGAGATGTTGTTACAACTAGTGAAGATGGGACTGTAACTTTGGGCATCGACAGACCTAGAAACTACAATGATCTTAATGAAGAAGAAAAGAAGAGGTATGATGCTGACATTAGAGCTTCAAACATTGTCATTCAAGGTCTACCAAAGGATGTATACAAGCTCATCAATTTCAACACTGAAGCCAAAGCTGTTTGGGATAACGTTAAAATGTTGTTGGCAGGGTCAGAACTCACAAAGGAATATCATGAGTCACAGCTGTATGATGAGTTCGAGCATTTCAAAATGAACCCAGGAGAGAATATCACAGACTACTATGTGAGATTTCATAAGTTGGTGAATGATATGAGGATGATCAGAATGACTATGCCCAATATCTAACTAAACTCAAAGTTTGTGAACAACATGACTCCTGAATGGGACAGATTTGTTACTGCTGTCAAACTCAACAAAGGTTTAAGGGATACCAACTATGAACAGCTGTATGCCTATCTGCAACAACATGAGAAGCATGCTGTCTACGATCGAGTGCTGAGAGAAAAGCTAAATCCTTCAACTACAAATGATCCATTGGCGTTCATGGCAAATGTTCTACCAACGACCCAATCATCATCCAACCCAAGCTATCATCAACTTCACTCACCAGTACCTGCTATGAGTTCTCAACTTGACTCAGGCTACTCTCAGACCGACAAAATGATTGACAACCTCACCAATCAAGTATCATTATTGGTTCAACAGTTTCAAGCATCACTCCCTCAGACCAACAATCAGTTAAGGAATTCATCCAACCCACGCAATCTAGCAATGGTGGAGGATGGGAAAATTGTGGTTCAGAATGTGCAAGGGAGAGCTGGAAGAAACATGGGTCGAGGTTAAGTGCAGAATAGAGCAGGGAATGCCTATCAGGGTCAAGGGAAACAGATCAAGTGTTATAATTGTGGGGGGCTTGGACACATTGCTAGAAACTGCAATCAACCTAAACGTCCTCAGAACTCAGATTACTTCGAAGACAAGATGCTGTTAATGCAAGCTCAAGAGAATGGAGCTGTATTGGATGAGGAAGAGTTATTGTTCTTGGCAGGTGATGGGGGAAATACTTTTGATGAAGATGTGGATGAGCAACCAGTTCAGGATCTAGCACTTAATGATCCTAACATCTTCAAGGCAGATGATTGTGATGTATTTGACTCTGATGTAGATGATGAACCTACGGCTCAAACAATCTTCATGGCTAACTTGTCTTCCCTGGTCTCATCTCCTCGTCAAGCTGGTCCTTCTAATGCATCCGTGATATCTGAGGTACTAAAAATTTATGACACATATAATATAGTCGAGGGACAAAAGAATCCCAAAGAAGTACATCAGGCAGATGTTTCTGACACAAGTAATGTTGACATGGAAAATAGCAATATTATTTCATATGAACAGTATTTGAATCACAACAACTCGCCTGATGTACCAAATGGTGAATCTTTTGTCAATAATGATGTTTGTGTTATAAGTAATGTATGTGCCTTAGATAATGCGTGTAATATAGATAATGCATGTGAGTGCCATGAGAACAAATTGCCTGTCCCTGATGATAACGTGATCACTAGACTAAACATTTATAAAGAACAAGTGGCTATGTATGAACAGCGTGCTAAGTTTGAGCTTAATGAACGTGAGCAGAAATTAGAAGGTCAAATGAGTACACTTATTAAAGAGTCTAGAGTAAGAGAAGAAACATTAAAATTAGAGTTGAGTTCTTTGAAAAGTCAGCTAGAACAGTCTGCCAAACAGAAACAGGAAGCACAAAAGTGTATAACTACACTTAAGCTAGAATTCAAAGAAAAAGAAACAACACTTTTAAATGATTTCTCTAGACTCAAGACGTTAAAAAATAAGCTTGAAGATAAGTTGTACACACAAGACCAAACCAGACAGACTGCCCAAATGATGTATAAGCACAGAAAGTTAAGTGACAAGCAAAGTGAAAGCAATGTAGGTAGATCTAAATTAGCTATTCATGAGATTGCTAAGATAGCCCAACCTGCATTAAATGATTCCAATGTGATGTTTATGCCTAATCATGACCCGCCTGAGCTTATATACACTAAAGAGGAAGAGGAGATGAGTGAGAGAACAAAGGAAAGAATGAATGAGAAAATGAGGGATCCCGAGTGCAAAGCCAGACGAATAATAATCAAGCCCCATGACTATAGTGAGGAAAATCGTCTGACTGTGTTTGCTCCTCAAAAGAAGTTAACACCTGAACAGATATTCTGGAAACAAGATAATGAAAAACTTAAGGTAGAAAAACTTAAGGCCAACACCCCCCTCATTAGAAAAGTTGCGTCCATAACGGTGTATCCTCCCAATACACCTAGGAATTTGGTGCCTTTGTCTCTTCCCACTGAATGCAAAACCTTTATTAGCTTATATGTGCTTTGGCAACTGTTTGCTGATTTCGATAAAACATGTAAGAAGAGAATTACACCCACCGGCATTACTGAGGGGGAAAGGTGTTTTGAACATGCAAAAAGGTGTTACTTAACTGAGGTCATGCCATTCTTTAAACTACTTAAAGAACATTTTGAAGGGTTGCAAACTGCCCTTAAAGCCGAAATAAAAGAAATGGAAGTAGTGTTTAAAGACATGGAAAATGAGGTGAATGAATATGCAATTGAACTTAAGAGTCGTGAGATTGAAAGAAAAAACATACTCATTGCTAATGACAACTTGATTGCTAAATGTATTGCACAAGATGTATTTTACACCGCTACTGATTCTGCATTGTCTGCATGTCAATTTAATGAGTATGCTATTGCGTTAAATGTCACCCAGAATCGTGTTGTTGAGCTTGAGGGGGAGAATTTAAAATTGCTTGACAAAATTCAAAATGATGACCATGATAATATGGTTAAACGTTTTTCAAAACTTGAAGTTGATTATATAAATTTGCAAATGAAACATCAACAGTTAAATGAAAAACTCAGAATATCAAATGACAAGACATCCTTGGATGCTCCTGAATTTGATACTTATTTTGAATTAAGCAAACGAGATGAAAAAATTCAAGCTCACACGAACACGATTCGACTGCTGAGGGCCCATATTGCCCAATTGAAATCCAACAAGTGTGATGTGTATGGTACCAATAAACCTTCGCCTTCAGATTCTCAGAATTTTCAATATCAAAACACCATAAATAAGTTGCATCATGAAAATGAGTATTATCGAGAAGAAAATTCTAAGGTCAAACAACATTTCAAAGAGTTATATGATTCCATAAAAGTTACAAAAAGCAATCACAATGATCAAATAAACTCTTTGACAAATGAAATTGAGAATCTTAAGGCTCAGGTGAAAGGTAAAATGCCATGCACCACTTGTAATTGTGATGCACCAAAGGCTGCTGCTAGTAAAAAGTATGATGTTGATGTTGGGCGCATTCCATTTAACCTTAGAAATAACAGCTTTGCCCATCAAACATATCTCGATCATCTTAGAGAGGGCCTTGACACACTTCGTGAGGTAGTTGAAGAGGATAGAACTGATAAGCCACTTGATAGGGCTGTTGTTTATGCTTGTAATCTCACGAAAAGGATTCAGGAAAACTTAGAATATGCCATAGGCTCAGTTCCTAAGTTTAACAGCCATAAAGATAGACTTGTTGCATCATCATCCACTTTTAAGAACAAGCATGTAGCATTTGATCTACCACCTAAAACATCAGAACCCAACACATCATTATCAGGAAGGCATGTGACAGAAAAACAAACTAATGTTCCCCTCAATGCTTCTACAGGAGTAAAAAGTGACACCCAAGCTAGCGGGTCAAGGTCTAGAGGAAATGCAAGAAAGGATAGGACTACGCCAGCTAAGAATGATCACTTGAAGAAAGTAGAAGCCCAACCTAGGAACAATAAGTTTGCAATGAGTAGGATGAATCGTGTTGATTCTAGTATCAAAAGTACTGTAATTAATTCGAATTCTAATGCTATCTGTAAAACATGCGACAATTGTTTAATTTCTGCTAATCATGATGAGTGTGTTGTGTCTTTCTTGATGTCTTCTGCTTCACCCCATGTTAAGAATGTTAGGATAACTGAAACATGCAAGAAAGTTTGGAAAGCAACAGGAAAAACATTTGCTAGCGTAGGCTATCAATGGAGACCCACTGGAAGGAAATTCAATTTAGGAAAACAGTGCACATTACCTAAAATGAATAAGCATAAAATTGTGAAGGTTAAGGAATGGAGACCAACTGGTAGAATATTGCCTTTAGGGTCACAATGCCTTCCACATAGGTCCTGTCCTGCCTCTAGTACTGTCTCCACTGTAAAGACAGTAGCATCTGCGAACTCTGTGGTTCCAGAATATTTGTGTGCTGACCAAACGGACCCCAATTGCACGTGGGGATCCACATTTTTCAGTTATCCATTGTTGTCTGGTTTCAAATGCAGGTCGTACAAATTGTCCTGTGGTATTTGGACTCAGGCTGCTCAAAACATATGACTGGGGATCGCTCGCGGCTCAAGAACTTCGTGAAAAAGTTTATCGGGACAGTTAGATTCGGGAACGACCACTTTGGTGCTATTATGGGTTATGGAGATTATGTGTTTGGTGACAGTGTAATCTCAAGGGTATATTATGTGGAAGGATTAGGGCACAATCTGTTTTCTGTGGGTCAATTTTGTGATTTAGATCTGGAAGTGGCTTTCAGAAAACATACATGTTTCGTCAGAGAATTGGATGGTATAGATCTCCTCAAGGGCAGTCGGGGCACCAATCTATACACCATATCGATTGAAGAAATGTTGAAGTCCTCTCCCATATGCTTGCTTTCTAAAGCCTCTAAAACAAAATCATGGCTGTGGCATCGTCGTTTGAACCACTTGAACTTCGGTACCATAAATAATCTTTCTCGTAAAGATCTTGTTAGAGGGATGCCCAGACTAAAATATGAGAAAGATCATCTCTGCTCTGCATGTCAACTGGGCAAAAGCAAGAAACAAACCCACAAGCCTAAAACCATTAACACCAACTTGGAAGTTCTTCATACCCTCCACATGGACTTGTGCGGTCCAATGAGAATACAAACCATAAATGGAAAGAAGTACGTTCTGGTGATAGTAGATGATTATTCTCGGTTCACATGGGTAAAGTTTTTGAGAACCAAGGATGAAACTCCAGAGGTTATCATTAAACTGATAAAACAGCTACAAGTAAGGCTCAATAAAACTGTCAGAATCATCCGCACTGATAATGGTACTGAGTTTGTTAACCAACAACTCCGCAATTTCTATGAAAGTATTGGCATCACGCATCAGAAAAGTATCCCTCGCACTCCTCAACAGAACGGTGTTGTCGAACGAAGGAACCGTACTCTGGTGGAAGCTGCAAGAACCATGCTTATATTTTCAAAGGCACCGATGTTTCTCTGGGCAGAGGCTATAGCAACAGCTTGTTTTACCCAAAACCGATCTCTAATTCATCCTGTTCATGAAAAGACTCCCTACGAGTTAATTCATAACAAGAAACCAGATCTTTCCTTTCTCCGTGTGTTTGGCGCACTTTGCTATCCTACTAATGATAGTCAAGACTTGGGAAAGTTAAGGGCTAAAGCAGACGTAGGTATTTTTGTTGGATATGCACCAGACAGTATAGGGTATAGAATCTATAATAAGAGAACCCGTAAAATCATGGAAACCATTCATGTCACGTTCGATGAGCTGAGTGAGCAACTTGCTTCAGGACAAATTAGTTCTGGACCCGATCTTAAACTTTTGACACCTGGACCCATTAGTTCAGGACTTGTACAGAATTCCACGCCTGCGGATTCTTTTGTACCACCTACATGTGAGGAGTTGAAGAAGTTATTTGATCCTATGTTTGATGAATACTTTGAGCCATCGAATGAAACCATCCCAAGTGAACCAGCGGTACTTCCTATGGCAGAGGCTCAAGCTCCGCAAGGCACAGAAAACCCAACAGCTTCAGTATCAGTCAGTCTCAATGCTCCAGCTGCCAGTCAATCGCCTTCATCATCAAATACTCAATCCTCTCCAGTACTACAAGAATCTGCAGATAACCATTCTTTGGAAGATAATCCTTTTGCTCCTACTGATGAGGTTCCTTTTGAAAACATATTTGCTCCTGAACATTCATCAGACACACCCTCTCTTGAAGAACACAGCACTGCTACATCAGTTCAAAACCCTCAACCTCACGACCATCTCAGAAAATGGACCAGTGATCATCCAATCGACAACATCATAGGCAATCCCTTACGTCCAATATCCACACGTAATCAACTAGCCACTGATGCACTATGGTGCTTTTTCAATTCTGTACTGTCCAAAGTCGAACCAAAAGATGCCAAAGAAGCAATGACTAAAGATTGCTGGTTCCAGGCTATGCAGGATGAAATCCATGAATTTGATCGACTTGAAGTATGGGAATTAGTGCCTCCTCCAGAACTTGCAATAATCATTGCTTTAAAGTGGATCTTCAAAGTGAAGCTTGATGAGTATGGAGATGTGTTAAAGAACAAGGCACGGCTAGTTGCTAAAGGATTCAGACAAGAAAGAGGCATTGATTTTGAAGAATCGTTTGCTCCGGTTGCTAGAATTGAAGCTATAAGAATCTTCCTGGCAAATGCTGCTAGTCGAAATATGATAGTCTACCAGATGGATGTCAAAACGGCATTCTTGAATGGTGACTTAAAGGAAGAAGTTTATGTGAGTCAACCCGAAGGATTCGTGGATGCTGAACATCCTACTCATGTTTACCGCTTGAAGAAGGCTCTTTATGGGTTAAAACAGGCGCCAAGGGCATGGTACGATACATTGTCCAAGTTCCTCCTAGTGAACGGATTCTCCAAGGGTGTTGTTGATCCCACACTATTCACCAGGAAGTCAAGAAACCATCTACTACTAGTTCAGATTTATGTAGATGATATCATCTTTGCTTCAACAGATCCTAGTGAATGTGATAGTTTTTCAAGGAGATGAATTCCAAGTTCCAAATGTCCATGATGGGACAAATGTCATTCTTCTTAGGATTACAAGTTTCTCAAAGTCCCGGAGGCATATTCATTAATCAATCCAAATACGCCAACGAGATCTTGAAAAAGTTTGGATTCAATTCAAGTGAACCTGTTGACACTCCCATGGTTGATAGAACAAAGCTGGATGAAGATCCTTCAGGGATTCCAGTGGATATAACAAAGTATCGAAGCATGATTGGATCTTTGATGTACATCACGGCTAGCAGACCAGATCTTCTGTTTGCTGTGTGTATGTGTGCTCGGTATCAATCCAGGCCAACCAAGAAGCATGTTGAAGCAGTGAAAAGGATCTTCCGATATCTTCAAGGCACAGTTCATATGGGTCTCTGGTATCCTAAGGACACAGCAATGGAGTTAACTGCTTATGCGGATGTTGATCATGCGGGATGCCAAGACACTCGTCGCAGTACTTCAGGAGGAGCTCAGTTTTTAGGGAAAAGTTGGTTAGTTGGTCTTCTAATAAGCAGATGAGTACTTCCATATCATCTACTGAAGCTGAGTACATTGCCATGTCTGCTTGCTGTGCACAAATCCTTTGGATGCGATCACAACTTTCAGACTATGGATTCACATACAACAAAATTCCCCTATATTGTGACAACAAAAGCGCCATTGCTCTTTGTTGTAACAATGTTCAGCACTCCAGGTCTAAACACATCGACATCAGGCATCACTTCATCAGGGAACAGGTGGAAAAAGGAATTGTGGAACTATACTTCGTGAGGACAGAGTATCAGTTAGCTGACATCTTCACCAAGGCCCTCCCAAGAGAAAGGTTTCAGTTTATTCTCCCACGCCTTGGCATGAAAAGCATGACACCTGAAACCCTCAAGTGTCTTCAGGAGGAAAAGGAGGAGTAAAGGATTGTCTTCTTATATCCTTGTACATAGTTGTATATATCTTAAATCAAAAAGAAAATACAAAAATATAAAACCTATAAAAAACCATAAAAATCGAAAAAATCAGAAAATACCAAAAATAGTCCTACCTAGGCATGTCTTCTGTTTATCGATAACATTTACGGATCTAGAAATGTCATTCAACAATGACACGGATCTTTAAATGAAGCTCGAGCAGAAGTTATACTAATCAGTTAAAACATGTCTTAATGGCTTGCAGTTACTTCATACTGCAACCCGTGATACACACTGGGAAAGCACGTCGCCAAAAGGACGGTTGTTCCTCCAACTGGGTGATGTTCACCTGGGCATGGATTACTTTGTATCCATGTTTCACCGACTTGATGTACGTTTCAGTGCATCACTTCGTATACAAGAAGAGAAGTCTTCTTTTCATCAGACTCTTTATCTTGTTTGATTCTTCAAGAGAGTCTTGATGTTACACAAGGTGGTAAATTGAAGTAAAATTTTCACAAATATTCGTCGCTCAATTGAATGACTACAGCTCTTTTAATAGAAAACGGGTCATTAATTAAGGGGGAGAGTACTTGTTCAAATTTCTGACACCTTGCCAAATTTGTGCAACATCAGCAGTGACACTCTCTCGTGGTATAAGGGGGAGCATAGTATGCTCCTAAATCAGAATACATTTAAACCTGACCACATTTTCTCCCAAATTTTCTAAACTTATTTAAATCAATTGGGATCACAAATCTCAAATGGTTTGAAATTTTTGATCGGGGGAGAGAATGTGATTTAAATATGAAATTCTGATAAAATGTGATGATTTGGAAGTAAATGTAAGTTCTCCCGTATGTGCTAAACCATTTTGTATATCAAGGCACATATTGAGGGGGAGCAAAATGTTTTGGAGACGGAAGTTAACTCTCCCATAAGTGCTCAGTTGTACGTCAATGCACTTATTGAGGGGGAGCAAAGGATTTGGCATCTCATGTGACCGTGACTTAGAATTAACCAATGAATTGACGAAACTTGAACTGTCATCAATCGAAAGGATACGTCTTGGCCGGGTAATAATTTCAAGCTGGTCTAACCAGTGATGTAAGTGTGTCTCGAAAAAGATGTATCTGAGTAGAGTGTACCATTTCGAGAAACTTTCTGTGGACTTGACCAGGCCGGGTAATAATTTCAAGCTAGTCTAACTAGTGATGTAAGCGTGTCTCGAATCGGTCATGTTCACTGAAAGTGGATCAATTCAAAAAGTGTGAGCTCTACCTAACATGTGCAAATTTATAAAACTATCACTCGAGCACATGTTGAGGGGGAGCATTTGAAAAATATAAAACTCTCAAGTGTTTGCAAAAATGTGTTTCAGAATCATGAACACTTTGAGAGATTTTTCAAAGATTTGGTTTGGCAATCGTGGATGAATACTAAAGACCGGCCATTTTAATTAACGCATGGAGTTATAAGGATGGTTAGGTTAGGTTCAAGTTCCCACGATCCCGCCAGAGCCGGAGGGATCTACCCAGGGACAATCCACTAGTTAGTGTAGAAGTCCTTAGGTATGATTAAAAAGGAGAAATGTGTATAAGGGAAGAGTGCCGACTGAGATGGAGCTAACACTGGAATAAACCCAACAAGGTGTTAGTTATGAAGTCTCGGTAAGCACTGAAGGGGTTGAAGAATGAAAAAGAATTGTAAAGATAAAGGGTGAAAAGAAATAGCCCTCCTTACAACTTAGGCAGAAACCGGGTCAATACATATGCTGTCAGAATCACTTAGTTGATTGCTGGCATTGAAGACAAAGTATCATGGACCCAGTGATACGCTGCACTACCCTCCCTAGCCACTCAAGGTCCCTCAAAGGACTCTTGTTTCAATTGTCACGGAGCTCAATACATTTCTATCATCTCTCTCACTCCGAGTTAGATGATATTGAAAAGGTGGCAGTCCTCTCCAGCCTCCGCTCACTAAATCAAAATGCACTATAGAGTCTAGAGCCACGAGATTCACAATAAGATCTCATAGGAACACGGATTATTTCTACACTGGTTGTTCATCATTAAGGACACCAGTTGTAAACTTATGAGTCCTACGCAGATCTTAGCAATCTGCCAGAACATTCATGAGAGACTTTACAAATGTAATTCTCAATGATTGAATGGAAATTCCTGCCAGGGTCAACATCAAGCAGCCCTGAAAGCAGGTCACTTCGGTAATTCCTCGTGAATTACGCTTAGTGGTCGCGGCGGTTTCAAACGGTCTATAGTCGTGGAGTGATCTCCAGTGACTCACCTAATCGTTGAAATGCTACGGCATAGTCTTAAAAAGCCCTCTGTGGGTTTTCGATTAGGAACGGTCTTGGTAAGGATTAGAGAGAGTTTCCACACTATGCTGTTAACAATCTCGAAGTCCAAACCTGTAAGTACCAGTCGATTTGTTGCTAACTGTCTTATGCAGGAACTTCTGGCAGTTGCAGCTGTGGAATGTTGTAGCTGGTTGCTGTTGTAGCTGGTTGCAGAAAAGATGCCAATCCTCTACCACATGTTCACACTACATCATCATTGTTATTCAACAAAGTCATGATCACTCAAAAGACCTTCAACACAGCTTCCACAAACTCTGATGCTGAAGATCATGACGCCATATAGTGTGAGCATGTCGGCTCTAAGTATATTTCATCACATGGAGACCTACTACTGAAAGATGACTTGGAGACTCAAGTGGGATGATACTCTCAAAGATTACTCAAAGTTCATCCAAGACAAAAGAGAAGTCATCTGAAGATCACGGATGTTTGCACAACGATCTATGATATTGAAGAATCAATGGTTACGAGCTATGAAGTCAAGATCCAAGGAAGAAGTGCTGAAATTCAGAACATTACTTCTGGGGTGACCTCCCTTAGGGGGAGATTGTTAGGAATATGAATATTCAGCTGAAGACTCGGTCACCCCGAGTACTTATTAGCACATCATAGCTCGTAGGATTATCAGTAATATTATTAGTAGATTAGTTATTAATTAGTATTGTAGAGTAGGTCGGGTCTTTACCCTCTGTCAGCTCTCTCCACAGCCCGCTAGGGGCATATTATGTAGTAAGTATAAATACCCCTTCCCTTGCAAGGGAAGGGTTGGAACTCTCATTATTTTCAAGCTAATACACATAGTGTTTCTCTCACTAGAAGTTCCCATCTCTCTCTCTAGTTTCTTATCTTATTCGATCCATATCAAGGCCTCAAACAAGTGTTTCTTGCATTGTGAATACCCTACATATCTAGATACAGCTGTATTAGTATTTCACCAGACCTTGATTATAGATCTCAGGTATAACATCATGGGTTCCACCTCATGCTAGGATTATGATCTAGTACTTGAACTTAACTGAATACATATATGATTTATTTGTGGTTATACTCAACATCACTCATTACTTGTTTCATCGCTGTTAGCATTTATTACAGATATTACCTCGTTCTTGAAATCATTGAAATGAACTATTTATCAGTACTTGAAACTTATTTCGAGTATCACTTCACCTCTGAAATTACTGAAAACTGACTACTTGAATTTATTTCAAATATTACGATATATTCTTGAATTCATTGAATTAAATGGTTTTCCATTAAACTTTATGAACTCACCAACCTTTGTGTTGACGCTTTAAGCATGGTTATCTCAGGTAATTAATGGAGCAGGACAAGACACGGAGCGGATATTATATCCTTTGATAAATTAAATGGTGTAAAAATAAAATATGCCATTCTTTCCAAATTATCAAACTCTTTTATGGGATTTACAAATTAGATATTTCACCTTTATAAAAAAAATATTATTTGAATGACAAATAACTTTCAAAACGCCTCTTTCGAGCCATTTTCTGTGATTATGACTTTGATCCTCAACGTAATACCCCAATTACTTTTCCGCTGCTTTAACATAATTTAGGGGGTGTTCAGATTGGCATCAGAGCTAGAGTTATAGAGAACCAAATGCTTTCAAACATTGAACTATAACTACATTTTCAAAATGAATGATTTTACACCATACCATTTTACGCCCTCCGTGTCTGCAGATTGCCGTGCTCAATACATTACCTATTAAGATTATTTTACAATAATCTTTTTATGCTCGATATTTACTCTCACATACTTCATTATTTCACATTTACCATTACATATTTAGCGTACGAATTACTTATAATTACTATTTTCGGTTACTACAGTACCATGTCTCCCGAAACTCCTGAGATTATTGAAATTATTCTCCGTAATGTTAGTGCATCACCTGCTTATCAAATCACTCTGGATCCTGAAAATCCCTACGTACTAATATCTAGACCATAGCCTAATACGGAACTTACTCGGATACCACTTCCATCATCACCTACTTACTCACCTCCACGTCAGAGACTCAGGAGAGCTACCGAATCTTATGTAGATGAAGAGTTGATTGGTGGTCAGGAAACAGTTGAGGTCGGACAGAGTTCACACCAAGAAACAACTTGGAAGGATGCTGAGCCAAAATCTCCATTACCTGACACTCCAGATTCCTCAATACCAGACATCCCAGACGATGTATCTTCACCTAATTCCCCTGACTACAATGTAAACACTCGTGATTCAATATGGATTCATCTTTATCAACAAGCCAGCACACTAGACGCTCACACTGAATAGCTGGAAGGGTTACAACCATTACGTTTCGAATGGTACGACCGTAACATTGACACTCTGTTTAGGAGAGCCGATGCCGAGAGACGAGAAGTGTTTGACATAAGAATGAAGGTTGATGAAATAAAGGATACTTTCAACCAGGAGCTTAAAAGCTTGGACTCCAGAATCCGCTGTTCGAGAAGAGAACACGGTCATACACATGGTAGATTTGATGACATTGAAAGAACCTTATGGATGGCCAGGGATACGGCAAGAAACCAGGGTCAGAAAATTTCCGCCTTAGAAACCATGTTGGCAAATCAGATGAACATGTGCCAGGAATGCTTCTCAGAAATGAAAGCTGCACAACTGAAACTTGAGGCAGAGATTAAGCGTCTACGTCAAGGATGTAACTGATCTTAAAGTTCACATGTATCGTTGTTGTACCCACTAAACCAAATAGTTTTTGGTTAGTGTTTCATGTATTTTCCAATAATTCTGAAACTCTCAGAACTTGTAACTGACCTTTAATCAATAATAATCTCCTTCTGTTATATCTCTCTATTATGAATAAATCCTTTCTATCATAATGCTATGCATGCATGTAACGACTCCTCATAACCACATGCAAAATCTCATCATTTGATACTCTCTTTGGTAGACAAATGACTCCACGCAAATCAATGGAGCATTAATAAAAGACCTTGTATCGTTTGTTTGCAAAAACAATCAATCAAGTTGTTAATACTATTTTGTTTACAGTAATTATATCCAGACCTACCATGAAATTACCTAGGATTATTATGATTCCTTATACCTGTCGTAACTGGGCTATAACCATAGAATTCTCTAAGACAAAATTTTAGAAGAAAACTTGATGAATGAAGAGAAAGTTGCTAGACTTCAGCTTTTGTAGATGAATCGTTTGTTCCTTAGCAATCTCATACCAAGAATTGATCATTTATCTACGATATTACCCAGATATATCGTAATTTTATGATTCTCAATTGATTTTGAATTCGCATTATGACCACATTGTTAGCACTGATATACAAATACCTTATTATTTGAATTATTTTAACATTATGTAAATTCTAAATCCGTGTTTCTTGTGATAATTATAGAAGATGGCCAACATGAACAACATGTATACCTCACCAGCACCTACAACAACCATGACTCCTGAAACTATCCAAAAGTTGGTAAGCAACATCGTTGCAGTGGTACTCGAAGTGACTACAGCAACTCGCCCGAGTAGCAACGATATGGCAAGGGAAGAAAAGATGACGACTATGTCTTGCAAGCATAACCATGAAAGTTTCACGGAATATAGACCAGCTCACTTTAGAAGTCCAGAAGAAATGACTAAACCTCCTATCACCCTTACCTAGGGAATTAAGCAAGGTGTTACACCTAATAAAAATAATCATAAGCGAAAACTCGATGAGAGAAAAGCCACACTCCCCAATAACTGTGAGTACTACAACAACATCTGCTACCGCGATCATCTACAAGACCGCATCAACTATCACCGCCAGCTAGAATTCATGCAGGAAGCTGATAGAAACTGCATCTCCACACCTACTAATGAAAATAGTTATCGTGGAAATCAACCTCTGTGTCAAGAATGCAAGATGCATCACACTGGACTTTGCACTGCTAAGTGCGGGAGATGCTGGGAAACAGGCCATAAGACAAATAACTGCAAGGCCCCGGACAAAAGAAAACAGTCATCAGCCGTTGTATGCCACGGATGTGGTGGAAATGGGCATTACAAGAGTCAATGCCCAAACTTTAACATCAACTGGAAGGTCAAGGACGGTGCAAGAGGATGAAACTCTTTAAAGACCTCAACAGCATCGAAGAATGATATCTATGTTTAAGCAGATGAATAAATTCCTGTTGTAAATAAATAAACCCTAGTTCAAAACTTTCTAAGTTGTATTTCCTTTTGTATTTTACCTTAGGTACGATGGATGTAACCTAAGTGTAACAGCTATCTTTCCACCGTATGAAAACTCTATCTTGTAATATTTCCGTAATAATCATAATCTACGTCTATTTCAATTTCTATCCCATGTGTCTTATTCATAATCGTTACATAGCAATACCACTAATATCACCTTAGAAATTTGGTTAACATCAATTCTGACCGAACAGTAGACTATTACCATCTTGTAAGATTTTCACGCAAACCCTAAGATTCATCCCAAGGATATCCTAGTATCACCCTAGAAATTCCTGACTCATCACCGAAGTATGAACAAAAATTTTCTAATTCTTTTGGAAAAAGTAATTATGTTGTCATTTTATGAAAACAAAGCGTTGAACACCATCTAAAACTTTTTGAAAAATATGAATACCACAGTAACTGAGCCAAGCATCACATCATTTGGTCCTCAATTATACATAGCCTGATCAACTATGTCTAATTTAGGAAGAATCATGTCATAAATGGAACAATTATCTTTTCAGATTCTTTAATAACAATTTTCATTCAAAAGCAAAATCTTGAGACAAAATAAATTGTTCATAAAACATCCCTTTGGACCACCTATAATAAATACCTACACCTATTACCCATCACTTTATGATAAGAAACCGACCAAAGTACAAACATTAGGAACTTAAGAATTCACAAAGATTTATGGAAAACACAAATAGCGAGAATTTTATTAGAAACCACGGAAATTAATACATAGCGAGATAATTAGCATCGGAAGTGCTAAAGTTACAATGATTACAATAAAAGGCATAGAATCACTAATAGGTTGACCCGCCATAGCAACAAAGACCACCACCAACCCAGCAATAGCGAGAGCCACCACAGGATGAATCACCTTAATTATTCTGTATCATAAATACAAAAAAAAAAACCATAACGAGACTAGTTCATAAACATAAAGGCAAATAAGGTTTTATTTCACATTTATTAAGAGTTACATAGAAACATAACAAGGACTCAATTTAAACAACCCTAACTCGAGACTATTACCCCCACATCTTATCCACAGCAATGGCTAGGACCGTGAGGAGTACGACGAACAATAACATTACGGCCAAGAATTCGGAGTCTTCGTCGGGGAAATAAGCCAAGTAGATGGCGGAAATAACGATGTACACAATCGCTAGCATAGTGATGAGGTGCGGCATTTTTGAGATGTGGAATGAGAGGAAAATGGTTGGTGGAAGAATGGAAATTAAAATGGGGTATTTATAGGCTAAATCTAGCCGTTGGGGTACTATTCACGGCCGTTGGAATTTACTATTCCCGACCGTTGGTACACTGTTCACTAGCCGTTAAATTTCCACTATTCCTGACCGTTATTTTCACTATTCACAGCCCTTGGATTCATTAGTTGCAACATTTAAATTTATTTCATCTAGTACGGATAAATCTAACGAGATTTCATTTTCTCAATTTCCAAATGGAAATTTCTTTGACAACCTTTTTCCATAACTCCTTACCCAAAGTAATCTCTTTAAACTTGAATTCCGGGACGGAATTCAGAATGACGAGTGAGTACTGTAGCAAATTGCAAAATTTCCTATAATTAACAATGGTTAATTATATATTAATCTCCGTCATTATTTCTAATCACCATTTTTTCGGGGAAATTTGAAAATTTTCTTATTATACTATATTAACGAAATCACGTCATCCCATAAATCACCAAATGACGGAACGAGTTCAACGATTATTACGAAAGTTAATTATTCATAATTAACACTTAATCGGGCCGAAAATTCACTCAGCCCAACCTAATCCTCGTGTACTATTCATCAGCCCACACTCAAGCCCAACTTCATTATTTTGTGATTTTATGTGAAATTCGATAGGAACCCATCTCCAAAACGCCTCCCATTCGCTCCATTTCTAAACGTGACATGTGAATAGTTTTATATCATCTCATTCCCCTCCTACCAGTCTATCATAGTGTCGAACCTCAGAATATAATGTCGAGTTTTGATGTGCTTTTGAAAGGCAAAGTGTTCGGCCAAAATTCCACCCAATCCGATAAACACCAAAAATTCAAAACGTAACCATTTCGACTCCAACTTGTTTCTACGCAATCCTAATAGTATTTCTACCCTAATGGCATGTTTTTGGATCAGTTTTAACATCAATATCTAAGTATCACACGTTAAATCGATTTGTGCACCTAATAAACTACTAGTCGACATATACATGTACACAAATCAAATTCCAACTTTTCCTACTCACTCTCATACATTCTCAAAGTCTTGGAATGTCAAAAATAGATCCCTTGGGAGCCCCTCATTCACTGACAAGGACTGTAGAAGCAAGTAGAGGTTGTTTCTTGAATTATCGGAGCATACGTGTGCTTAACATCTCATATATCTACCCCTAGCCTCACCACCTTTCCGCACTTATTTAATACTCCCATACTAACTCTTATACTCTCATAAAATCATCTCTGTAAGGCCAGAAGTTAAAGTTCTTTTGTTTGGAAGCATATCGAGGAAACGGGTTAAATATATAAATCGTATACGTGGGTTATAATCGAACGTGGGTATTATTCTTGTGTTCCTATCGTCTCACTCGAGTCTCTACCACCCTTAGAGGTGTTGTAAGTACTCATAAACCTATCTCCAATTCAGTTCGTACGTTTTATATTAAGCATGCATCGCATTTTATACCACTCGAACGTATATCATTTTCGTTTATTTATTTACGTACTCATAATCATGTAGCACACAAAAAGTGACGAGCCTCCATCGTGGAAGGCCTAGGAGTCACCATGCACACCCATATCACCTTTATTTTTAAGTTTCATGCATCATTCGAGTTCATATTAAACCTTGCTCAAAATCGTTAAAACTGATAAACACTTAGAAAATTTTACTAAGTCTTTTACTCATATTACATGTTCCATGTCGCCTAAAAACAGCCGTGTATCTTAAAAATTGACTTAACGAGCATTCAATATTTTTACATAACCTATTAGACCACCTAGCTAACTACAACTTTCGTATATATAATTTGTAAATATAAGCACACCTAGATACTTTAAATCAGCCAAAGTGAATCGCTAAAACCATATCTAAAATTGTTAATAAAACGCGACTTGGGCTGTTAAGCCCATTAAGCAGTTTTTAAGCACTTGAGATAAGCTAGCTTATCTAGGTCTTTTGATATGAAAATAGAACGTGAAAAATGAGATTTTTGATGAGCTCAACTCGTCTCAAGGCGTACGGTTTTTAAAATGCTATTGGGCCTTAAACATGGCTCGTTAAAAGCCCATTAGACGAAAAATAAGTTCTTTTGCCATATAAGCTGTTGAAATAAGCTTAATTAAACTTAAATAAGTCTCGAAAAATTTCATATAAATTTTCCCCATAATTTTTGGACCTTTGGACTAAATTTGCAAACTAGTTACACCTTAAGGGACTAAAACTGTCAAACCTTTAAAATAGGGACTGAAACTGTAAAAACAGAATCATTAAGGTAGAAATGGATATATTATTTAATTCCAAGATCAGAATGTAACTTTGGACAAGTAGTGGACTATAAGTGTAATTTAATATATAATTAAGGACTAACGGTGCAACGCTAACGCCGTTAGGGTGTAAAGTGTAAAAACAGTGAAATTGAAAGGACGAACAGAACCTGATACATATTTACATTTCCATATTTTATTTTCTGATTTCTCCGTCACATCACATGCATTTTTGTATATTTCATTTCTTAATATATAACGTTCGTTATATTTATATATAAAACGTTTTAAACGATTTAACTTAATGAATCATTTCCCCACTTTCGAGGAAACGATTTTATTGGTTTCAAAGACATAAAAACAAGATAATATTATGAAATATGTTATTTTTAAACTTTAGGCATTTTAAGCATATCACATTCTCACTCTAACGATCAAATTGTTATTCGTTCTCGTTATCAATTCCACCGTTCGTATTTGGTCAGATTCTTAGACTTCCTTTATATTCAGGTCACGTGTTGAAGACATTTCTGTAATCGTTCCCATAATCTTACTCGATTTCGTAATTCCACCTTGTCAGATACGCTCAAGGTGAGTCATAGCCCCGTTTTTATACTTGTGTTATAAATACTCTTTGGGGGAGATACATGCTAAATTACATACTTTTATTTGTATAAAGTACATAGAAAACTATCATGATTTACTTGGAAATATAACTTCTACTATTAGGTTTTGAATTACTCCTTGGGAGAAATAGATGCTTGTTTTACTAGCAAATTGCTTGCTTAAGCTTGAATACTGAACTCAGAAGATAGCATTTTCAAACTGCTTGTTGTAGCAGGATATTGGTTTTTAAGATACACATTCAAGTAACATCATGAATGTACAGATCATTGTTATATTTCATTTCAAAACTTCAATGGGAATACTTGCTAGAAAAGAGCATAAGTACTTTAGGTACATTATTACCTTGATATTTCCTAAGTACACCCCTACTGCCAGAAAGTCCCTTTATCATGAGCCATTAATCACTAGTAGTGAACGCGAATATAGTGAACAGCTTCGAAACCTGTTGGAGGATTGACATCCTATCCCACTAATTACTTGACGGAATGCCTTTGTGGCTAGTCGTATTAGTCGCGATGCACTATATTTGAGAAAAATAGGAATTGGCAAATCACCTATTACTCGAGGGCATATATCCATCATTGACTTGATGTTGATCACCTCCGTTTTACGGTACATTGTTAATGTTTGCGTGTCATGAGGCTTGGGGCAATATCCATAAGAGATTATGTGTCTTCACATATATCTAGATACAGCTGTATTAGTATTTCACCAGACCTTGATTATAGATCTCAGGTATAACATCATGGGTTCCACCTCATGCTAGGATTATGATCTAGTACTTGAACTTAACTGAATACATATATGATTTATTTGTGGTTATACTCAACATCACTCATTACTTGTTTCATCGCTGTTAGCATTTATTACAGATATTACCTCGTTCTTGAAATCATTGAAATGAACTATTTATCAGTACTTGAAACTTATTTCGAATATCACTTCACCTCTGAAATTACTGAAAACTGACTACTTGAATTTATTTCAAATATTACGATATATTCTTGAATTCATTGAATTAAATGGTTTTCCATTAAACTCTATGAACTCACCAACCTTTGTGTTGACGCTTTAAGCATGTTTATCTCAAGTAATTAATGGAGCAGGACAAGACACGGAGCGGGCATTATATCCTCTGATAAATTAAATGGTGTAAAAATCAAATATGTCATTCTTTCCAAATTATCAAACTCTTTTATGGGATTTACAAATCAGATATTTCACCTTTATATCAAAAATATTATTTGAATGACATATAACTTTCAAAACGCCTCTTTCGAGCCGTTTTCTGTGATTATGACTTCGATCCTCAACGTAATACCCCAATTACTTTTCCGCTGCTTTAACATAATTTAGGGGGTGTTACACTCGATAAAAGTATATTCTCTTTGTCTCATACTATATGTTCATATTACTATTTTGAGTTGTTCAAAAGAAATAATGTTCACTTAATCTTTCAACTATTTTACCGGATTGAGATAAATAATAAATTTGATTTGAAGATAGTGTGCATTTTGAAAAATGACATTTATTAGCAGACGGACGAAGTATTTAATAATGAGAACATACATATGTCAAATTGTTTATGCATGAATCATCATCTTTTTACAAGACTACGTGTTAGTGTTATATATTGTATATTAAAATAATAAAGTGTTTACAAAACCATATACACATTAAGGGCCGTTTGGTTTAAAGGTATTAGTAGGTATTGAATCAAAGTTTAGTTAAATCTATTGTTTGATACAATTTTGATATCTTTAGTATGCAAATTCTTTTATTTTATTTGATGAATTTTTCTAGCCACATATTATTAATTCTTTTACTTACTTTTTATTTATTTTTTCTTTTTATTTCAAACAAATGCATAAAACTTATTAAACATATTTATACTTAATTTTCTCTCTTTCATTTCTTTCAAAACAATACAAAATCCAAATCCAATTCCAACCCACTTACAAACCAAATGGACCCTAAGAACTTTGAAGGCAAAAAGTATTGTAAGAAATAGAAACCGGTTCTAGATTATAAGTTGACGGTATTAGAAAGCATGCATTGTTTTCACTTATTCCTCGGCCCCACCATGTCAATAAAAAATTGTTATTCCCATTCTTATTTTATTCAAAGTTTTAACAAAGGTTTACCGTGAATAATAAGTTTTCAGTCCTTTCTTTGTATATTCGTTATGTCTATATGCATAGCTACACTTGTGAACAATTTGGGTCAGTTACAACTTATAACAACAAAAAAGAAATAAATTGGCAGTGTCGATGCTATAGATATTTTCCTTTGAAGGACATATATCCCATCAAAATTATTATACGTTAAAAAAGTTTTCCATGAAAGTGACCATGTTATTATCGTGTTACCAATAAGTCAGATAAGCGATGTGATGCCGCGTAGGGTACGAGAAAAAAGCTACTCATATTACATTGGAAAGTTAGTTCAATTGATGGTTCATGTCGTATTTGCGAAATAGATTAGAAGATACGGAGTGTACACCCATTAAATTAAAGAACATTTATGACTCAAATAATGGCAGTATAGAAATTAGGTCGGTGAGTTATACTATTCAGTGAATAGACGAAAACCTAAACACTTAGAAGCAAAAGTGTTCTTGTTTTGTGCCTAATCAATAGCTTAGGGTGCTAGAATTGCTGGTGCATCTTCACCTAACAGGGAAGATTATCTTCACCTAACAGGGAAGATTCCAAACTTAAACGAATACCACCAATTAACAATCAAAAGAAACTATTTATGATAATCAGTGGCGACTACAATGAAGCATATGGCGGCTAATTTCTTCAAACCGGATAAGTTTGAAGGAAGGGACTTTAGGAGATGTAAAAAAAGATGCACATCTACTTTTTCAGCATGAGCGTGGTGTATGTTCTTACTTCTTAGCACACCAATCCCAGATGATAGTGATGATGCCACCGTGGAACAAATAAGGAAGAAGAACAAATGAGAGAATGATGACTATGTTTGTCGATGTTTGATCCTCAATGGCATATCTAACTCTCTCTATGATATTTATCAAAATGATGATAGTGATGATGCCACCGTGGAACAAATAAGGAAGAAGAGCAAATGAGAGAATGATGACTATATTTGTCGAGGTTTGATCCTCAATGGCATACCTAACTCTCTCTATGATATTTATCAAAATGTTGATACTGTTAAAGAACTATGAAATTCTTTGGAGGCTGAGCATATGTCTAAGGATACTTCTAGTAAAAGGTTCCATGTGATAAATTTTAATAAGTACTAGATGGTCAATTCTAGACCTATCATGAAACAATACAATGAACTTCATTCATATACAAAGGCATTCATAGCCAAATACAATACAAGTAATGACCATAAGATCAAAGACAAATTTGAGATTATTCAATTTTTAAAGTCAAGAAAAAAACAAACACAACCTCTCTTGCACAGTACTATACATGACCACTTTTGAAATCTTGGCCATCCATCTATTCACCCATGCGAATGATGCAACGAAGACCTTCACCTTTAAGCATCAGATCAAACGCCTTATTGATCTCGGAAAATGGCACTTCATGCGTAATGAACTTCTCCAACTCAAGTTCCTACAGCAAATCAACCAAACTTGTTAAGTTTCCAATCATAGTTTTTTTTTTTTTTTTTTGGGTTCACAATTGTATAGTGATGGGCTTATTAATACCTTGTTCATATACTTTTCGACCACAGAAGGAATATCGGAACGAGGTTTATAGTTTCCAAAAAAGGTACCCTTGAGAGTCCTTTCGTTCAATAGATTAATAGGATTTGTCTTGAAAACGGCATCTTTATGTGGAACGCCCACAAGAACAGCAACACCCCATCCCTGCATTGTGCATTCCACAATTATTATTATTTTTTCTTGTTAGCACAAACACCAAATATTACGAATAGGACTATAGAAGGGTTTAAAAGTAAATTCATACATCATGAACACATTCGAAAGCAGAGATCATTGCATCAACGTGGCCAGTACATTCTACACTCCTATCAACGCCACCATTAGTCATTTCTGCAATCACTTCTTGTACTGGTTTCTTGTAGTCTTTTGGGTTCACAAACTCAGTCACCCCAAATTTCTTTGCTGTTAAAACGAAGAAATGTATTATTAGTTTTCGTTAAATGCTTTTACTTAATACATCTTTAAATTTGTGTTACAAACTTACCAAGTTCAAACCGGTTGGCATTGAGATCAACACCAATGATCCTTGATGCACCAGCAATTCTAGCACCTTCAGCAGCCTGATCACAAATAAATCATTAGCACCATTAAGAGTAAATATATATGATACATGTTTAGAGAGTTGCAATTGAAATCACTCACAGCTAGTCCCACAGCTCCTAGTCCAAAAACCGCTACAGATGAGCCCTTTTTTGGTTTTGCAACATTTAAAGTAGCACCTAGGCCTAAAATTCCAAAATCATTTTGGTCAAGATAACATTAACAAAGTCTATAAGCGCAACAAAATTGACAATTACTGTCACTTATTTTGTACCTGTGGAGATCCCGCAACTTAGGACACAAACTTTGTCTAAAGGGGCATCAGGGTTAATTTTAGCAAGACATCCAACATGAACAACCGTATACTCACTAAAAGTGGAAGTTCCAACAAAATGGAAAATGGGCTTTCCATTGATTGAAAACCGAGATTTCTCATCATTAATCATGACACCACGATCCGTGTTGATCCTCAGTAGATCACACATGTTGCTCTCTTCTGACTTACAATGAGCACATTCCTTACATTCGCCCGTAAAAACAGGAAGGACATGATCCCCTGGCTGAAGATCAGTCACTCCTTCACCAACACTCTCCACAACCCTATTCACATTAGTAAATGTATCAGATCATGTATCTAATCAGATATTAATACAAGAAGTGAACATAAGAACTTACCCTCCAGCCTCGTGTCCTAGAATTCGAGGAAATACAGGATTTTGTCCCTGAAAAATTGATAGTAAAACAAACCTTCAGTTTTTTAGCATCCAAACTTGACTCAAAAATTAAAAGTAAGAAACTATACCAGTCAACTAACTGTTACGATTAAACTTAACATAGATCATATAAAATTTGTAAACAATGAAGCTAGTGGATTTACCTTAGCTTCCCAGAAGTAAACATCAGTATGACAAAGAGAAGTGACAAGAATCTTAATACGAACTTCCAATTTTTGTGGTGGCGCTACCTCAACTTCTTCGATCACTAGTGGCTTTCCAGCTTCCCACGCCACCGCGGCTATAAAACATTTCCAAACAAAAAAATTAGTACATATTCACCTCTGAACTCGCTGGTGTTATATACAAACGTTACTAATATTTCAAAAAGAACAAAGTTACATGGACATAATGATAAATCAAACGTTTACCTTTGCATCGAATCACTTTACCAGTTGTGCTAGACATTTTTTGTAACTTGTTACTTGGTCGCTTTAGAGAATATGAAAATAGTTATATTTGGTTTTCTTTGTTGTTTGAGATGAAGTGTAGAAATGTGTATTTATAGGATCAATTGAGCTTCCTGGTTACTAAAGTCCACCAATGATTCCATAGGAATTAAAAACCAGCCACCAGGTTTTGTTTTAGTTTGACGGGTTTCATAAAAACCGTTGACTAATAAAATCCACCGTTTAGTGAAAACAAGAAACTGTTTATAAATCTACCGTATATTTTGTACGACTAACTTTTTATAAATCGTACCATATGAAAGCCCCCCTACCATCTGGGCTCCGCCTATTCTGGTCAACATGTACAAATTTTAAAACACACAATACAAGCGGCGGCAGCACATGAAAAGTCAACATCCCCCTATAGGGGGGCTTGAATAACTCATCCCATCAAACATACTACTACATCATATCCACTACACGACGAGAGTTACTAAGCCGAAGGTTTTTGCGACGACTTATCATCAAAGGCTTTTAGCAATGACAAAGCACACTTTTAGTGGCAACTTTTATCGTCACTAAAGCCCAAAATCATGTAGTGATAATATATTATATGTTTTTTTTAATAAAAAATGCGATGTCTTAATAGTATGCTTGTAATTTTATTTGTAACTAATCAGGTATCGAGGTGAAACTTAACAATGAGAGAAATAAGCAAAGTTATTTTATTGCTATATAGTAATCTATGAATATTTCTTTATAGTTGATTGAATATGTCGATCTAATTATATATTGGAAAACGATTAGAGGTATCCATATGACTAAATTTATGTTTAAAAGTGTGTGATTTAAACCACCATCATTATAAAAGTATATTTAATATTGAGAATATACACTTAGCAAATATTTTATGCATGTCTTTACGAGACTACGTGCCATGTTATATTAAAAGGATAAAGTGTTTACAAAATCATATACACGAAAAACTTTCAAGGCAAAAAGTATATTAAGAAATAGAAACCGGTTTCCATATAATATGTTGATGGTATTGAAAATGACATGCATTGTTTTCACTTATTCCTCTGGTCACCATCTCAATAAAAATTGTTATTCCCATTATCATTTTATTACCTACCATCTCAATAAAATTGTTATTCTCATTATCATTTTATTCTAAGTTTTAGAGGGCGTTTGGTTTAGAGGGGGGTATGGTATAGGTATCGGTATAATTTAAGAGAGAAAAAACTCAACTATCATGGTGGGTATGAGCTATGCTCAAATTCATAGGTTTGATTACCAATTCTAAAGTCCAAACCTACAAAACAAACAATTTTTTAAGAAATAAAACCTATTCCTCATTCCCATTCCCATAAAACAAACACACCTTTAGCAAAAGTTTACCTCAATAATAACAAGTTGTTAGACCAGCCGTAACAGTCACTAAACTCAACAGTGGTGATCACCATTGACGCATGGTCATTCTTTACAATCCCATCACCACGCACAACGGTGGGTTTTTAGCACTCATTTGGTGGTGCGAATTTTTTGTTGTTTGTGTGCGTTTGTGGGGTATGTATAAAATAATATATTTTTATGTGTTTGTTTTGGTGATCGTCACTACGGTGTTTGGTAGTGAGCTTGATCATGTGTTAAATGATGATGTAACGCTGACATTAATTTAGTGAGTTTGATGAAGAAAAAAACTAAAACTACGTGTAATTGTTAACAACTTAGATCGGTTAAAATTTAAAAGTTAGTGTTTAATTATCCCAAAAAAGAAAAAGAGAAAAAATTGTCGAGAATGTAGATAAGAGGCTCTTTTTGAAAGGAGTTGTTCCGCGGAGGGTCAACTTTTTTTTTTCATATCCAAAAAAGCCGCCTTCATCGCTGCTAGCGATGTCAATTCTCAAACACATGTCCGATCCATGTTAATTGCAAATGAAAATAAAAATCCACATCACAATTTCGCTGCCAACTAGCAGCCATATCTTAAAAAAGACCATTTCGCTGCCTTTAGTCAGTGAATTACAACTTTTTTAAAATTGAAAAATAAACTTACCCAAACTACCCTGAACTTTTTAATATTTATATTTTTTTTATATAACAAACTTTATTCGTCAAATATTTATCAAATATATAGCGAATTCGTTAATAAAAAAAATACCGTTGTGAAGAGCTCTAGATTACGAACAAAACGAGTTCAATATTGAGATGTGTTTGACATACGTACGATTTTATAAAAAATATTGAAGTTTGATATATATATATATATATATATATATATATATATATATATATATATATATATATATATATATATATATATATAAAACAAACATATAGTTTCAATAGATGGATAAATTAATATGTACGTCAAAAGCATGTCAATATTGGGCTCGTTTTGTTTGTAATTTAGAGCTCTTCGCAACGGTATTTTTTTTATTAACGAATTCGCTATATATTTGCTAAATATTTGACGAATAAAGGTTGTTATATAAAAAAAGTTGTAAATATTAAAAAGTTTAGAGTAGTTTTGATAAGTTTTATTTTTCAATTTTTAAAAAGTTGTAATTCAATGACTAAAGGCAGCGAAATGGTGCTTGTTTTATTCTTGGGCCGCCTTTTTTAAGACATCGCTGTTAGTTGTCAGCGAAATGGTGATGTGGATTTTTATTTTCATTTGCAATTAATATGGATTGGACAAGTGTTGAGAATTTACATCGCTGCGAGTAGGCAGCGATGAATGTGGCTTTTTTGGATATGAAAAAAAAAATTGACCTTTTGCGGGACAACTCTTTTCAAAAATAGCCTCTGCAGTAATTTTCGCTATTATCATTCTAAAAAAGTTAGTATTAAATTATTCCATGGAAGTAACCACATTATTATTGTAAGGCCTAAGATCAATCTTATCACACACTACAACAATCACGTAAGGTGGTACAAGAGATAGAGTGAAGCGTTAGTATCTAGTGAGAGAAACTAGAAAGAGAAAGTTTATTCATAATACACACGCTACACACTCAAGCACACACTCATCCTCTCTTACAAATGAGGTGGTGAGTGCTATTTATAGTTTACTACAAATAAGCCTTGGGCTTTCTATGGGCTTGATTATGGACTAAGTATAACATAACTCTTAACATATTAGATTAGTCCACGAGCCCTTTGACTATCCTATTCCATAAACAACGACACATTACAAAAATATAAAAACGTAAATGACCATAACTTTCTAATAAAGCTAACAATCTACCCCTAAGGGATGGTCATTCAAATAATGCTTCATGTGATTAAATCTTTAGTCTTCATTGTCTTGAGCTTTGTGTGTCGTTGTAGAATAGTCTTGATTCTTTTGTTCCTTCATGCTTTGTGATCTTCAAAAATAATCGTCTTTTGGTTCTTTTTGCCTTTGATCAACATCTTCACAGGTTTGCAGTGTCGTCTCTTCCATCATACTCATACTTCTAGATAATACTTTGATCTTCATACTTATTTCTTCCTCATATGATACACGAACTAGTTCTTGACATCTTGATTAGCTTCTTGACTTTGTCGTAACACTTTGCCCTTAACTTGATCTTATTGTCTTGAACTTTTTTCACTTAAGTTTGTTGAGGGTGATGTTCATAAGTATGAGTACGAGGAGATGCAGATGTTGAGTTATATGATGATGGTAAATGGACTTTCCTCAGTACCTGCATAAAACAGTTAGTAATAAATCGTCCAGCACTTACAGGTTCGGACTTCGAGATTGTTAACAGCATATAGTGAAAACTTTCTCTGACCCTTGCCAAGGCCATTCCTGAACCGGATGCCCTCGAGAGAGCTAACTCAGATACACAGAAGTGTATCAACGATTCAGGTGAGCCGCTGAAGTATACCGGAGTATCACTTCACGACTATAGACCGTTTGAAGCAAATAACCATCATGATATAAGGTAAGATCCGTAGATATCATTAAGACTCTTGTACACCTTGTGTCTTTTTAACACAGGTGTATTATATTGGAAGTGTATCCTAAGAGATCTTTTAATGAATCTCATGGCTCTAGACTCAATTATGTGCGTTTTGGTTTTAGTAGTCAGAGGCATGGAGCAGAGTGTCACCTTTTTCAATATCAACACATCTCGGAGTGAGAGAAGATAGATCATGTAAGGTTCTCCGTGAGAAATGAAACAAATATCTTTTAAGAGATATCTGAGTGGCTAGGAGGGGTTGTGCAGCGCGTCACTGGGTCCATGACGTCTTGTCTTCAATATCAGTATCATCTTTGTGATAACTGATAGCAGATGTATTGACCCGGTTTCTGCCCTAAGTTTTCATGGAGGGCTATTTCTTTTCACCCTTTCATAAACTTTTCTTTTTCATTTTTCAACCCCTTCTTTCTCCTTTTTCATTTACTCCTTTTTTTCAATCATACCTAAGGACTTCTAATTCTAATCTATTGAAATTGTCCTTGGGTAGATCCCTCCGGCTCTGGTGGATCATAGGACATAAACCAAACCATAATCACCTTATTACTCTGTGGAAAACTAGAAGGAGGGTTGAATAGTTTTTACCGTTTTAAAATTAATTCGCTTTGAATACTTGACGTGATTTCAACTTAATGTAAATAATCAAACAATATAAGTAAAGTAAGTAAGGAAAGAAACAATCAAACCACAACACGGATGTTTATAGTGGTTCGGTCTACAAGGACTCTCTTCCTTGCCCTACTCCACTCCTCGAGCCTCTAACTCGAGAGTTTTTCTTCACTAAGAAACAAGCTCCCTTCTAGGCGGAGAAAATTCACGGATTTGGCGGACCCAAATCCTGGGGTCCGTCCCCTATGCTGTTTGGTTCCGCCAGAACCTGACAGCAAATCTTCACATATCTTTCCAAATCTTGCCAAGATCTTACACAATCCAATTCTTTGCTTGAAGATCTTTCCAAGATATTTACTAAATCTTCAAGATATCCTAAAGATATCCAAATGATGTATGCAATGATGTCATGTACATATTTCTATTTTAAGAATAAAAATGTAAACATGTAAATGTATATATGTATGTCCTATGTATATTCTAGTGATCATGTAGCATGTTGTGATGAGTTTTTAAAGCTTATTACTATAAATGTAAAAGACTTTAACTTATAATTATGCTTTGCTAAAGGTAAACTTTATAATTGTCATTAACAAAATATAGCAAAGATCGTAAAATATAAATAACGTTTTTAGGACGATATTTGTATTAACATACTCCATGATTATCCTTGATTTATTGATCGCATGCCATAAAACCTTTTGTGGAAATCTCTCAAAGTGTTTATGAATAAAACACATTTTTTTAACACTTCAAGAGTTTTGCATTTTCTGAAATACTCCCGCTACACATGTGCTTATGCATTTTAAAATAAGTTTGCACATGGTGGGTAGAGTTCGCACATTTGAATTGATCAATTTTCAGTGAACATGACCGTTGCGAGACACGTTTACATCACTAGTTAGACTAGCTTGAAATTATTACCTGTCCTGGTCATATTCAAAGAGAATCTCTCGAATTGGTACATTCTACTCAGACAAGTCTTTTGCGAGACACGTTTACATCACTGGATAGACTAGCTTAAAATTATTACCCGTCCAGGACAAATCTTTTCGAATAATGACATTTAACTTTCGTCAATTCGAGGGTAAAATCTTAGTCGAGCTCTTTTGAGATTCAACTACGATCCTTAAACATTTCTGATCACATTTTAATCACGTCTTCTCCCCCTCAAAAATAGCATATTGTGATATTTTTGATATCAACTGATTAAAGGAAAGCTTTTTGGAGAGATAGACGGATTTGGTTAAGCATGAAATTGGAACATTTTGTTTTTGATTTTTATACTCCCCCTTAAATAAAGCATATTTTTAAACATCGAGTTTAAAATCAATTTTACGAGTTTGGAGGGAGTTATCTTGAGCACAGAATAATGTGAAAGATTTTGAAAAATCTTGGTCATGTGCTCAAGGATTCTTTATTTTGTCTTTGAAATTACGAGTCCTGATCTGAAATAATCAGAAGTCATCATTGTAGCTCGGGTTTCGTACTGAAATATACGAAAGCCATAGTGAAGAAATTTTGAGAAACGACATGTTTAGGAAACATTTTAGTGAACTCTCGCTCAAGCATCTGTACATGTCCGTATCATTGTTGAATGACATTTCTAGATACGTACAAAATATTGATTATACGAGAGACATGTCGTGAGAAGAATATTTTTGGTTTTTTGATTTTATATTGTTTTTGTATTTTTGAAAATTTTCTATTTTAAAATTTTGTTTTTGTTGGTTTTTCAAATTTTGTATTTTGTTTTTTCAAAAATATTTACGGCGAAGCTATTTTGAAAATATATTTCAAGAAGATTCGAGAAGACGTTCTAGCTCCTCAGGAGTTAGGCGTCGCATGCCAATTCGTCGAACTAAATTGTCAAACCTTTCTTTTGGAAGGGCTTTAGTAAATAGATCGGCGAGTTGGTAATCTGTCTTCACGAAAAATAATTCAACAATACCCTCTTCTACGTGTTCTTTGATGAAGTGATAGCGGACTCTAATGTGCTTGGTCTTCGAGTGTTGTACTGGATTGCACGAGATGGCTATGGCACTTTTCGAATCACAATACAAAGGTATTCTGTCGAAAGTAAAGCCATAATCTGTGAGTTGTGTCTGTTGGATCGTGCCTTCCTGATAGATCTTTGAGCTTGGTAGACTGTCTATGTAATCACAAACAGCCTAAGAGAATCTCTATGAATGAAACTTATGCTTAGGCGGAATCTAAACACAAGAGTTAAGAAGAAAATAAATTATAAAACGTTGATCCTCTATGGATCTTTTATTAACTAATATTGTTTCGATGGAATCGATTACAAAACACAATGCCGCATGTTTCTTTTATACTACAAGAAACCCTAATGCTGGATCACTAAAAAAACGTGTAAAGAGATATACACTATCTCTTCCTAAAATAACTCTAACAAACATACTAAAAAAACGATAAGACCAGCAGTAACAAACACTGCCAGCAGGAACAATCAATGCTACCAGCAGAAACCATGACCAGGAGGAACTAACACTGCCAGCAGAAACCAAACTATACTAACAACAGCAATGAAAATAAAATATTATTCTAATAATTCCTAACAATCCTCCCCTAAACTTGAATTTGACTAGGTTAAGTTCAAGTTTCCAGATAGATCTTTGACGTCCAGGAATAGAGGATTGAACCAGCAGCATCAGAAAGTAACCAGCAGCAACACCATCTTTTAGCACAAGCTTCCAGCAACATATGTGGATCAGCAGCAACAGGAACATCTTCAATTCATAATCTGGTTACCCCTGATATGCAATGCACTTGAACTCCACAGCAACAAAGACATATTGTACATCAAAACATTTAAGTTTCATACTATTCTCATCACATCCAGGTGTGTAAACTCCTGTGAGAGGTGAATCATTGAAAATTAATGGATTTGATGTCTCTTTACCAATAGCCATCACTACTGGAGTAGCCAATGTTTAGGTGTGTAAGACCATGGTACATTGATAACCATATGATTTTTAGTAAATCATCAACTATAAACGGATTTGAGATGTCTTTACCTGTAGCCGTTTGCTCAGGACTAGCCAATTCTTAGGTTGAAGATAACCTTTGGTGAATTGATTACCAAATATGGTTTTCCACTGCCTTTACCACAAGCCATATACATGTGGGCTAGCCAATTCTTTGGAAACCCCAAAAGGAGTAAAATCCATGGTGAATTGAAAACCATTCAACTCTCAGTAATGAAACATGGGTGAGTTGAATACCCTATAGTTTTGAGCAAACTATTACAGCTGTCAACGGATTTGATAATCACACCAGAGCCGTACCCTCATGGTGAGTCAACTCTTTCTTGTCTGTTAGACATGGTGAGATGATTACCATTTGAGGTGTGGTTAAAAAACCAACACTGTACCTGCAAACAGAATATGCCAACAGCTAAAAATATACAAGTTAGTTTTTTTTTTTTTTTTTTTTTTTTTTTTTTAACTAATAAGAAAATGAAAAAGATAAAAAAATGTATAACAATAATATATATATATATATATATATATATATATATATATATATATATATATATATATATATATTTTTAATCAAGAGCAGCAGAATTCGAAGCAACCAGCAGAAATGGTGTTACCAGCAGGAACTGGAACACTGCCAGCAGAAACCACAGTACTACCAGCAGAAACAATTCAATCGTAGCAGCAGTATCCATGTGAGAGCAGCAGACAAATTAATGCAACAGCAGCAGCACACATTAATTCAGCCCCACAATCATAAAGCAATCAACCAACAGTAAACGACAAATAATGAATTGCATCAAACTGACCGACCAATTCAATTTGCATTGAATTAATAACAACCGACCAATCAATTCACTCTTCAAGCCCCACGTGATATTAGAAAGCAATATAGATTTGACCGAGCAATTGAATACGACAAAAACTTCAACTTGCAATTCCCACAAACCAATTTAATGAATTGAATAAAACAGCAAGCGACAATTCATGCATTTACCAGTCACAGTAGACTGGTCTCACATACAATACTCGCCCAATTAATTTCACATCATACGAAAAGTCAATCAACAGCAATAGACCCACAAAGATCAGTAATTGACCAATATAATATTCAATAGCAGCAACTACTCACTTAATAAAAGGAAGCGACAAATTCAACAGCTGCATTATTTTAGTTAGTGAACACAAACAAACTAAAAAAAATGTTAGTTAGCACAAAATATACAACAATAAGCCTCCCCTTAGGCTTATACCTCCCCTCAATCCCAGCTATTGTGTCTCCAAGAACAACCTGCTGAGGGCTTAACAGCAGTTTCCCATCTTTGCCCCCTCACATACATTGGGTCATAATACAGAAACCTATAATCATTCTAAAATAAAGAGCTTGTAGGTCTGTGAAAAGGTCTAGCAGCATTCCTTTTCCAACCAGCAGAATTAGTTCTACTAGCTGGAACTGGCTTACCAGCAGGAACAGTTGCGGGTCTAAAATGCCTACCAGCAGCAACAGGCGCTGGTCGTTTTGCATTACCAGCAGGAAATGCATTTGCTCTAGGGACAAATGGGGGTATATTCTCTACATTTTTCCATACTGATCTAGGTTTTTGTTGTTCAACACACACACCCATTCTACTCTCATGATAATTACAGTCTTTAATGAGATGAGAGTAACTACCACACACAAAACATGATTTCTTTCTAAAAGATTTGTTTTTGACCTGACTTTTCTTATTACAAATAAAATTATCACTACCACAATTAGAGACAAAATTGTTTTTAACAGAGTTAAGTGAAAAAGAAGTTGTTTTTGAAATAGATTCATCATCAGCCACTCTTGTGGATAAGTCATTAGGCCTGTGTGTGGCAGACTTATCACTTGAATCACATGAGATATAATCATCAGACTTGGGTTGAGAGGATTTGTCACTGTTAGAACAAGAGACAAAGTCTTTAGTTTCACAGTCTGAAGTAGGCAAGTCAATGGACTTTTTGCCATAGGTCATGTGTGATTCATCAAAGTCTGTTTTAGAATAGGTAGAGGTAGGCATAAAAATTCCTCTTTTAGGTGGAGGAACAGCATTCATTCCTCCTTCTTTGACATACTTAACAGGAATTTGGTAATCTACCTCCTTAGGGGTAGGGTCAAATATACTTGGGTCACTAGGGTCATATACATCATCAGGCCCAACATCATACCCCAACCCTCTCTTACATCTTACAGACTGAGTACTGTTATTTAGTTTGACTAGGTTTTTAGCTGATTCTTGCCATGCATTATGTCTAGCCAATTCAGTATCTAACTTAGTCTGTAATTCCTGTTTTTCTAACACCACCTTAGCATTTACTCTCTCAGAATGTTTTAGACAGTTAGTGGTGTTCTCTAAGTCTCTCTCCAAAACCCTTATCTTTTCCTCATATGCTAACTGATTAGATTGGTACCAAGCCTTTTGTTTTTCTAAAGTTTTAACAGCCTTTTCATAAGCTTGAACTTTAACAAACAATTCTTTATATTGAGGCTCTATATCATCAAACTCTCTCTTAAGTGCAGCATATTTAATTTCACAACCAAAGGGACAATTTTGTACCTGTGATGGGGAGCCCATCAAACCAAATTCTCCAGCCACTTGTGTCTGAGCACCATATTCATCAATCATCCCATAGACCTTTGTAGCTCCTCTTACTGCATCAGCTACCTCATGTTGTTCCCTATCCTTTGCTTCATTAACCATACTGTGAGTTTGATTGACACATTCTTCATCAAATTTAGCATGTCCTGTCTAGTCTCTCCTCGAGTCAAAAGGTAGCAAGGCTCTAATCTTCATGGAAAATGTCACAAAAGAATCATCTGATCCGAATGAAGTCATTGTATGAGGGTTTAAGAGATTTGTTTCAAAGGGTTTGTCTGATTCCACCAGGCTTAACAAATGTCAGACAAGAATTAATTCAACTTGACTGATCAGACCTACGACCAACCACAAATAAATGTCTCCAATCGACCAATAGCAAATCAATTCAAGTCAATAGTGATTCATTAATTTAGCTCCACAATCGACCAAAAACCACAAGCAACAAATAATATGAGTACTGTACGAGGTAACATCAACAGAAGCAGCCAATTAATTTGCACTTGCACATGATCAATTAATTCCAACACTGAACATGTACGAGATAAAAAGAATAACTCACATTTACTTCCACGTGGGTATCTCAGATCAGTCCGAGATTAATGCCAAAATTAATTGACCACCGATCAATTTATTTGCAGCCCCAATTAATTAAAACATGCGACAAACCCCTTTTATTTCAATTCACCGATTAATGAATCTTCAACCAATCAGATACAAACTCACCAACCCACTGAATAACATAATAATTCGATCCTTGATTTAACAGTATCTTGTCGCCACAATTGAATTTTATAAAAATAATACTTCACGATCGGTAAAAGATTCAATATCAAAAAACAATAACGATTACCTCTTTATTTTTCCAGATCTGCTCCGAATCTGCTACTAACTTTTTTGAAACCGCTCTTCTTTCACAGAGTCTCTAACCAGGCTCTGATACCACTTGTTGGATCGTGCCTTCCTGATAGATCTTTGAGCTTGGTAGACTGTCTATGTAATCACAAACAGCCTAAGAGAATCTCTATGAATGAAACTTATGCTTAGGCGGAATCTAAACACAAGAGTTAAGAAGAAAATAAATTATAAAACGTTGATCCTCTATGGATCTTTTATTAACTAATATTGTTTCAATGGAATCGATTACAAAACACAATGCCGCATGTTTCTTTTATACTACAAGAAACCCTAATGCTGCATCACTAAGAAAACGTGTAAAGAGATATACACTATCTCTTCCTAAAATAACTCTAACAAACATACTAAAAATACGATAAGACCAGCAGTAACAAACACTGCCAGCAGGAACAATCAATGCTACCAGCAGGAACCATGACCAGCAGAAACTAACACTGCCAGCAGAAACCAAACTATACTAACAGCAGCAATGAAAATAAAATATTATTCTAATAATTCCTAACAGTGTCCTCATCCATAGAACTTGGGCACAACACGCAGATAGAGACACATACTCGGCTTCTGCGGTTGATAATGCAGTACAATCTTGTTTCCTTGATGACCCGCCTACTAGCTTTTCACCCAAAAATTGTGCTCCACCTGATGTACTTTTTGCTGTAACTTGGCAACCTGCATGGTCGGCATCTGAAAATGCTATTAGTTTAAACTCAGAATCCTTCGGATACCAAAGTCCCATGTTAACGGTTCTTCGTAGGTGCCGAAAGATCCGTTTGACCTCTTGGAGGTGAAGTTTGGTAGGCCTTGCCTGAAACCGTGCTAATAAGCAAACAACAAAATGAATATCAGGTCGACTAGCAGTAAGGTACATGAGAGAACCAATCATGCTCCGATATTTCTTCGGATCGATGGGTTTCCCAAATAAATTAGCACCGATTTTTTGTGAAGTGACCATTGGTGTACCAACAGAGTCACAATTTTCCATACCATGTTTTTTCAAAATCTCAATTGTATATTTAGCTTGATTAATAAAAATACCACGAGGGGATTGGTGTATTTGTAAACCAAGAAAGAATTTTAGTTCCCCCATCATGGACATTTCAAATTTGCTTTTCATGAGATTTTCAAAATGTTTGGAATGTTTCGGATTAGTGGACCCAAAAATAATGTCGTCCACGTAAATCTGAATAATCAAAATGTCATCTTTGTATTTTCTTGTAAACAAGGTGGAATCAACTGTTCCTTTGGTGAAATTGTTTTTGATCAGGAAGGATGATAGTTCTTCATACCACGCCCTTGGAGCTTGTTTTAAAACATAAATGGCTTTCTTTAGCTTGTAGACATAGTCTGGATGTTCTTTGTCAAGGAATCCATCTGGCTGACTCACATAGACTTCTTCTTTCAGAGTTCCATTCAAGAATGCCGTCTTGATGTCCATCTGATAGACTATGATGTTTTTGTGAGCTGCATAGGCCAAGAAAATCCTGACTACCTCAAGTCTTGCTACTGGCGCGAATGATTCTTCGAAATCTATCCCTTCTTCCTATCTAAATCCTTTAGCCACTAGACGAGCTTTGTTGCGAATGACAGTCATTTCTTCATCCTTTTTTTTCTTCCATTAACCATTTGAGATCAATGACAAGTTTGTCAGTTTCTCTTGGAACTAATTCCCATGTATCATGTAACTAGTATTGAAGAAGTTCTTCCTGCATCGCTTCAATCCATGCATTGTCTGCCATCGTCTCCCGAATGTTCTTTGGTTCTTTTAGGCTAACTGAGCAAACGTAGATGCACATGTCAGGATCGGTGGCGAGTTGTCTTCTCGTTTGCACTAGCCTTGAAGGTTCACCAATAACGTGTTATATTGGATGGTCTTTAGTCCACTGTTGTGTAGAAGGGTACCTTGGGTTTAACGAATGTGTGTTAGATGGTTCATGTAACCTTAAAGATGATTCAGCTGAGTCCGTTGCAAACGGGTTTTCGAACACTTCTTCTTCTAACACTGCAATGTTTTGATTTTGTGTTTGTTCTTCTTGAAATGGTGTGTTTTGATGTTGCTCATCAACTCTTGGTAGAACAATTTCAATTACTGGAGTTGCTGGAGTAGATGTTGATGATGTGGAGGGAGTTGGTGCGTCAGCTTTGATTGTTGTTGATGCATCTTGTGGTGGTGGTGGTGGTTGATGTTGTTGAGCGGGTGCAGCGGAATGTTGTTGTGATGCATTTGTCGAAGTTCCACCATAGTATTCATCAAACATAAACTCGAAGAAATTTTCCAGTTCTTGTTCTGTAGGTTTTTCATTGTTAATGGATTGAGCTCCTTGAGGTACGAGTCCTGAACTAATATGTCCAGAAGTCTGCGGGTTTGGTGCGGGTCCTAATCTGTTTTGATTAGAAGCCATCAGGTTAAGCGCGGGTTCTAGAGCGAGTCTCTCAGAAGTCATTTGTGAAATCTCGTCAAACTTCACATTCATCATCTCCATTATCCTTTTAGTCCTTCTATTATACACCCTGAATGCCCTCGAGGTTTCTGAGTATCCAATGAAGATTCCAATATCACCCTTAGCTTTCAGTTTCCCTAGATCTTCTCTGTCGTTCGTTGGATAGCACAAAGCGCCAAACACGTGAAGGTAAGAGATATCGGGTTTTCTGTTATTCACTAGATCATATGGGGTTTTATTGAATCTTGGATGGATTAGGGAACGGTTCTGAGTGAAACAAGCAGTGGCAACAACATCAGCCCATAAGAATAACGGTGCACTAGAATAAATCAGCATTGTGCGAGCAGCTTCTACAAGAGTTCTATTTCTTCTTTCAACTAACCCATTCTGCTGTGGAGTTCTAACAACAGATGTCTGATGTGTGATTCCAGCATCTTCAAAATAAGTTCTTAACTCCTGATTTGTGAATTCTGTGCCATTGTATGTTCTTACAATCCTTACTGGAGCTTGAAGTAGAAATTGAATGCGCTTCAGAAAGGTGATGATGATGCCTGGTGCTTCGTCTTTTGATATCAGAAACTTTATCCATGTATATCTTGAATAATCATCGACGATAACAAGAATATACTTTTTCCCATTTATGCTTTCAACTCTCATTGGGCCACATAAGTCTATGTGCAACATATGTAACTTTGCTTCTGAACTGGGTACGGTTTTAGGTTTATATGTTGCCCTTTTGCTTTTTCCTTGTTCGCATGATGGACATAAGTGATCCTTGGTGTATTTGAACTTAGGAAGTCCGTTGACGATGTTGTCTTTGGCTAATTTGTTAATGGTGTCGAAATTGAGATGGGATAATCTTCTATGCCACAGCCAGGACTTTGTTTCGCATGCTCTTGTCATAAGAAAAATTGGTGATGAAGAGGCCATTTGGTTGATGTCGATAGCATATAGGTTGGTGCCACGATTCCCAGTTAAGAGATCAACGCCAACCAAATTTCTAACAAAGCAAGTGTTTCTTCTAAATGCAACCTCTAAATCTGCATCACAAAACTGCCCAACTGAAAACTAGTTGTGTCCCAACCCTTCGACGTAGTAAACTCGAGTGATTAAATAATTCCCAAATTGAAGATCTCCATAACCCAGAATAGCTGCTACATGATCATTTCCAAATCATACAGTTCCCATGAATTTCCAGACGAAATTGATCAGCAGCTTTAGATTCCCGGTCATGTGCTTGGAGCAACCCGAGTCGACGATCCAAAGACATATTTCGATAACCTGCGAAGAACAGAAGAGTTTATATTTGGAAACCATTTGACATTTGGTTCCATGGGGTTAAGTGTAACATCCAAATTACACTCATCGAAAGTTTCTACTGGATCAATTTGAACAGCTGTCAATTTGCCATTCTCAAGTGTGAACTCTCTACCTGTTGGTTTCCATGTACAATACTTAAGATAGTTCATAGGCAATTGACTAGTGGTTGACCTACATCCTGCAATTAGTCTTTTTATATATCTAGATCTAGCATTAGTTCCTTGAGGAACATTCTTCTTTGCAGGCGTAACATTCACATGCTTAAAAACATTATCATCACACACATCATTAGATAAACATTTCTTGCACATTAAACAACCAGATTCATTACATGCATTAGAAACAATACTTTTGACATTACATTCAGATGATATATGTCTCTTATTATACTTCTTCAACTTTATTCTGGCATCTACTCTTAGAGACAGGCGAGACTCTATTGTTCCTTGTATTGCTCCTAGGCTGTAGTCTGCTGCTCCTAGAGGTGCTTTCTAATCCTGTAGAAGGTAAGGCACACACATTAGAATTTATATTGTTGTCCTGAGAAGTTGTTTTAGCATTCCTAGACTCTTTAGGATTATCTTTTACGCTCTTGTCTATTGATCTATATGTTTGAGATGTTGAGGCAGACGCAATAGTGGGACTAATCCTATAAAGACCAGGTGCTATCACATTTGATGTTTCGACAACTGTTTTTCCTTTTTCTTTTTTATTTTGCTTGGGCAAAGGTGTTGGAGTGACTGGTTTTATCAAATCATTTTTCACATCGACTTTTGGAACAAATTGAGAAATCAACATTTTTGGTTTAACAACCGGTTTGTTCGAAGTCGATGGTTTTGCAAACTTAGTTTCCACACCCTTCCCTTTTTGACTTTCCAGCTGAGACCTGAAAAGATCATTTTGCCCTTTCATGTCCTTGTAGGCATGCTCATACGATAGTTTGTCATACTTGCATTCCTCGGTTTTTCGATCAAGTTGTTTAAAATATGATACGTTTTCTTTTTCAAGTTTAGTAAGAGCATTTTCATTTTTTGAAACAATTGCAGAGGTCTCAGCTCGCAGTCTTTCATCGTCTTCAACAGAATATGTTTGTAAAATGATGGACATAATATCGGTCGACACAACTGCTTCGAAGAGAGAGTCATTAAGGTTTTCCAAAACTTTGATGTGTTCAATGTTGTCATTAGCTTCCTTTACCAGGGATTTGTGGTCCTTGACAAAGTCGGCTGTTTCTTTCAAAAATGCTTGTTCAAAATGAATTACTCTCGCATGAATTGCATTTAGTGGAGTAGTAATTTCTGTTTCAAACACCTTTTTCATTTCTGCATGAAAATTTGAATGCCAGTTGTTGATACTTATAGTTGTTTTGGATGCAACAATATTTTGAAGTGTTTCAATTCTCTTTTTAAGATCATCCAAATATCCTCTAGCAGCACTTGTGTTAAAATGGTTGTTTGAGGACATTTTTTCCAAGTTTGAAAGATTTTGAGAAACAACTTTTTGTTTTGCAACTGGTGACGTAACAACTGGTTTTTTGGAAAACTTTGGCGTTTGCTTTTGTTGAACAAAATTAACTACAGAGAGTATGTTAAGTTTTTTATAATCAATTGGTTTTATCTCTGGGTTCTTTTATTTCATTTTATTTTGAGTCTCTTCAGCAAGCTCAATTGTTTCATCAGAACCCCGAACAGCGGGAGGATCATGTTTAGCATATATCACATTACCATTGTACAAAACATTCTGTTTTTTCTGAGCTTTCTTGAGAGTATAAGGGTTTTCACAACCGATAGCCATTTTCTTCATTGTGTGCAAAAGCGGGTTTGGATCTTTAATTAGCATATGATTTGTTTGAGCAGAATGACCCGTTTTCACAAGCAAATCTTTCAACATTTTGATTGTTTCTTGTTTCTCAATGATTTCATCAAGAAGATCATTTTCTCTTTTTGAAAAATCTGCTTTCAACTGTTTCTTTTCTTTTTCAAGATCAGAACAAGTTGATGTTTGTTTAGAAAGTTGGTTTTTCAAATCATAAATTTTCGTGTTTAAGGATTTTATTTTCATGTTTAAGTTAACATCAAGTGTGTCAAACTTGATTTGCAATTGTTTTTTCTCTTAAAACAGAATTTTGATAACCAGTTTCTAATTCTGACTGTCGTGTTTTATGAAACTCAAAAGCTTTTTCGTTTTCCTTATACCTCTCAAGCTCAGCGGTCATTTTCTCATTCGCGGCCTTAACTTCGCGATTGATCTTTTTAACTTTCTCAATCCCAATACTACAATTATTCAATAATGATTCAAAGAGAGCACGTGTTTCCTGATCATTCTCAGCATGTTGTGACTCTAAGCCTCCATTATGATTCATATCTGGAGTTGCTAAATCAATATTGCTACTTCTTGGCGTGTCCATGTATGTATCATAAGTGGGTGCTAGAATCTCAGAATGTTGTTCCTCATGAGGCGACATATCAAATATTTCATTATTGTGCATGTAGTGAATGATGGTACCTCAGAGACTGCATTGGTGTCATAAACAGGAGGTGCATCAGAATTCGTGTCATGCTTAGCCTCCTGAAGATTTGCCATGAATATGCAGTGTGCATCGATGTCTTCGATGTCTTCCATATCATCTATAAGTGCCATAAAATTATTTTCTTCTGCATTCAACTAAAACCCTGCCATTTCCTTTTGTGATAACAGCAATGCTTTCTGCAGATATGATGGATCTTTCTTTTTCGGCTTGGTGGGACAGTTCCTTGACATGTGACCGACACCCTGACAGTTAAAACACTTTATCGGATTACCTTAATTCATATTCCCAAAATTCCCAGCAACTGGAGCAGCAACATTCCCAATTTGATTACCCACTGTCTGATTCCCAATATTCTGACCCCTCTGATTTCCAACAACTTGGCCCATCTGATTCCCTGCATACTGACCCATTTGATTTCCTACATACTGCCCTGCATTCTGATTACCCATCTGAAATCTAGGAGCATATCCCTGCTGATTCCCCATAACTCCAACCATTTGTCCTTGTTGACCCATATTGAAACTCGGCTGTGCAATCTGCCTGTTGCGAGTGTTCGATGAAATTCTTTGGTTGTTGTTAGTTGGTGTAGAATAGCGTCCTTGGAATGCCTTTGTTAAGTAAGCAAATGCTTGTGTCAAAGCAGCAGTAGACTCATCGTTGTCAGTGAACTCTGGTTCTTGGAATTGTAGATATTGTTGTTGTTGTGGGTAGAATTGTTGTTGTGGTATGACAGCAGTTTGTTGTTGTGGAACATATTGTTGTTGCATGTAGTTGTGAGTGGAGGATGATGATGGCTGTGTATTCACTGGTACAGGTGATGGTGTTTGAGCAATTAATGCAAGAGGATCATGATTCTTTGCTAATCTTTCTTTCCTTACTTCATTAGCCTCAGCTTGGTTTTGCTTCAGAAAATCATAGAGCTGATCATAATTCACTTGATGTAGATCCTTAGTTTGGTTGACAATAGTGACATATCGTCCCCATTCTTATTGAAGGTTGTTGATGAACTTGATGTTACTCACGATTTGTCTTTGTGTCAACTTGTTTCTGATTAGCTCATTCATTAGAGTGCAAAACCTGGTATAGTAGGATTCAATGGATTCTCCTGGAGTGGATGTAAACTTTTCCAATTCAATTAGAAGCTTGTTTTCAACATCTTGTTGCCCAATTTCTATGCCATGACATAGCCTTCTAACTCGTTCTCACATGTCATATGCAGTTTCACAACTGTCGACAGCAGCAAAGATCTCCTGGTAATCCTAGTTGGATTAAGTGCATTGCCATATCATCAGCTGCAATCTGCTTCCTGTCTTCTTCTGTGTATTCTGCTTCTGATTGTTCACGAAAGAATGGTGGGATAGGAGGTGTTGCATTTGGTTCTCCAGGGTCCTGAATTTGACGAGGCTTAAAGGGTCCATTCTTAATAGATTGAAGCAGGAGTTTACCATCAGGCTTGGTTTTGATGTAACGAAGCATACGACTTGTCCATGAAAGATATCCACCTTTTTCAAGCATAGGAGGACGGTTTTCCGCACCGGCTGCATGAATGTCTTGCTGAGTTGCCATTGATGAAGTTGTGTATGATAAAGTTGATCTTGGATCGGTTCAACGATATAGGAGTTGTGTTTGTTGTTGGTTAAGGTTCAAGAGTTATGTTCGTTTGAAGTTTTGTCCTTTCTCGAAGTTTGCTTAGTTGAAGGATTTCTAATTGAAGGATTTCTAAGTTGAAGGATTTCTAAGTGGAAGGATTTCTAAGTTGGAGGATTGTTACTCGAAAATTTCTATCCTTACTCGAAAATATTCTTCCTTACTCGGAAAATTATCCTTACTCGCAACAATCTTCTTACTTGGAAAACAATTCCTTACTTGGAGCTTTCTATCTTACTCAACAATAATTTCCTTACTCGGAAATTCAAGCTTACTCGAAGTTTTAAAAATCCTTACTCGGAATAAGAATACTTACTCGGAAAATTATGTTTGCTCGAAGTAAACTAACCCTAACTCGAAGACACCTGCTTACTTGAAGAAATGAAAGACCTAACTTAGAAATACTTCTTCTAACTCGAAGAAGCTTAAGAACTAACTCGGAGATACTTCTTCTAACTCGAAGAAACTAAAAAACTTACTCGGAAAAACCTTCTAGCTCGAAGGAATTTAAGCCCTAACTCAAAAGTTTTCTTCTTGCTCGAAGAAACTTAGGATCTTACTCGAAAAATACCCTTCTAACTCGAAGGAATGCACTTTGTACTCGATGAACAGTAACAGAAAATCCACAAAACACACACCTAGATCATTGTTTAGCTATTGATACCACTTGCAAGGCTTAAGATCAATCTTATCACACACTACAACAATCACGTAAGGTGGTACAAGAGATAGAGTGAGGCGTTAGTATCTAGTGAGAGAAACTAGAAAGAGAAAGTTTATTCATAATACACACACTACACACTCAAGCACACACTCATCCTCTCTTAAAAATGAGGTGGTGAGTGCTATTTATAGTTTACTACAAATAAGTCTTGGGCTTTCTATGGGCTTGATTATGGATTAAGTATAACATAACTCTTAACATATTAGATTAGTCCACGAGCCCTTTGACTATCCTATTCCATAAACAACGACACATTACAAAAATATAAAAACGTAAATGACCATCACTTTCTAATAAAGCTAACAATTATCGTGTTATCGAATAAGTCAAGTAAGTGATTATGCCATAACCACTATTTGTCACATTCAATGCATGAGAAAATTTCAATATATTTCTCATATTTGTCATATATCTAATAAACCAATTATGCACATTCATTTTTGTATCAAAACAAAAAAAATAAACTTTCACTTTTTTTTTTAAATTAAATATATCGCAAACCGTTTATTGTTATGCGAAAAAAATTATACCGTCGCGACGAGAATTAAATTATCTTTCTATAGATATGCACTTCTATATACTTTCAACGATTTTTTTTTTCAAAATTTCCGCCCAGAAAAATCACATGTGATTTAATTTTTACAAATCATATGTGATTTTAACAAATCACATGTAATTTTAACAAATCACATAAGATTTTTACAAATCACATGTGGATTTTACCGTTTGCAAGATATGTTGTTTTGAAAGATAATTTAATTCTCGTCGTCATGGTGTATTTTTTGTAGATTGAAGATTTACCGTTTGCAAGATATGTTGTTTTAAAAAAATTGTGGAAAATATTTTTTTATTAATTTTGAAAAAAAATGAATTGCTAAGATTGATTTATTATATCTATGACAAATATAATATCTATATTGATCTCAACTCTTCAATGCATAAGGTACGGAGAAAAAAGTGACATGTTAGTGTATATCATTGTCATGTACTCCGTATTGAAGGTGCCGTTTGGTTTAAAGGTTTAGACCAAATGGAATGACAATGACAATCATTGTTATTGTTTGGTTGAAGTTTTGTAATTAAATAATATTAAATCTATGATTCTATATCTATAAATTGATACCAGGGAGGGAGGGTCTCTTTGAGCATTGATTCACGTGGGACTTATGTACTTTTTCTTTATAATCACTATTTTGTGGGTCCTATGAATTTTTAACTAATTATCTTATGTGTTTATTTTTGTGTATTCCTTTACCAGATTTTTGATCCAAACAATAACTATGAAATGATACACTTTTAGTCATATCCATTGTCATTTTACCCCTATTTCATACCTATTTCCATTGTGATTCATGACAACAAACCAAACGGACCCTAAGTTCTTAATTATTATTTTTATGTGTTAAACTTAAAACCTTCGCATGAATAGTAAATCGTGGGTGTACATGCATGTTAAGAGCATGTGATATGGACAAACTATGTCCAATATTAGGAAAATGATATTTATTCCTACTATTTGTGCTTACAAATCTTCCTACTTGCAAGATTGTGACAAGTGGAAAGATCAATGACATACATCAAGAGAGAGAGAGTTAGTGCATGACACATGTTGTATAATTGTATGGGTAGGAAGATGAGTAGGAGGATTATGTAGGAGGATATAACAATCCTCCCAATATTATGTATGGCGTTCTTAGTTTATGTTACCACACTCCGTTTAAAGATATGGCAAATGATGTTGAGTGTAATGGTCATAATAATTTAAACCTATTATCATTATTTTGGTATTAACTCTCTTCATCAAACCAATCAGCATTACTTCAATTGCTGGAAACGTTAGTACCGGTAAAGATGCAAAAAAGGCTGTGAAAGAGAGTGATAGTGATGTTGAGAATGTTACGATGAGACTACACAACTCATGGCTAGTGAATGTGCAAAAATGATGCAATTTTATTTGAGGATGCAGATTATGACAGTTATAACCTTGATGGTTTAACAAAAGAACAACTGGAATTTTGTGACGCAATAAATATTAATCTTTGAGGTCAATTTAGATGATAGTTTTATATTTGGTGTCTTTATGAGTCAATTGTAAGCTAGCATTTAGTGGTTTATTTCCTTTAATAGGAGTAGTTATATCTTGTTATGTATGCTTTACCGCCTATGTAGCAGGCTGAGATGTGGGATTTACTTACATCCGATGTACTTAACTGTTTTTTAAAGTATTATATTCACCGGGTTAAAACCCTTTTCCTAAGAATAACCAATCATCAAATATCTGTAATAGTTGCATCAAACTAAGTACATAAACATACTTTACTTAAATACGAATATACCTCAAAATATACTACACATACAAACAAACCCAAAAATAGCACTTTAATTGGTGGTTTCACCACCAAAACGGTGACAAATTTTGAAAACTAAAATATTAAAGCAATAATAAATTATTGATAGAAGACATATATCTATAACCAAGCGAAAATAGATCTTTAAACAACAGCAACAAAAGCATAAACTAGCAACAAAATAAAAACATTTAAGCAAACATAATTTTGTCGTTGAAGACATCTAACAAAAAGCGAAGACAAATCTTTAAACTGCAGCATCGAAAGCAAGACAAGTAAAGCAAAAACAATTAAGGTAAAATAAATTGGGCAGCAGGTTGCCATGGGTTCGGCTGGCTAATGATAGTGATTTTGGTTGGAATTTATGTAGAATTGAAAAACGAAGAGAATGACGCTAATGATAGTTTACTCGAGACGGTTTGAAAGTTATTCCCAAAACAGTACGCAGTTAGGGTTTTGGCCGAATATTTTCTTTTTTTCTCAAACAAAAGGAATAACGATTGTGGTAGGGTTTGACAGGGTAACCTAGAGGAGGAATCTCAACATAGCCACCTAAGTTTGAGGATCAAACCCGCTCCGTTACCATGTTATACAATGAGAACCCGTAGGTTTTATGTTTTATTAATGAGTCACTTATAGATTATAAAGCTGGATAAACCCTAAAATTTAACAGACAGGCTCATGCCCACTAGCATAATATATTATCTAATAGTTTGTGCATTCTTCCTTGCTTATTCAAATCAAGTGTGTGTTTTTTTTAACCATAAAAGATTAAGTCAATCCTCTAATTAATGTACAAGGCATTAATATGAAACCTTCCTTATGATGAGTCCATCATCTGACATGAAACCTTCCTTATGATGAAATTCCCCCATCACAACACTGCAGTTGAACCACATCATCTACGGTTCACTAATATCTACATGTTTTCCAACATCAATGTACAAGGCCATATTATTGGTAATGCTCAACTTATAATCGGTAACTCTGCGGCTAAAAATACGTGAGCCTATTGAGGGCACACACGTATACACCGAGAGTATGCTTTTAATTAGTGTAATTAATATATTTATTGTAAATGTGTTAATTTATTCATCAATAGTTCACGAAATGATTTAAAGGTCGTTAGTTATATCGTTAGACGCTAAAATAACTAATAAGCTTTTATAATTAATTAGTAATAGACTAGTTAATTAATGTTAAACCCAAACAAAACCATGAGCCCATATAGGACCCAAGGGTCGGCCGAATAAGGGTGTTTGAGAGGGATTATGAGTTTGCTTGGAGGTTAAGTTAGGTTTATGCTATATAATGAACCTTTTGGTTCATTATTTGCATCCCTTGATAACCTAAACTCAAAACAAAACTCTCCCCTCCTACTCGAAGCAAAAGTCAACCGAATCCATACCCTAAACCCTTAGGTATTTTCGGCAAAAGATCAAACAACACAAAACCGTGGGTTTCATTGTGTTCTTCGTGAGCTTGAACTAGCATTCAAGCATACTTCATTGACGTATTGTGTATGCAACCTTAGAGGCAACTTCCTTTAGCTACTTAGTGTGTTTCTATGATACAAGATACAAGAAACAAGATACGAGCTTGGTTAATTGAACAAAACCAAGAGGTTAGTAAATATTTATATGTTAACTTATGTGCATCAAATGAGATTCCTTGGAGACGTTATCCGCTGCGTATAGTCGATTATAATTAGTAATATGTTTATGAAATCCCAACACATATGTCTTGTACATTGATGTTTGAAAGCTTTTTGCACAACTTAATTACTCGGTTTTTATACAAAGTGAATGGATACATTTTTCATTCGCAAAATGATATTTGTTGTTTTTATGAGGAAATAAAGGTTTTGCTAATGCTGAAAAAAGCAGGTAAATATCGAAATAGGTGTCATTAGATAAGGATAAACACAATAAAATCTGGAAAGTATAACTGATATGCCTAAATTTGTGTATGAGCATCGTGTTGATAACAATAGAGTCATAGAAAGACTCATTTTTTAAAAAAACTAATACCTCCGTCCCATATTAAGTGTCCACTTTGACTTTTTGTAGTCTTTCTTGTTCAACTTTGACCTTAAATTCTATTATTTGTGTTATATAATACTTGATGCAATAATATATGAATGGATTGGGTTTTTAAATATATTTTCATTGGTATAACTTTTATCGAGTATTTTTTAGCACAAATAAAAGTATTTACGGTCAAAGTTGAATAAGAAATACTAAAAAATCAAAGTGGGTACTTAATATGGGACGGAGGGAGTAATAAATTATTGTTACATCTGTTAGTCACATAAGTAGTTATATTTTTTATGTCTTCCAATCATTTTTTTAATGATATAACTTTAACGAGCTGGGTAGCCCGCGCGTTGCGGCGGGGTGTTTAGATAACTAGTTTTTTGTTGTACGATTTGTGTTTTACGTTTTTCTATTTTGATTTTTGTTTGTATTTTAAAATTATATAAGTATAAAAAAAAAGAAAAAATGTATAGTAATTAATTTTAAAATGGTTATTGGGCTTTTGGTGTTAGTGGGCTTGAGGACTAATAAGGTGTGGGTAACCTATGGCCCGTATTAGGTTTGGGGATAAAGTTAATTTGCAATTAGGGTTTTCTATCAAAGGAGTTTCGTTTTATCATTGAAACGGAATGGCTCCAAAGTTCCCTAGATGTCTAAAGATTGCAAATCAAATTGGTGATAGACGAATCGAGAGGGTTTTGCATGCTGTTTTTTCTCGGGAGAAGAAGGCGTATCTTTGTGATGAAAGGGAGTATAAGGCTAGGATTGAGTATAGACATGGAATTATCATGGAGTTGAAGAAGCTTGGGGTTGATCCTGTGTTCGATGATTGTTTGTCAAATTTGAAGGCTGCTGAAAGGGATGACTTTGATGAAATAGGGTGGCTTATTCAGAGAAGCTATGCTGCTTCTTTACGTGCTGCTGACAAACAAAGGGTGGCAAAGAAACTAAGGAAGTTCAAATAAGGTTATTTCTATGTTTTCTTTTTCTTTGTTTAAATATGTGTAAGTTTAGCAGTCTTTTGTACTAATTAGTAGTTGGGGTAGAATGATGTAGGTAATGCATGCTATGTGTGGTGAAGGTATGAAATTTCCATTCTTGATGGAATGTGTCTGATGTTTTTGTAAATATTAATAAAAGTATGGTTTTCTATCAGTGTAGCAAAATTACAGTGTAGCTATTGTTTGTTGTTGTTAAGTTAAAGTTGTGGCTGAGGTGCATCTGGAATTCAAATGAACATGTGTAATATGGAATTATCATGGCTTTTTTAAAAACAGAATATTGCAGTGCTTTTAGGGTATATCTGCTTTTGAAAAAGTCTGAGCTAGATCCTTTTGTTTTTTGTAGCCAGTATAGACCTATGTTACTTTGAATCTTTTGTTTAAAATAAGACTGTCTAATGTACAGGCTGCATGTGGTATATGTAAAACTTGTGGTTGGGATGTATCCAGTACTCGAGTGTCCACTGTTCCAATGTTGTTGGTGTTACTGTTTGTAGTTAGTTTTTTTTTTCTATATAAGTAGTGTACATTTTGTGTTTATATTCTTCACTTCTATTTTTCAAATTTTCTTTAAAAATTAGATAAAAAAAGAAGAAGAAATAAATAAAAAAATGGTCTCTACTCCAAACTTTGATTTGCTGAAAGCAATTTGTGGGTCTAATGAGGCCAAAGACTGTTTCAAATTTCTCTTTGTGCAAGAAGAGACTGAAATCGAGGGTTTTATAAATAAGGTTGATGAATGGTGTGTTGGTTTGCGCGAGAAAATCAGAAAGTTTGGTGAGTTGATTCAGGAAGGTCAAATTTTTAGTCATTTTGATGTGGCAGCTTGGGATGGGATGGAGTGCCTGGTGGAAGCGTGATGAGTGTCTAAATACTCATCATTTCTGTCACATTTTATCTGCAAAAACATTTAAAAACATGCAGATATGCTTCAAAATACTGAAAATATCATAAAATGTGTTTTTATATGACTCAGGAACAAAAAGATTGAAAACAAGTGAAAAACGAACAAAGTTTGCATAATTGTCACTTTCAGTCCCTGAAGTTTCACAAATTGGCAGATTTAGTCCCTGAAGGTTTAAAATGAAAGAAAAGTCAACTTTAGTCCTTGGAATATCAAACATATTCACTTTTAGTCCCTGGATGAAAGTTTTCTAAAAATGACAACTTTTACCCCTCAAGTTTCAAAATTGGCAAATCTAGTCCTCTGGTTTTAAAAATTATAATTTATCAAATAAAACCCTTGTGCTATTTATAATTGGCAAAATAGACCCTTTTGATAACTTTTGGGATATTACAGTTTCAACCCTTCATCTTTCATAAAATTACAAAATGGTCCTTGTGCTAAAACTAACCAACCGGACCCTAAACTAAAATTAAAACCCACTTATTAAAACTAAACCTAACCCACTACCCTTTTACCCCAACCCAACCCAGTTATTATATACCCAAAGCCCAAGCCCAATCATAAACCAACCCCACTACTAGAAAATCTGGCATCAGCAACGAATGTTTGCATCGCTATTCCGTCACTAAAGCCCTTCAACGATGGAATGGTGACAGATATATTTCGTCACAAAAAAGGGCCTCGCAAAATTTTAGCAACAAGTTTAGCGACAAAAGTTTTAGAGCTTCAGCGACGGATTGTCGGTCTCTAGCCCCTCGCTAGAGCCTTTATAAAGTCACCTAAACTAAATTTGATTCAACCATCAAGTGACGGCGTAGCGACAAACTTTTTTGTCGCTAACAGTAACGACAAAGCAGTCACTAATCCATTTCTAATAATCGGCCAACCATTTTGTTGTTATTCCGTCGCTACTAGAGACGGATGTATTTGTCGTTGATCCGCCACTAAAAGTATTGTCTCAAAACCGTCACTAACAATTTGTTGCTTAAATCAACACCATTTCATAGCATGTTTGATCAAATCCATCTCTAATTTGTCACGATTTAGAAATATTTTAAGGATAAAATATGTCGCTAATCAGTCAATAAACGAAACAATTTATTTGCTAATTCAAGATGTTACACAAACGGATACCACACCGATAATAGTCACGAAATCCATAACCAAATCAAATAACAAACAGATCCAAATCAAATAACAACCAAATTCGAAAGAAAACAAACATCAGATCTTCGACAACATAAAAGGAAATCTAAACCAAAGATTCTCTCTTACATAAAAGTTAAGAGGACCTATAAAGCTCTTGAAAGTGTAATGGTTGATGTTTAAGATGTACTGCCACTTGCATTACCTTGCTTTGTTTTTGTTTTGCGGGTAACACGACTCTTGATACCATACTCAACAAGCATATCTTGAATTTCTTCACGCATTTCTTCCTTGAGCTTTTCACGCATTTCTTCTTTTAGCTCTTCGTGCATTTCTTCTTTGAGCTCATTCTTCATTTGTTCCTTGAGCTCGACTTTCATTTCTTCCTTCAATTCTTCCTTTAACTCTCCACGAACGCTATCAATATAGTTCTTGAACATAACAAATTCAAATATTAGTTTTTTTTAAATAGCTAAATGCAACTTGAGTGGGTCTTTTGTGTAAAGTGAGTTATAATTCGAGGATCCTTACAGAAGTACAGAACTAACCTCAAAAGATCTAAAACATTATAATTTTCAGAATAGTTATGTTTGTGTCATTAAGAAACCTGAAGCTGATTGTATATAAAAGAAAGAAACACACCTGAACATCTTTGGATCCTGAGGATGGAGCACCACTACATGTAGTACTTGGTGTGCCAGTCATCGTGTACTGTGGATCTGACATAGAACCCCACCCAAACACTCCACCTTTCGTATCATCTCCGGCACATTGTTTCCATAGGTCAGCATCATAGATGGGATGGTTAGCAGGATCTGATCCATATTTATCCACCAGAGCGCCATTATATGCAGCCTGTAGATAGTCAAGCGAAACAAAGTAAGAATAAATATGGATGTAAGAATAATCATGGAAGTAACTATGGAAGTAAGAATAAATACCGCCACTCTCTCTGATTTAGACGTAATGAATGCTCATTTCTTCCCGTGTGTGAGCTCAAATAGTTCAGCAGCAGTTGGGGGGCGTTTGTGTACTTGTTCCTGTAAATTCGTAAATTTTTTGTAAGATTTAAAAAGAATACAAAATAATACTTTGAAGCTTGAACTAAACATAACAGATATTAAAAAAAATAAAAAACAGAAAACGCAAATGGAAATATAAGTAGAATCTTACGAATTTCCTTTTATGTTGAGAAATTGTAATTGAGCCAACACAATGTTTCGACACAGAACCTTCTTTCAAGGTGTTTCGATTCTGGCTACCTGATACTGCTTTATTTATCCATTTTGGAGTGTTCCAGACACGGTCAATCATGTCTTCCCAATGGCTTGATTTTATCCATTCCGGGTTATAAGGCTTAAGAATAGTACAATCAGCACCATCAAATTTAACCCCGGCCGCATGTGCCAACTTCACTGACTCGTTTCTTGCCTTTGACATGATATCTGGATAACGCTTCTTCATACTATTCTCCCACGCATCATGGACCAACACATCACTCAAACCTTCCCACTTGAACAATTCCTACACATGCATACGTTATGATGTTAATTAATTATATCATTTTAAAACAAGTTGGCTTATTTACTAACTACGAACTATAAAACAAGGATGAGCACATTATTTTGACACCAACAGCCCAATGACTATTTTCTATCTTTAGGTTCTATATGACGAAAAGGAATAACTTAATTCAACAGCATCCATCTTATTCAGCAAATCAGGGTAAGATACTAAGATATAGGCTGATTTCATTGGTTGTAGGAACCAGTGAAATCAGATTTACTACTCAATTATACGCAACAAAAAAGAGGAAGTTTTTGCTTGGTTCAGCAAGGAAATAGCCTACATTCATATGATCATTACTCATTACTAAACATTCTATTATCTATTGAAATAACATGGTACAAACAAAGAAGGTTTATATCATACACAAAATAAACAGCACTTACCCCGAAAAGAGATACATGCTATTTGCTTGATTTACGTAGCCAATTTTCCCATTTGCTGCCCATGTGTCGATAAACTCAATTAGAAACAGTAGGGAAAAGAGCTGAACAATGTGGCGTCAACAAGAGGTGGCAATTTGGTCGGGTTGGGTAACGGGTCAAACAGGTTCGGACCAAAATGGGTAAATGTTTGTAAGCTATGGATTGACGCGAAGTATTTTTTTTTCTAAACCATTAACAAAACAGTTGTCAAATAAGATTTGAAAATGTATGTGATAAAATTTTGTGAATAACATCATTTAGGAGTTTTATGCATCAAACAACTCTTTAGGAGACTTTCGACCCGTTTCATCTAATCAACACATTTAACTTTTAGCCAATTGTTTATTTGAAAACATAACCTTAATTGATCCACTCATAAGTAAATGGGCCAAAATTGTCACCTCGCGTATCAACTATAGCAGAATTTTATACAAAAAATTGGAAAAGCTGAACAAATATACCAAGATCAACATTCTGACAAGGGCTTCCACTTCCAAAAACTATGTTTTCTCCAGCGTGTTTGAAAGCATCAGCAGCCGTGCAGTCAGCTATATCATACATCGTATAAAATCAATACCAAAATTAACAGTTGTCATAACTGAAAATAGTATTACAAGGCTTTTACAAAGACAAACCATTATCTGTGGGATTCGACATGGCAAAAATGGCGGGCTTAGGGGAGTCAGAATCTCGCATGGCTTTGAGCACCTAGATATAATATGACTTTGTGATTAATGCGAGGCACTGAAAGAAAATGTGACAATCAAAGATACAAACTTTGAATTTCTACTCTCTAAGGTGAAAATAATAAGCACCTGCTCATTGAAAATTCCCCCAACTCCAGATAAACCAAGAAGGACGTGAGGCTTGACATTTTTTACCTACAAAACATCAAATTTTGGTGTTTCAACTCCTTAAGAAACAGTAGAACATTGAATAGGGATGTAGTTTATAGGAAACAAGATGACCCTATCAATATAAAGAAGTTGAAATTATTTATAAAAAGATATGTACCACGTCAAGGAGACCAGATCCCTCCCGCAGTCCAATACTTTCAACCTCTGCAACAGCTTTTGCGAATGGTGCAGCCGATGGGTCAACGCCAATTCTTTGCTTTGTGATCAAACCCTACAACCCAATTTTAGAATTTCTCAGATGTGATGATTTGTATCTTGCTGAACAGATGCAGATATGTACTAAACTAAAGACATGTAAAACCATACATCTTTATCAATCAAGTAAAACTGTGGTTTTGCTGTTGTTCCTGTCATTCTTGAAACAGCCTGATAGGCCGTTTTAAGGACACCAAGCCCGGCACTGAAAACAAAATACAGAACAAGAGGTTACAAAACGCATATATAACACAGATATGCACAATATGTTGACAAGAAATTAGTATTAATAAAATCGCTTTTGTCACTACCTTCCAGCTCCAGCAACCACAATCTTTTGGTGTACAAAATCTGATATTGGATGACCTTGCGCTCTAACAACACCAAGCAGTCCAGCTAATGCCACACCAGCAGTTCCCTAAATACAAAAAATTAACCATAAGTTTCAATCTTTTTATTTTGTGTTCAGGGATAAAGGTAAAAGATGAAAATAAGGTCTAACCTGAATATCATCATTGAACATGCAGTACTTCCTTCGGTATCTTTCAAGAGTTTCAAAAGCCCACTTGAATTGAAAATCTTCAAACTGGTTCAATAAGGCAATTCAAAGATGTTTTCACAGAAAACAATACAAAACTAGAAAAATCTTATGAAAAATATGGACCTGAATAATAGCTTTTGGCCACCGTGCATGAAGAGCTTCCATCAATTCATCCATAATTGATATATATTCTTCTCCTTCCAACCTTCGTTCACGTAGTCCTAAATCTGTCAGAAGTAATAACATGAACACTTATTTACACTTTCCAACAAAAGAAGATAACTTTAGGCCGAAAGATTTACAGGGCACTCGTAACTAAAGTGTGGCATGAACACTTATTTACACTTTCCAACAAAAGAAGATAACTTTAGGCCAAAAGATTTAAAGGGCACTCGTAACTTAAGTGCGGCATGAACACTTATTTACACTTTCCAACAAAAGAAGATAACTTTAGGCCAAAAGTTTTACAGGGCACTCGTAACTATAGTGTAGCTACTTACACAAACGATCTTCTAGCAGCTTTTCATTGTTGGTTCCAACATCAAGCATAATAGGAAGGACCTGTAATAGCGAACAACAAATTATGACGGTTTAGGTGGTGAAATGGGCGGGTCAGACCGATTTAACAGGTCAAAATGGGTCAACTTTTAGTACGAGCCAGGCTGGGTTGACCTACATACGCTCTCTTGTCCAGTTTATTTTATAATTAGCATGTTATTTATGATTACAGAGACAATGTGATTACATATTGAATCTTACATTCTTACACTATGAATTAACAGTTATAGACATTGTATGCATTTATAGATAGACTTAGGAATACGTTCAGCCCGTTTTACCTGTTTGAGATAAAACGTAACCCAAATCAATCAATTTATAAGTAAATGGGTCAAGATGGTCACCTATAGTTTAAAAGATATGTGTATGCAAGTAGTATAGCACATAAGTTCAAGTTTTGACATTATAGATACATACCCTTTGTGGATTGATGCCAGCAGCAGCAACATACATATCAAGTTTTCCAATAGGAATTCCAATTCCTTGTACTCCAAGATCACCTAAGCCCAGAATACGACTGCCATCTGTAAGCACTACCATGTCTACCTGAATAATTTGTTTACATCTAAACTCAGTCAATCAACAATATGCACATTTTAATATAACTGATTCTAGCTCAAATACAAATAAGAATATGCAGGAATTTAGTATATAGGGGTATTTAAATTTGAGATTCGGAACTTATCATCTGAATATCAATCTCTGGTGTTTGGATAAAAATATTTGAGTTCTCAGCCTACGTTTATAAGAGGATCACAGAATACATATAAACACACTTGGAATTCATGTCATACCTCACAAGCTGGCCAGTTATAAATTATGGACATCATCTCTCCTTTATCTTTAGCATTGAAGTACATTCCACGTGGGCGTCTAAACAGTCCTGAATAGTTCTGGCATACCAAACCTACTGTAGGAGTGTAGATTATTGGAGCAAAATCTTTAATGTTATCAAAAAGTACCTGAAGGACAAAATCCACGATATATATTTTTACAATCGGCTTGATCATTCATACTAATAGTACAGTGTTTGTTACTAAACGTACTTTGTAGTATAATGTCTCATTCCTGTCATGTAGTCTGTCATGTAGTCTATTCAATATTCTCCATTTTGCCAAGGATACAATATTATCTGGTTGACCAACTGTATTCTTTTCCAGCGATCGATACGAGTCCACTAACAATAGACATTCAGATATCAGTGTTGCAGCATTAATGCTATACTTTTAAGTAAACAAAAACTTTAAGAGGAAAAGTAAAATGTAGATTTGTAGTTACCAAAGTGGCAAAACAACTTTATATAGTTTATATGAACTCACTAAATCGCTCATATTGTTGTTCAAAATCATACATAAACATGTGGTCAATATATTAATTCTCTATATGTGTTGCTTTTCAGATTATCTTCTCTCAAGTGTTTTCAAAAGTTTCAAATTCAATCTTAAAACTAATAAAAGACATAAATATATAGCATTTGTCCTTATTACAGACATAAGCAAATTTCCAGTGTTTATGTTAGGGAGACCTAAGGTGATTCACTTCCAAAGATCATTCATCTCAACCAAAGTTTTTTTTCTTAAGCATTGTGTTCTATACTCCTATGCTACCCATATCCTGATGTTCCCAAGATTGTTCAAAGTAGCATTCAAAGTAGCTTAGATGAATCTTATACTTGGAACTTCTATACCCTCCAAAAGTATTTCACCAGGTATATCCATTGCTGGAACTATTGTGTTGGTTGGAGTAGTAATAATCTAGGTATATTTGGCTGAACTCGAAACATACCGAATAGATTTATTTTAGTGGAAATCTGGTTCTATGAGGTTTACAAGTGGACATGTTGCCATGTTGGTATCCTAGTTTAGATGGGGATATTTTTTTGACGGGATTGTTATTTTACTTTTGAGTTCGACTGATAAGGGTGTTTGGGTTAACATCTGTTTGAATGGAAATTGTGAGTTTGCTTGTTTTTCTGATGGAAGTTCTTGTTTGCGGGGTTGTAACAAGATTTTTATTAGGGAGTTGATATGTACACAGATAGTTTTTATATGCACACATGAAGTTAAAAGGAAATTGATGTTTATACCCCTGCATCATTTTACCCGACTTGTTATCAGTTACAATATCATCTTCCTCCTACATGCCTCAATGTCCTGAACAAAACATATGGTTAGTTTACACCACAAGTCACCTAAATTATTAGCTACTTGAGTCTTGGGTCACTTAGAGGTACACTGCAAGCTACTTCAGGGGTGTATGGTCTACCAAGACGACTAATACCAAATATGCATTTATAACATACGCACATATTCTAATAATAACATTTAAAAACCTCAAAAGCACTGTTCATCTAACAAGTTAGACATTGTGATAGTAAAATCATTAACTTCAACCCTAAAAGCCTACAATTAGTCGAACAACTCAAACTAATTATAACAGGTTCAAACAGCGACTCAACCACATCAATGCACAAACCTGAACATCAAACAATAAACAGGAACATAAAACTAACTCCATAATCAGTTGAACCAAATCATGTCAACTACAACAATCCATACACAACAACCAAATCCATGGACAAGCAGGACAGCAAAAATTAAACTAATCAGGTAACTATGACAATCAACCGAATCAAATCACAAAAAAAAAAAAAAAAAAAAAAAAAAAAAAAAAAAAAAAAAAAAACAAGTTAACCTCTGAGATAGTGAAATGTATCTGAATTCGCAAACAGAACTCAAACAAATTTAATACGAGTACAAAAGTAAACTGTATTTAGCAGGTTCAAAACCTGATTCTACAATTTGTTGAACAACCAACCCATTTTGCAAATGCACTCAGCAATGTTAAATCTAAAAGAATAAATAATGTGATTGTATATCAAGTTGCGACATCCCAGAAAACAAAACAAAAAAAGCACATTGTTGAATTCAAATTAGGAATAGAAAACTGAACATAGGCTTTCATTCAAATGGTCAAAATCATATTGCAAAGACATTTTAATAGTTTACCTTTGATTGCGACCAAGATGAGGCTCCACAACACATGGGGTTATACTCAACTGGTAGTTATATAAAACAAAATTCAATGGGTGAAAGTAGTATCGATTTTGCGTTTAGGGAGATTCGGAAGGAGGTGGAAGCAGTTTGATAACGGTTATAAAACAAAATTTATTACTACTATGTATTTATATCTATATCGTATAGTTTTTTTAAGATATGTTAGATGCAAGATGCTTGATAGATATATATCTATGTTAGCATAGTTTAATTTATTTATTTATTTATTTATTTTTTTGATAATGAGTTTTAAATGTATCAAACTTGCCACTTTTTACTGAGTTGTGTAACTTACTAAGGTGATTAAGGTTTTCGGTTAGAGTTATTTACATAAATCGTCCTTGTGGTTAGGACCAAATTGCAACGTCAGTCTTTATTGTCGGGTCGCCCACGTGTCAGCACCTGAGTGACACCACGTGGCATTGGGTCGGTCAAGTTGGGTCGGATAACGGGTCAGAGTCGAGTCGGGTTGCCACGTGGCATGGTGGATTGTGTGGGGTGAAGTGCCTCTTCCAACTGAGCTGAGCAGCACTTCATTTAAGTTATGTAAAGTTTATTATTTAACACACACATTTGCACCGGTCCGTTTAGTTATAATAAAAAGGTTCAACTTAAGTTTTGACCTGCCATTTAAAAGAGTTACGAACCGGGTAAAAAATAATTGAAAGTACCGTTGGACTCGTTTATTCGTGCTCTTTCCAATGGAGTGCTCGGGGAATTTTTCTGACTTCGTTTGAATCTCGATAAATGCGAAAACGTCATCGAAACTCATACAAAGCAAAAACGGTGACTTTTGGAGGTACAAGGATTTGAAATATAATTTCACATATGTTTGTTATGTGTTATTATATCTTGCAGGTACAAGGATTTGAAAACAAAGCAAAAAATGTGACTTTTGGATGAGTTTCAACGACGTTTTCGCGTTTTTCGAGGTTTAAACGAAGTCGGAAAAATTCGCCTAGCACACCATTGGAAAGAGCACAAAAAAACGAGTCTGATGGTACTTTCAATTAATTTTTAAATGGTCCATAACATGCTTAAATTGACAGGTCAAAATTGTATTTGAACCTTTAATAAAACGGACTGAGAATAAAAGGACCATAAAAGGGTAATTGTTGCATAATATTGTTGAGGGTATTCTTGGCTCAGCCAGGCATCACCCTCACCCCCACACTAGCCACCCGGGTTCGATCCCAGCCGGAGGAAAAATGTGGTATTTATTTAACATGCCACGTGGACCACTCTGGTGGTGACACGTGGCGACCCGACAATAAGAACTAACGTTGCAATTTGGTCCTAACCACAAGGACGATTTATGTAAATAACTCTAACTGAAAATAAGGACTAACGTTGCAATTTGGTCCTAACCACACTTGATGAACGTTGCACTTAGAACAATGTCATTGATGAAATTAAGAGATTAGCAAGGCAAACATGCCTTTGTCTCTTGTTCTTCTCTTCACTAGTTTACTTTTCTATTTATTTTACTTTTATGTTTTTTACATTATCGACGGATTTAAATCGCATTGGAATTAATAAAACTACGAGTTAGATACTTAGGATCCCTCGCTACTCGCGAACGACCCAATCTTGCCGACTATCTATACTACACGAACGGGTACACTGCCCGTGAGTGTTGGTGATTGTCCAAAGAATTTGGTACTACAAATTTAAAGATAGATAATAACAATACCAATATCACTTTGTGATGAGGCCATGTGACTTGCCAATAGTTCATTTGGTAGTTGTTACCATTGCTTATATCTAGTCTATTTACCTATTTACATAAGCAATGAAAAAAAATGTCACTTAATAACTATAATATATTTTACGATGCATGAAAAGGGGCGACTTTGTTTCTAGTAGGTTGAAAATATAAAAATTAATAACTAACGAGAAAATATTGATGGAATTCGGCTAAATTTTTTTGTGATCTTGGTAAATCCTATAAATCACATGAGCAAGGGTCGGTGAAGCAAGTGTGGAGGCATTGGCCATTTTATTTTGGGTTTTCGCTGGTGGTGTTCATACATGTTGGGGTATTTTCTTCAATCTTGGTGTACTAACTATTCATAGTGACACCGGGCCACTACTTGGTTAGATAGTGTTCTAGCGGGTTATGCTTCATGTGTTAGGTAATGGATGGTGATCATTAGTTTTTCAACATGTGTTGTTAGCATTACTTTTAGTAATAGAAGTGATGATCATTCTACGTTTAGAAACTATGTAACGTTGATAGAGAATATGTAAGAATCTAGTATCAGGCTATAGAAAGTAAGCTAATTGGCTATACGTTTTAGTCTAATAGTTTATGAATTAATCCTTAGGCTAAAGCACACGAGAACTAAGCCCAAACCTAAACCCATGAGGTAGTGTTGGGATGGTTTATGTATACACACAAGTCTCACTTGTGTGTGTGCTTGTAGGTGTTAGGTGTGTGAAATACAAAGCTCTCCCTCTTCCTCTTCTTTTCTCTCTAGAACACGGCAACACCACCACCACCATCAAGTCACCGCCTTTTAGTGTTTAAGTTGATAAATATGGGATCTTACATGTGTCATATCTTAGTATGTCGGATATTCGATCACCTTGTGATATCATGTGTCCTAGAGTTGGTTCATTGGTTTGTTATGCTTGTGTCCATGTCATTTAGCATATACCGCCTTTCAAAATAAGATTGAAATCGCAACAAACTAAAAATTTATTTTTATGCGATTTTACATTAATAAGCTTCAGTTCCAACTAATTCGCCAAACAACTTTATAAAAATATAAACTCCATATTTTGCCTTATAATATAAGCCCTAGCCCCAGCCTCCAGCACATTCCCCGAACATACCCATAATTTTAGCACAAATTTTCAAACAGATTTAAAATTTGACTAAAATTCAACTTGTTGTAATCGGTGTTATAGTCATTAAATTATCCTTACATGTAATTTTCTTCATTTCTTAAAAAAAAACTTTTTTCATCGTAGTTGAATTCAAAAAAGGCGTCACGGCTCACGCATTAGCATGCCTTATAGCACATTTCCATGCCTCATCTCATGCCGCGCCTTAAGCCAACATCTTGGTCTATTGAGTAGGAGGTCATGCCTCGAGTTTTTGCGGCGCCTTTACGCCATCACGGCGCTCCTTTTTAGAACTGCTTAAGAGTCCATGTTTGAATAACCAACCCACTAATTCCCCCGCCAAACATAATTTGGTCATCTTTTCGGAGCCCGCTAATTTCCCCCGCCAAAGTAATTTCCCCGCCAAATTATTCACCCATAGCTGGCAGTTAGACACCACGTCTCTTCATCTCCATTCTCAGCCACTTACAAGCGTCCAAACCATGATAACCCACCACCACCACCCTTCTGACTGCATCACCACTACCATCACTTACGATTTGATGATTTTGGGTGGTGTAGTAGACTTCTTCTCAATATACATCTGGTCAAATTTGAAGTAGACAAACCGATAACAAGGAAGTCACCTACGAACAAAACAGGGTATATATATATATCTCTCCATTCACTGTTTGTTGCATAGTAAATTTCATTTACTGGTTATCCTTGCTGGCTACTTGTATTTGTTACACATTTGCAAATTGTGAATGCCAAGTGTTCGCTGAAATGTCTAAATGGAATTTTAGCAGTAAATTCTGTTGTGTGTGTACATTTATGTCTGCGTTTTTATACATTATTGAACATCTTGCCGTTTTTATACATATATTGCGGCTGGTTCGGATTTGGATTGCTGTGTGTTGGAGTGTGGGACTGTTAAGGAGGTTATGAAGCACGTTGGTGTTATGGAAGAAGTTGGGTTTGCGTATTTGATTCTTGAGTTTCCGTTTATTTAGAAAGAAAGTTGAGAGCGAGGTTTTTCTAGTAGTGGAGTGATGCCTCCGGTGGATCGTGTTCCGTCTTGGTTACCTTGTTTTCCTGATGCTAAAAACGCAGACATAATGGTTTTCTTGGTTACCTTGGTTACCTTGTATAGAAGAAACTGAAATAATGCAGGTTGACCAAGATAAGAAGGTTGTTGAAGCGTCAGTGTTGAAATTGGAAAAACGTTTGGCTAGTAATGGTTTTCATGTACATGTTTCTGAGCCAGGAGTTAATGGTGGAAGGGAGCAAGTGAGTAATCCGTTTCTTGTATCTCCATTAGAATACGGGGAGAAAGTGGTTTCGTTGGCTTCTGTTCCCAAGAGACGCGTGGTGGGAAGAAGATGTGGTGCAAAGCCTTAGCTTGGAAAAATGGCTAAGTGATATGTTGCACTTGCACAGCATAAGGAAGAGAGAAGGGCAAGGTTGCAGGTAAGATGATTGATCAAGGTCTCTTAAATCAATATTAATAAAAAAAGTTGCATCACCTATCATATTTTGTATAATAAAACGAGTCATCCTCTAAAGTTGTCAACTTTTATCTCCCTCAGGCTCAATTAAAACAAATGAGGCCAGTTGCAATGGCACCTTCGATGATGGCTTCTTGTATGCCTATGTACCCTCGTGGTGCTCCAGGTATGGGCCAGCAGCTATTGTATGCCTAAATGTTGTTGTTGTTGTTGTTGTTACCAGCAGCAGTTGGTACCTGGAATGAGGCCAGGTGGCGGTCCTACACCGAACTTCTTTGTACCATTTGTCCAACAAGGTCAGCAGGGACAGCAACTTGGTGGAAGGCGTGGAACTGGTCCTGTGCAACAAAATCAGCAGCCCGTTCCAATGATGCAACAACAGGTATGTAGTTCCTGAATAACTTTTTGCTGGAAGCATTTAAATAGAGAAATACAAAATTGGCTTTAGACACATCCTCATCTCCAAATGACTTACATTTGGTGGCAACTTAAGCTCGTTACAAAAGTTTGAGTAACAATCGAATTGCTAATAGGCTCATTTGAAGCCGTATCATCTATAAAGAAGATTCAAAACATTCAAAAGATAAGCCTAAAAACTCTTACCACTTATGCATCTTGCTAAATACGTAAGCTAGCATGCTTCATCCAAATTTACTAAACTGAAATCATTCCAAGTTACCAATATTAGTTTACCAAACCGCGATCATATGACTTACCACTGTTTCTACTCATTCTATATTTGAGCTTTTTTTTCCAGCATATATAAACTTTTGTTGTCTGCATAGGTGGACTTTTTTCTATGCTATGTTTAGGCTGCTTATTCATGATTATTCATTTCCTACTTTAGGGAGTAGCTGAAAAAATTAAGGCAAATCGCGCAAAAAAGAAGATGGTGCAAGTTACGGGTAAAAAAAGTTATGCCACGGTGCATGAAGAACTAAAGGTAAAATTATATCTTATTGTGTAGCTCTTGATGTAAAATATGCATATGTATTGAGATTATATATTTTGTTTGAACATTAATCTTATAACACGGAGTGAGCTAACTAGAAAAGAGTTGTTTCATGCATGCTTCTCAAGATACACATGATTGCAAAAAATGTCGATATCGCAAATGCAGTTGATGGAGCGTGATGAATCGTGTTGCTGCATTTTTCATGCCGCAAAATTTAAATGACGTTTTTAAATGATGTTAACTTAATCAGATTTTGTTATGGATCAATTGACATGTATGTTACAATTTCCAAAATTGTCGCTTCTAAAATGCAACACTTGTATAGTAAAATGTTGCTTTATTATTATTGAAGTCTAAAAGGAAACAATTTCCAAAAGTGTCGCTTCTAAAATGCTGCAATAGCTTCATTTTTTTGTAGTGATATAACTTAAGTAGACACGACGGACACATACATATATGAGTTTAAGAATATTACCTACACCACCTCTTCTCTTAATTTCATGAACTCGTATAAACCATTCCCACCCCCTTTCTTCATATGTGTGAGTTCAAAAATCTCAGAAGCCGTTAGAGTTAAAGGGGTCTTGAGTTCTTTTTCCTACAAATCCACGTGATTAAATCAAAATACATAATATATATTTTTACTTGAGCATAGCAAAACTCTAGAAAATGTAAAAATGGAAATGTAAAAATTCGACATCGTACGAGTTTTCTTTTATGTTGAGCAATAGTATTTGAGCCTACACAAGGTTTTGAAACCTCTTTCAAGATTAATTGTTTACTCTTCCAGATTTTGACTTCGTTTTCCATTCAACAGTGTTCCAGACTCGATCAATCATATCTTTCCAATAGCTTGATTCTATCCATTTCGGGCTATAAGGCTTGAGAACAAAAAAGTCAGAACCATCAAACTGAACTCCGGCTAACTGTGCCATCTTAATTGACTCAGCTGTTGCCTTTGACATAATATCTGGATAATGCTTTTTCATACTATCCTCCCACACCTCACGGACCAAAACATCACTCACAACTTCCCACTGGAAAAAGTGCTAGGCAAACAAAAGAAATTAAGTTATAGATGTATGTCTGTAGAAAACATGATTGGTTTATTTACTAAAAACAGTTGTGTGCACACACCTTAAAATGCACCCATAGTTCATTGCGAGAAGTCTCATTAACCTCCTTCCAAGTGGTCCAAGAACCATTAAACATGTTCTTGAGTATAACAATTAACATGCGAAAAACCTCTGCATCAACAAATCTACAAAAGAGAAACATTGCAGCATAATGAGCCCATATAACAAAAGCGTAAATGCATGTTCAAATAGATATGCATACCCTCCACCATCCAAAGTGATCATTTTCCTCTTTGATGGGTCACATGGGGCTTGGTTGATAAAGTTAGAACGCCTTCTAGCATGAGATGATTCTGCATTTGACTCATCGTCACGAACACATATACTTCCACTTGTACTTCCACGTTCAATGGTACTACGTGCCATAATAGCTGTAACGAAACAAATTTGAAACTAAACTGAATTAAATACTTAATATGATACCCGAAAACAAGACGAAAAATATATACACAATGCATAAATAACAAGCAAACGTTTTGTACAACTATCCAAGTATGAACTATTAAGCATTGGAAAAACCGTTACTTATGCTAGTGCTCCCATTAAAATTGAAAGCTACTTTAAAACTTCTACAACTTAAAATTAATTTGCATATAAAGATCGTAAAGTACCTGTTACACACCATTGAGATGTTACATATTGTAGCTTCTTTCCCGCCTATATTGCACTTCTGTTTCAACAAACAGTCGGAAAAATAATGCAACGCACTACTTAGAAATCTTTATGAAATCCTAAAACTGATGGAAGGCACCACTTTACAATAATTTTTTTGAGAAGCTATTATAGTTATATTCAATATCAAATGTTTGGTAAAGTTGTACAAGTTTGAGAATGAATTAGAACTTATCCTCAAATTATAGAGCTAACATACATCAATTCGATTTCATATATGTAATCATGTAACTCAAAGAAGTAATCGACAATTAATTGAAACATAGAGACCAAATTGTACCTCCAATTAGGGTCGTAGGTTGCTAGTGTCCCTCAATTTTCTTTAGTGGGATAATGAATTAACACAAGGGGTTGAGCTTTTTGTTGAACTAAATTGGTAAGTAACTATTACCTCCATTTTTTGTTTCCCGGGTTATTTGTTTGACTAAATCAAGGAAGTTAACCGTTTGCCTCTACATCCTTTAGTTGGCGGGAAGTACTTGTTGCCGCCTACATAGTTTAACTGTTGCCGCCTACATCATTTGTGGGTGAGTTGTTTGTGTGGTCTGTTTCATTTGAGATATCATGTGATTATCCTCTTTTTATATTTGCTAATAAATTTGTTCTTTAATATGGTAGGGAGATATAAAATATCAATTTTAAAAGGTAATACCAAATAAGATTTTTAAGAATTGGTAAAGCATTTTCTTATTTTCTTACGGTAGCAAATAATGTTAGTTTTATAGATTAAATAATTGTCTTAGTCCCAAATGAATATAGAATGATTAAGTCCAAATAACTAAGTTTAGCCAAATTACAAGTGTCGTCATTGACTTTAGCAAATGAAAATATAGTTGTTAAATATCCTAGAGATATCTAAAGTTTTACTTATTTTAAAATTGATAACTCTAATGAAGTTGTGACTAAAGTATTTGAATATATTAAAATTGTGAAACTCGTGGATAAACTTAAGAGCTTCCTCAAGTTGTAATATATAACATGATAATCAAAATGTTCCAATATAAATATTATCGCATTACGTGTTTTTTCTTTAAATTTAATTTGGCTAAATTGGTCTTCATATTTTTGTGGTTGTTTTGACTCGTCTTATCATTTTAAACATAACCTAGCATCCATCATTGTTAGCGATCGGGAGATTTTCAAATACTCAAGTCCATCGTTAATCAGTAACTAAGTGAAAAAACTTAGCGACGTATTTGAGACAGCTAAAAAAATCCATCGCTATGTCGTCATAATTTTGTCGCTAATAGTTTCAACCTAAGTTCGTCACTAACTTCGTCTCTATATGATTACATTTAGCGATAGAATTGTGACTGATGCGTAATTCCTCTCTAATTTTGTTACTGATTTGTCACTATTTTGGTAGCTAATTTATCAAAGCCAAATTTGTAGGTAATTTATCACTAATCCGTCACTGTGAACCAATTTTTTGCGACAGACTAATTCAGTCGCTAATTTCCGTCACTGTTGCTCAGTATTCTAGTAGTGCCCGACCCAACCCTTTTCTAAATATCCCAGGGTCAAACTTCGGTTTGACTTCTCTTCTTCCTCACAACCCCGCCAAAACCACCATCACCCATAGTTTCCTGCAATACCACCCCCTCCTATCCCACTTACCTAACAAAACAAGAAGCATTTAAAGCTTCTTCTCCACCTCCACAAAATGAATTAATTGCTAAAAACCTGCTCGAATCCACTATCTCTATTTTGGCGCCAATTTTCATTTGAAGGGCTCAGATTGATTAGAAGCAATCCAAGGGTGCAGAAGTGATCAAGGATGTCGGCTAAGGGTTTCCCAGCATTATTTAGTATATATAGATCAATGTAATAGGAAATAAGAGAGTAGTTAATTTTTATTAAATCGTTTTTACTTATTTGTCTTTCTTTATTGTAATTTTCATTTCCAGTAATCAATATAAGCAATTTATAGTCATTTTGATCTCATTTTAACATATCTTGTCTTAAATTTCAGTTAATTTACAATTTCAAGTTCTACTGTAATTCGTATTAAGATAAATGTTAATTGGAAAAGTTTATCATCTGTTTACATAAGCTTATATAAGCTAATTATAGCTTACTGTGAGCTTATGTTAGTTTAATTCTGCTCTAATTCAAGAAAGAAGAAAAAGTCAAAGAAAGTCAACAAAAGCTCATAATAAGCAGTTCTGGGAGTAGAAGCTAATCTGGATGGCTTTTCTGGTTTCTAGCTTGTTGACAACAAGCTAGGAGTGGTTTCTAGTCCTTGTTCATCTTTTCATAAGCTCTTTCTAAGTTGTAAGCTTTTTCTCATTGTTTGCATTAAATTCTAGTTTACTGTGTAACTGCTTATTAGTAGCTTATTATTGTTAATTCTTGCTTATTATTAGTTTCCTAGTGTATTTCATCACTTTTATCAGTTAAAGCAGTCATTGTCTTTATTTCCCTTAAAAAACTTATAAAAGCCAAAAATAGCCTTAAGTAGCATAGCTTATTATCTAGCTTAATTTTGTCTTAAAAGTTGTTAATCAGTGCTTAATTAAGTTAGTAAAACCTTTTTAATTAACACCATAAGTTAAAAAGGCCATTTTCATTTGAAAACCAAGACAGACCCTTGACAAAGGGGTGTTTGGCTGTTTTTAGTCAAGTGGGTCAAACCCATAGTTACTGTTCCATTACCATAATCCCAACTTTGTATCAGCTTATTTTGACCATTATAAGCTGTTTCTAGGTTTTGATAAGCCATTTCAATAGAAAATCTATATTTGAGTGTCCTGTGGTGAAATCAGACTTTAAAAAGCTCAAATAAGCCATTTTAAGCCAAAAGCTCATTTTGTCCTTTTTCATTGCTTTTCTGAGTCCTTTGTGAACCAATTAGAGTGGCCAAAAGAGTTGGATTGAAGCCCTTTGGCTTGTGCTCATCTGCATAACTCTGCACACAGCAACTCAGTGTATACTTAGTTGCCTGAGCAGCTGAACTCACCCAATTTGTGGCTTATTTAGATAAGCTCTGGGCTTGCTTTTTGGTTTTCTGAATACCCAATAGTACTAGCTCACTTTTGCCCCCTTAATATTCAACTTATTTGCTTATTTGAACTGCTTAATTTGCCCTGCAAGTTTGCTATTTTCTGAGTTTTCTGCTTTGAATTTTGCAACTGCCATAGTTGAATTTTGCTTATTTTGTGGGATTAGCTGTTTGAATTAAGTTGTTTTAAGCTTAAATAAGTATATTAAACTTGTCCTGAGCATTTGGTTGAGTTTTGTGCTTTTTAGCTTATTTTTAGCTTATTTGCATACTGCTTATCTGCCCAAATCTGCTTATTGGGCTTAGATAACTTCTGCTTTTATTTTTCATAGCTTTTAAATATTAATTTTGACTTATCCTGAATTTTTCAGATTTTTCCTAAGTCATTTGATATTTTTAATCTTTTTTATTAGTTTCTAATAGTAATTAAATCATAATAAATAGAATAATAATCAGAAAAATATAATTTCAATTTTCATAATTTTATTTTGTCATTTATAATCTAGGAAAAATATAATCACATTTTTAGACCTTAAGAAAATCAAAATAGAAAATAAGTGATAGCTTCTATTTAATAGATTTTATCTTTTTAAATTTTTAATTAAGTAAGTTTTATTTTTATAATTTTCTTAACTTCTTTTTACTTAATAATATTTATAGAAAAAGTTTTAGATTTTTCTTTGTTCATTTAGTATTTTTTATAAATTTAAATAGTTTAAAAAGTAATTAAATAATAAATAATCAATAATAATTAGATAAAAAGTATAAAAAATATAATTCTAGTTTTAAAATAAGTTTTAAGTAATTTTACATTTTTAGGTTTTAAATTTCATATATCTCAGTTTTTGTCCCATTTTAGATTTCCTGTTACGCATTTTTAGTTTAATTAAATTCGCGTTTAATTTTATTGTGTATATTTGTTTTTAAATTGTTATTTAGAATTATTAAAAAAGCAAAATCCAAAATATCCAATCACATCAGTCACTTTAATCCTAACTTTTCACAGTTTGCCCATTCACACCTCGTTGGGAAACGATCCGGGTAATCACTTACCTGGTCTCACACTACACACGAACGTGAGTTTTTGCAAGTATCCTTTTTCACAAAAGGGTGTTTTGTAATTATTCACGCGTATCCGCTGTCTGCATTTATTTATAGGTGTATTTAGCACGGATCAAATTTTGGCGCCGCTGCCGGGGAGGTGTGTGCGACAATATTGTGAAGTTTAAGCGATTAGTGATCTGAGATCCTTCTTCTAGAAGTTCCTATTTCCCATAAAAAATATAAAAATACAAAAATATTTTTCGTTTCCTTTCTATATATATTATCATATAAAAAATAAAAACACCAAAAATATTTTCCGTTTTCTTTGTTTAATAATAACAACAATAAAAATTACCATCGAGAACCAAGACAAAGTACTACCTAACTGAGGGTACGGCCATAATAAGTTCCCAAACATCAGATTTAAAACTTTCCTTTGTATCACTTGCGAATATCGGCTCACCTTTGATTGATAAACAAACTATAACGGAGGTTTAAGGATAGTTTGACATTAAATTGTCGGACTGAAAGAAGCGGGTTTTTAAGGAGCATTAATTGCCCACCTTTGCTTCTCCGCCACTCTGTGCGTTTATCTTTTAGAGAGCTACCGTACGCTTGTTGATTATTGGTTTAAGTTCACTTGTGTTTTTTCTCGATCTTGATTTTAATTGAAAATTTTTGCTAAAAGTGCATGCGCACTCGTTCTTCTAGGTCATCAAGCCCTTTTCGTGAGCTTGGAAACATACCTCGAAGACGTCGTAGACGTTCTGCTCCGTCAGTCGTACCCGAGTTACGTACTGATCCCAAAACCCCTGTCATCATGGCAGAAGACCGTCCTATGAATGAGCTTCTCCAAGCTCCCACCAATGGGTACGGAGATGCCATTGTTGTTCCAGCCATCGTGGCTGAGAATTTTGAGCTTAAAACTGGGTTGATAAACCTGGTAACCCAGCGGCAATTCTATGGTTTTGACAGGGACGATCCTCAAGATCACATTAGATGGTTTAACAAAATCACATCCACCATCAAATGCAAAAATGTCCCTGAGGAATCAATCAAACTTCTTCTTTTCCCGTTTTCCATCGATGGGGCAGCCCGGATTTGGCTTGACAAACAACCCCCTCGATCGATAACAACATGGGAAGACTTGGTTCAGAAATTCGTGAATGAATTCTTTCCTCCATCTAAAACCACGTATCTCAAAAATGAAATCATGAAATTCTCTCAAAGGTTTGATGAACCATTTGGAGAGGCATGGGATCGTTTCAAAGAATTGCTCCGCAAATGTCCTCATCACGGTTTTACCGATTTGATGCAAATGGACACTTTCTACAATGGGTTAAACCCATCTGACCAAGATTCTCTTAATGCCTCAGCTGGAGGTAATTTTCTGAGCAAATCCACTAAGGAAGCCATTGCACTTATTGAAAATAAGTCAAAGGTCCGCACTGTACGAGCCAGACCATATAATTCTCAGGCTAGTGCTGGTCCTTCTACTTCATCTCCCGTGAGTCAGTCTAGTACTGATACTCAGCTTGCTGAACTCACGAAGGCTATTCAAGCTTTGGTTTTCTCCACACAAAAGAAAGAGTCCGCTCCGCAAACTTCTCACATTGCTGAAATAAAAAAGGTAGAAGTTTGTGTTACTTGTGGTGGTCCTCACGCTTACTACAATTGTACTGCCACCGATGGCAATGCGTTTGAAGTCAAAGCTTTAGCCGGATCTTCCAATCAAGGAGGTGGCCAATACCATCCTCAAGTGGAAACAAACTACCGTGCTAGCAATCAACATGGACCACCCGGATTTCCTCCTCCTAACAATCCAAATAGGATTAATCCTAATCAGCAAAGAGGGCAAAACACGCAGAATCAATATCATGCCCCGAACAATCAATACCCACCCCAAAGGGGTAATCAAGGGTATTCAGCTCCTAATTCCCAAAGACCTCTCTCGAATGAACTTGATAGCTACATCAAGGTTAATGAGACCAATATGAAGGCAATGCAAAATCAAATCTCTAATTTGAAAAATGAATTTCAGTCCTCAATACACAAGCAAGGAACTGAACTTTCAAACAAAATCGATCATTCTCAAAGCGAAGTTAAGAATATGTTTGCCAGTCTAATGGACCATCTCAATCCACCTTCTACCTCGGGAGGTCTCCCAAGTAACACTGTTGTCAACCCAAGGGGTGAACTCAAAGCTGTCACTACACGTAGTGGTAAAGCTCATGATGGACTCGAGGTGATAAAGGACCCGGTACTTCCCACTAACAATGGAGGTGCTAAATACGTCCAACCCTCGGTCATCCAAAATTCTACACCCACAATTGCTCCTCAACCGTCAAGAATAGATCCTACTCTATCACGATTTACGGTTAAAAGTTTGTCAACCAAACTTAGTGAGCAAAGAACAGCCAGATATTATTCCGATATGCTCAATGCTGTTCCTGTCAGTGTGCTTGATGACAGTGATGATGATGATGAAGATACCACTTTCGTCAAAGCCATCACCACTCGGAGTGGTGCTGCTTATGAGGGACCCTCTGGTCCTATTCCTCCTCCGTTGTTTGAAATGGAAAAAGAGACGGAGGATACAACGGACAAAGTGCAAATTCCAAGCCCACAAAGTACAGCACAAGTCTATCCTCCGGTTGTCCCGAAAAATAAATCCAAACCAGGAGTTGTCTTTGAATCTGTTAAGACTCCTGAAGTTGTTGCCCCTAAATCCAAACCTTACATTCCTTACCCATCGCGCTTAAATGAGCAAAAGCTCCGTGAGAAGGCTAGTCAACAAATGGACAAATTCTTTCAAATCTTTAAAGAATTACATTTTGACATAAGTTTTGCGGATGCTATCATTCTGATGCCCAAGTTTGCATCAACAATCAAACACTTGTTAAGCAACAAGGAAAAACTGATTGAAATGGCTAAAACTCCATTAAATGAGAACTGCTCAGCAGTTATCTTGAAAAAGCTTCCGGAGAAGCTTGGAGATCTTGGAAAGTTTCTACTACCTTGTGTATTTCTGGGAATGGTTGAATGCTATGCCTTGGCCGATCTTGGTGCAAGCATCAACCTGATGCCTCATTCAGTATGGAAGAAACTTTCTCTTCTGGCTCTTACTCCTACATGCATGACTCTTGAGCTTGCAGATCGAACCATATCTCATCCATGCGGCATTGCCGAAGATGTGTTTGTGAAAGTAGGTAAGTTCCATTTTCCAGCTGACTTTGTGGTTGTTGAATTCGACGCAGATCAAAAGGTTCCTCTCATTCTTGGAAGAGGATTCCTAAAAACGGGCCATGCTCTTATTGATGTATTTAAGCATGAGATCACCTTGCGTGTGGATAAGGAAGCTGTTACCTTTAACCATGATCAAACTTCGAGGTACTCCTCAAATTATAATTCTGCATCGGTTAACCGAATCGATGTCATTGATGTTGCTTCAAAGGAGTATTCTCAAGAAAGTGTTGGTTATTTTCATAATTCTGTGAGTGGTAATCCCACCACATCTTCTCTACCTATCATTTCCGACTCTTCCCCTTCTCTCACTCCGTTTGAGGGAAGTAATTCCAATTTGAAAGAGATCGAGGCTTTTCTCAAGTGTGATTCATTTCTTGAAGGAATTGATAACGCTGAGATTGATCTGGAGGGAGACATTCTTTCTCTTGAGAAATTGTTGAATCAGGACAATTCTCCTCCTCTCCCTCCCGTTGAACTTCATAAAAAGGAAATCAAGTCAGTTGAAAAAACTGATAAATTTCCGGAGATCAAGTTTAAGGACTTGCCTCCTCCACTTGAATATACCATTCTTGAGGAGGAAGTTCTTATCTTAATTGCTATTCAGATCTCTCTTCTTCCCTTCACCTACCCGGTGATTTCCCCTATCTTTCACTCATTCGGGAGTGAGGATATTACCTTTAACCCCGGCATTGTCCATCTAACATTGGTTTAAATGCCGGATTTATCTCATCGGTGTGGAACTTTCTTATGTTCAATTGGTTATCCAAACATTTTGAATGAAAGTCCGATGGAGATGGTTTCTTCCACTTACTTCCCCATGAACCAATGAATTCGGGGTCGAGTCAAGCTAGCGACTCGGTTAATAAAAACAGTAGTAAAACATGGGTTTTCACCCATGTCTCACCCAAGTGTAGGGGGATGCCCCACATGTTGTATATATGTAAATTTCAAAAAAAAAAAAAAAAAAAAAAAAAATGTGTATAAAATAATGGCTAATCAGTATTTCCCTTTCACGTTCTAAGTGTTGGTTTAACAGCCAGTACTTTGAATATTGAGGGCAATATTCAGTTCTAAGTGTGGGGGGGAATTCTAGCGAATTTTATCAAATGTATCATCTAGCAGCACCCCCATTTTGGCAAAAATTTTAAAATTTTTTCTCACTTAGAACGCAATAAATGGTTATCAGTCCGCCATGTCTAACCCACATAAGGATTGGCTAATCCAGGAGCAAACGGCTCTTGGTAAAGATAAATCAAATCCGTTTATGGCTTGCAATTTGCCCAAAATTGTATGGTATTCGACTCACCATATCTTTATAAGTGAAGAGTTGGCTAGCCCGCAAGGTTATGGCTTGTGGTAAAGGCAGTGAAAAACCATGATTGGTAATCAGCTCACCAAAGATAATAGTTGTATTATATCTAAGAGTTGGCTAGTCCAGAAGCAAACGGCTTTTGGTAAAGACAAATCAAACCCGTTGACAACTGATGATTTACTCAAAATCATTTGGTTATCATTGTACCAAAGTATCACATACTAAAACATTGGCTACTCCAGAAGTAATGGCTTTTGGTAAAGAGAAAAATCCATTAAAACTTCATAAAAGATTGCTAGGGACTAGCAATAGTTTAGTGTGGGGGATTGATGAGTGTCTAAATACTCATCATTTCTGTCACATTTTATCTGCAAAAACATTTAAAAACATGCAGATATGCTTCCAATATAAATATTATCGCATTACGTGTTTTTTCTTTAAATTTAATTTGGCTAAATTGGTCTTCATATTTTTGTGGTTGTTTTGACTCGTCTTATCATTTTAAACATAACCTAGCATCCATCATTGTTAGCGATCGGGAGATTTTCAAATACTCAAGTCCATCGTTAATCAGTAACTAAGTGAAAAACTTAGCGACGTATTTGAGACAGCTAAAAAAATCCATCGCTATGCACTCATAATTTTGTCGCTAATAGTTTCAACCTAAGTTCGTCACTAACTTCGTCTCTATATGATTACATTTAGCGATAGAATTGTGACTGATGCGTAATTCCTCTCTAATTTTGTTACTGATTTGTCACTATTTTGGTAGCTAATTTATCAAAGCCAAATTTGTAGGTAATTTATCACTAATCCGTCACTGTGAACCAATTTTTTGCGACAGACTAATTCAGTCGCTAATTTCCGTCACTGTTGCTCAGTATTCTAGTAGTGCCCGACCCAACCCTTTGCTAAATATCCCAGGGTCAAACTTCGGTTTGACTTCTCTTCTTCCTCACAACCCCGCCAAAACCACCATCACCCATAGTTTCCTGCAATACCACCCCCCCACCTATCCCACTTACCTAACAAAACAAGAAGCATTTAAAGCTTCTTCTCCACCTCCACAAAATGCATTAATTGCTAAAAACCTGCTCGAATCCACTATCTCTATTTTGGCGCCAATTTTCATTTGAAGGGCTCAGATTGATTAGAAGCAATCCAAGGGTGCAGAAGTGATCAAGGATGTCGGCTAAGGGTTTCCCAGCATTATTTAGTATATATAGATCAATGTAATAGGAAATAAGAGAGTAGTTAATTTTTATTAAATCGTTTTTACTTATTTGTCTTTCTTTATTGTAATTTTCATTTCCAGTAATCAATATAAGCAATTTACAGTCATTTTGATCTCATTTTAACATATCTTGTCTTAAATTTCAGTTAATTTACAATTTCAAGTTCTACTGTAATTCGTATTAAGATAAATGTTAATTGGAAAAGTTTATCATCTGTTTACATAAGCTTATATAAGCTAATTATAGCTTACTGTGAGCTTATGTTAGTTTAATTCTGCTCTAATTCAAGAAAGAAGAAAAAGTCAAAGAAAGTCAACAAAAGCTCATAATAAGCAGTTCTGGGAGTAGAAGCTAATCTGGATGGCTTTTCTGGTTTCTAGCTTGTTGACAACAAGCTAGGAGTGGTTTCTGGTCCTTGTTCATCTTTTCATAAGCTCTTTCTAAGTTGTAAGCTTTTTCTCATTGTTTGCATTAAATTCTAGTTTACTGTGTAACTGCTTATTAGTAGCTTATTATTGTTAATTCTTGCTTATTATTAGTTTCCTAGTGTATTTCATCACTTTTATCAGTTAAAGCAGTCATTGTCTTTATTTCCCTTAAAAAACTTATAAAAGCCAAAAATAGCCTTAAGTAGCATAGCTTATTATCTAGCTTAATTTTGTCTTAAAAGTTGTTAATCAGTGCTTAATTAAGTTAGTAAAACCTTTTTAATTAACACCATAAGTTAAAAAGGCCATTTTCATTTGAAAACCAAGACAGACCCTTGACAAAGGGGTGTTTGGCTGTTTTTAGTCAAGTGGGTCAAACCCATAGTTACTGTTCCATTACCACAATCCCAACTTTGTATCAGCTTATTTTGACCATTATAAGCTGTTTCTAGGTTTTGATAAGCCATTTCAATAGAAAATCTATATTTGAGTGTCCTGTGGTGAAATCAGACTTTAAAAAGCTCAAATAAGCCATTTTAAGCCAAAAGCTCATTTTGTCCTTTTTCATTGCTTTTCTGAGTCCTTTGTGAACCAATTAGAGTGGCCAAAAGAGTTGGATTGAAGCCCTTTGGCTTGTGCTCATCTGCATAACTCTGCACACAGCAACTCAGTGTATACTGAGTTGCCTGAGCAGCTGAACTCACCCAATTTGTGGCTTATTTAGATAAGCTCTGGCCTTGATTTTTGGTTTTCTGAATACCCAATAGTACTAGCTCACTTTTGCCCCCTTAATATTCAACTTATTTGCTTATTTGAACTGCTTAATTTGCCCTGCAAGTTTGCTATTTTCTGAGTTTTCTGCTTTGAATTTTGCAACTGCCATAGTTGAATTTTACTTATTTTGTGGGATTAGCTGTTTTAATTAAGTTGTTTTAAGCTTAAATAAGTATATTAAACTTGTCCTGAGCATTTGGTTGAGTTTTGTGCTTTTTAGCTTATTTTTAGCTTATTTGCATACTGCTTATCTGCCCAAATCTGCTTATTGGGATTAGATAACTTCTGCTTTTATTTTTCATAGCTTTTAAATATTAATTTTGACTTATCCTGAATTTTTCAGATTTTTCCTAAGTCATTTGATATTTTTAATCTTTTTTATTAGTTTCTAATAGTAATTAAATCATAATAAATAGAATAATAATCAGAAAAATATAATTTCAATTTTCATAATTTTCTTTTGTCATTTATAATCTAGGAAAAATATAATCACATTTTTAGACCTTAAGAAAATCAAAATAGAAAATAAGTGATAGCTTCTATTTAATAGATTTTATCTTTTTAAATTTTTAATTAAGTAAGTTTTATTTCTATAATTTTCTTAACTTCTTTTTACTTAATAATATTTATAGAAAAAGTTTTAGATTTTTCTTTGTTCATTTAGTATTTTTTATAAATTTAAATAGTTTAAAAAGTAATTAAATAATAAATAATCAATAATAATTAGATAAAAAGTATAAAAAATATAATTCTAGTTTTAAAATAAGTTTTAAGTAATTTTACATTTTTAGGTTTTAAATTTCATATATCTCAGTTTTTGTCCCATTTTAGATTTCCTGTTACGCATTTTTAGTTTAATTAAATTCGCGTTTAATTTTATTGTGTATATTTGTTTTTAAATTGTTATTTAGAATTATTAAAAAAGCAAAATCCAAAATATCCAATCACATCAGTCACTCTAATCCTAACTTTTCACAGTTTGCCCATTCACACCTCGTTGGGAAACGATCCGGGTAATCACTTACCTGGTCTCACACTACACACGAACGTGAGTTTTTGCAAGTATCCTTTTTCACAAAAGGGTTTTTTGTAATTATTCACGCGTATCCGCTGTCTGCATTTATTTATAGGTGTATTTAGCACGGATCAAAGCGCAAGGTAAGAATCGGGAGATCTTGCAGGCATTGGAGGCTGTTCTGGATGTAGTGGTTGAAGCCAAGGCTGAGAAGCGTCGTCATGTCATGGTTATGGAGGTCCATGATGGTGATGGAAGTCCATGATTAGTTTTCTGTCATGTGATTGTCCTTACTGTTGTTTTTGTTGGTAGAAGTTCATGTAGTTTTTGTGGTGTTTTGTATGTTGTCATGGTCTTGGTAGAAGTTCATGTAGGTTTGTGATGGTGATGATGGTTGTAAAATATTAAGTTTATGAATAAAATCCATCATTTTGTGTGTACTTTTTTGTTATCATAAATTCATCACTTTCTGTGTCTTTTGGTGTTTTGCATTTTTTTTTAGATTCTTTGTCTATTTTCTGTGTACTTTTTTTTTTTTAGATTCTTTGTCTGTGTACTTTTTTGATGTATAAGGTGTGATATTTGTAGCAGTAATATTGCGTAAAGGGTAACATATGTGTAAATTACAAAAGTGTTGGTTATGTTCTGCACATTGCTGTGGTGCAGTGATGTTACAAAAGCCATTTGACCAACGGTAGTGGGTAATTACATATTTACATTAGCAGTTGTGTTATTGTATGCTTTGAGAGCATATGGATTATCAAAAGCGTGGGTGGTAGAAGTGTTTTCTTAACTTTCATGGATATCTTCATTCTTTTTTACTCTTTTTGGTATCTGCTGACTTTTCTTGGATCAGTGATCTCTTAGCAGTTGTAGATTTATGACTTGTATCACCTGTTGTAAATAAATAATGAAAAGGTTAGTGAACATGTGTTTGCCGTTCTTTTTTACACATGTATGGGTAGCACATAACGGTTCTGACCTGCAATTTGTGTAGATAGCTGTTTTCCTTGCTTTGATGTTGTCTGCATATGTGTGTATGCTGGTGGTGTTGCTGTTGTATCTGCATTAATTGGAAATTGGGATTTATTGTTTAAGATTAAAGTTAATGTTTTAGTGTTACTTTAAAAAAAAATAATAATAAAAAAAAAATTCTTGTCACCTGGATTGTCTTGTTCTTGTGTTGGATTCTCTGGTGCTGATTCAACAGTCTCGCCTTCTATTGTTTGTGATGACATTTCTGTATTGGTAAAAAGAAGATGTATGTCAGTATGTTAGATTATGTGTAAAATTTTAGGATAAGTTTTGCCAAGACCGAAAGATTCTTACGTGCTGCAGGTTCATTGTGTGTTGTAGGTACTGGTGTTACTTCCATGATGGCAGTGGTTGTTGGTGATGAAGCGTATTCTAAAGAAGGAAAGGTTTGTTGTGCTTGTGGTTCATTAATTTCTATGTTCTTAGGTGGTTCTTCTATTGTTGCTGACCCTGTTATAAAAAAAGAAAAAACCTTAATATTTTACAAAGTAGATGGTGTTCGCTATTTATGATTCATTTATAGTTAGCGTTTTTAGATGTTACCTGATGGTGTATCTGTAATCTGTTGTGGTGTATCCAGTTTGTCTAAGATTCCGTTAAAAATAAAGTCCACTAGTCCTTGTTTTGAAGATGTGTTGTAATGAAATTGGAAAATATGTTTTTTCCCAACAATTGATAGCATTTTTTCTGGAAATTCTAGAGGGTTAGGATTTCTAAGTGATTTGACCAAGGATTCGCAGTCGATACCAACAATATCGTCTGCTTTTGGCGAGAAAAATGTGACCATAGCCATTTCTGTGGTGTCTGTTAAATATGATTTAAAATTGTATCTGCATATATTCAGTAGTTTTGTAAGATAATTTTCGATTTTGTGAAACAATTATAAAATATAGTCTTGCCTGTAAGTTGGGGACACCATTGGGCCATGCACTCTACATTCAAAGACACCTTCGTTGGGATGTGCTTTAATACTACAGCTTGTACACGATGGGTAGTACCACTCGCGTGTTGTGTTAATTCCTGTGATGGTTCCTTCGCAAGTAAACCGAACACCCTGTTGTATTTTTGAAGAGATAGCAGTTTAAAATTAACTTTTTTTTCATTAGGTTTTGTTAGATGGTGGAGAATTATATTTAAAAATCTAGTGCAACTTACTGCATACGCCTGTGGACTTTCGCATAAGAGTATAGCTAATGGTATCTTGTTCCTCATTTTTTCTTGTTCCTTGTCTTGGTATGGGTGTCTAATGATTTCCAATGGTGGGTTTAGGTTGAAGATTGCTCTATATCTGTTGTATATTAGTATCATAATCAATAAGTGTCGTACTACAAAAGCTAATTATCATAAAGATTAAGTCATACTACTTACTCTGCTTGATATTGCTCCAGTTCTAGAATCCTTGGGTTTATATAGTAATGAGTTGCTGGTGTCGATGACAGTTGTAATTGGTTTCGGAATCTTGTAACTCGACAGGAACTAACAGCTATTATAACTGGTTTTTCCAGTGCATCAATCTCTTCTTTTTTAAACGTTTCGGCCAGGTCGTCCCATAATGTCAATTGTACTGAATTGCGGCTGTTTTTTAAAATAAAAAATGGTTATGTTGTGCCAAATTTTGTATTTTGTACTAATTATTAATAAAATTTATAAAGTATACTTACTTGAGGTTTTGTATTTCGATTTTGTGATTAATCATCTGGTTTCTGTTTGTATTTCCCCATTTCTCTTTTTCTCCGGATCCTATGTAACAACCTATGTAGTCTGTAGATATTGGAATAAAGACATTATCAAATATGCAAACTTATATTTATAAATGAAAAGTACCAAATCTATATGCTACCTGTGAGTACTCGATATTCTTTTCTGGTTTTGTCTAGTGGGTCAACAACTTTGTAAGGCAAGTGGTTGTATGCAACAAAGTTGAAATAATGATGTGGAAATCTAGTTGGCGGTTATAGCGTCAAATTTTGTAAATCGCGTAAACAAAAGTGTTGTTTTGTTTTCCAGGGTCTGTTATCAGTTATCTGTAGGAATACATGTGAAACCTGATATAACAACCCGCAATTTTTCAGACTATTATTTTAATCGTTCATATATTTATTTTGACAAATAATACAAATTAAATATCTTCTGACATTTACTGATTATAAAAACGAGGGGTTATCTCGTTTTTCCTGAAAAACTACATCACACGCGTACCAAAAAAAAAAAAAAAAAAAAAAAAAAAAAAAAAAAAAAATCCCAGTAACGGCATAAGCCCAATAATTGTCATCTGAAATCCATAATTTTGTTTTCTTTTATATTGCTATTATAAAAACGTGCTCATAAATAATATTTTCGTGCTGACAATAACCCGGAAAACAATGACTGAAACGGAGCTCAGCGAAACACGGGGCACACTTAAACGTATTAGCTTAACACTCACTTTCATTTAAATCAAACTCATTTTAATGTTATACCTACACTTTTATAAAAATTATTTAAAACCAAAAATAAATATGTTAAAGTACAGATACATAAAATGCTTCTTTGTCCTCTCCCTCACCCACGACCCTCACTTTCTTCCTCCCTCTCTCTCTTCTGCGCCTCCATCCCCACTCCCTGAAGAACAATCAGAGCTTGTCCAACTCGATGACAACTAAAAACCAAACGGTCCCTAGCGTCCTGGAAAACACACAGGTCTGGATCCTTTTGTCTAAACCTCAAAGTCAACCAATCAAGACAAGAAGATGATGAAGCTTGAGGGCGATAGTATCCCCTTTTGGCCATGGCGCGTCTGCTAACGAAGAAAGAAGGAGTCAAACAATTCCTTGTTAAAGTTTTATAAACTCATTCGATCCACAGGCATACCCTCACACTCGAATCTTTATCAAACACAAATTCAAGAATTGAGATACTAAGTACAAATCGTTACTGGGACAAGAGTGGGGAGTGGATTGCTTGCTTGGATCGGATTTGGGTTCCTTCGAGTTTCTTCTAACCTCTTGTTAATCGATCTACTAGTTGTAAGGATTTCTTTAATCTTTAATCTTGTGTTTTGAATATATATGAAGCTAAACTAGAATGATTTCGATGTTAAAAGTTATACACTCTGTTCTTGAACATATATATATATATATATATATACTAATCGACTAGCACATAAATTAGATGTTAGGAATTATTATTTGAGGCTTGTGTGGCATACTTGAACTCTTAAATCACTAAAAAGCACAACACTAATAAACTTGTGCTTATCCCACGTATATTCGACCACCTATAATCTTTTGAACTTATTTTGCATTTTTGGATCCCAATAATTAAACGGAATATAAATCTATGAAAAACTTAAGTTTGGCTCAACTTGGAGAGTGCTATTTTGTTATTTAGCTTTTTAGTGCTTATTGGCTTATTTAGAAAATGTAAAAAAAAAAAGACATGTTTGATTAATATTGGGATGGTATGGTTTTTGGGTCGAAAATTTTAACTTGGATTTGTGTTGTTGTGGTGAGTCGAGAGCCACAGAAGGGTGCTCTTGGTGTTTACTCATTTTGTCCAACAAAAGCACATTTCAAAACTCTAATGACTCATTAGCTAAATTTCTAAATTTGTTGAAATGGGTTAAAAATGTATTTATGTTTGGCCTGTGTTGTCAAGACCCAGTCACCCAACAGTGGGTGCGTTGGCTTCACTTACTTTGAGAGACAAAAGTGCTTGTTCGAATTCCTTTACTTATCAAATTTTAACTACTTAACTCACTACTAAATTATGGGACAAAATGGATTTGGGTTTAGTACGAACTGTATTTAAGTTATGGTTGTGTGTGTAGTAATTTTGGGCCGAGAAGGGTGTTGGGCTGAAGCCCAACCGAGATTTTAAAACTTAAAATTATATGTACATAAACTTACTAATAATTAACAACATTTTTATATTTTTTTGACCACGTCTATTATTCCCGAATCCTAATTACTTTTCGTACCTTGTCTTTCGAATACTTCTGTAAACGAATACTACTACGTCATGTGTAGTTTATACTTATGCACTTCCAAGAGCCAATACTTTCAAATGTTTAGAAAACTGTTTTAAACTTAAACACTGCCACACAAGCAACAATAACACAAACTCTTAAGAACTTTTAAACTTATTTAAACTTCATCGAGTCCTAAACATAAGTCTGTAAACTAAACATGCCATACTAATCTAGGTCGCGTGTCGGTGCCATCCACTATTTGACTTTACTCTATTCAGACTGCTTCACTGAGGTGAGTATTCACAGCCCCCTTTTTACCGCTTTACTTATTTGGGGTGGAATGCATGACTTAAATTTCTATTTGAACTTATGACATATATTTTTACCTGAACTCTTTGATAATTGACTTTGAACTGTAAAATATTGTTTGAGCTTATGACTTGTTTTGAACTGTTGACGTGCCGTACGCACTTACATTTTAGTCTCCCTTGTCTACGGAGCAGGCTTGATTAAATCAGTATATAATAGTTGGTATGATGTACCGTTCGTACATTCGCATTGTTAGTCCCCGATTGGTTTGCCGTTCGCACTCCAATTTAGACGTACCGTTCGTACGGCTCCCTTGTGCGGAGCAGTAGGTAGTATGGATAGCGCTATTAGAGGTCGGCCAGCCTCTCATTCCCCTGTCTACGGAATGCATATTATTTATTTTTAGGGGCTTTGCCGCATACATTATTATATACCTAGTCCTTTAATGTGAACTTAAAGAGCATGTGTGTTTGACTATAATTGTTGTGAAACCATAGGTTACAAGTCTTGTATGGGCAGGACTTGTAACTGAATGGTTTGACACTGCCTCTACTAAATGGACTTTTCCTCAAAAACCTTGGACTTCTTTTGAAACAAACGTGTATACTCACCAACTATTTTCATAGTTGACCCGTTTTTCTCATGCATTTCAGGTGATCGCCAGTAAGTGTATTTTATGAAGACATTAGCACTAAGAAGTCTTCATCTATCATGTCTAGTTGGATGAAATAAAATGTTATCTTTTGGAAACAAAGTTTTATGTTTCAAATGTCGTTGTTGGCTAAAACAATGTTGTATTAATGTACTGTTTCCTTTAAATTTAAATTATGGTATTGTTCTATATCATTCTGCGCTGTATATTGATTTCGTAGCACCCCAGTACCCAAACGCTTCCGCAATACCACATTTTTGGGGGTGTTACAAATTGGTATCAGAGACAGGCTGTTATAGAGAATGCCGATTTTTCTAAAATAAAAATCGCAACTATAACCAGAATAAAGTTTTCTTAAAACACCGAACATCATACGAGTTGACTAGTCCGAGCATTGCATCATTACTCCTCAATTATGCATAGCCTGATCACCTATGCCTAATTCGGGAAAAATCATGCAATGATGGGAGTAGTAGTCTCGGATCATGTTTGGTTGTGTCCTAAGAGTCTGGTCACCTGAAACTGCATTAGTCGTGTGTATATGCATGTCATGTTCGAGCAACCCCGTTTATATTGCTATACTTTATATGGATATATTTATATATATCTGCCTCTTTCTTGCTACATTACGACCTAATAGATTAAGCACGTCTTTGCTTTCGTCGTATCACAATCACTACGTCTCCAAACTGCTGTTGTCCCGTAACACCATCCGCCATCGTCTACGTATAACGCAGTGTTTTTGGCTTATTGTAGAAACATGGTCAACACTCGTTCAGGAAGCATCAACAATGAAACCCCAAGAGACAGTGCTGCTGGATTGGCAGATCTCCTCACCCAGATTGTTGCACACATCGATGCAGGACGAACTACTGAAGGAGCTGGTACCTCGACCAACGGCCATGGATGCAGCTACAAGACTTTTATGGCATGCAAACCGAAGGAATTTTTTGGCACCGAGGGTGCCATTGGCCTGCTATCATGGTTCGAGAATGTCGAAGCCAAACTCAGCATCACTAAATGTGCTGAGGGAGATAAGGTTGAATTCTCATCCGGTCTACTCCAAGGTCGAGCATTGACTTGGTGGAATAACCAACTACAAACCAGAGGGAGAGAAGCTGCAAATGGATTGTCTTGGGCGGAATTCAAGAAATTGCTAACTGAGGAGTACTGCAGAAAAGACGAGGTGCAAAAATTGGAAGCAGAATTTTGGAACCATGTGATGGTGGGAGTAGAAGTTGACAAGTACACGGCCCGTTTCCATGAGCTGACAAGAATGGTCCCTCACATGGTCTCCACTGTGGAGAAGCTGATTGATCGGTATATCTGGGGTTTGATCCCTGAAATCAGGAGAGATGTCACTTCATCCAAACCAACCACACTTCAGGAAGCTGTAGGCATGGCATACAGCTTGACAAATGATGTGATCAGATCCGGTGGGATTGTAAAAGGAAACGACAATGGACAAAAGCGGCGGGAGGATCAGCAGGGAAGCCGAGACCAGGACCAGCAGGATAAGCGACAACGAGTAACCAGGAATTATGGAGCAACAACTCAGGAGCGCAAAGGGTATGTAGGACCACACCCTAAGTGCACACGATGTAACCTCCATCACTCAGGAGACTGCCCAAGGTGCCACGAATGTCGACAGACGGGCCATCTTAGTCGGAATTGCCGAAACAAAAATGGAGACCAAGGACAGAAGCGGACATGCTACGAGTGTGGGAGTCCGGATCACCTCCGGAATGTGTGTCCCAAGTTGAATAGGGCACAGAGGCCAGTGCGGGAGAATCTAACTCTCGCTGCAGCGATTGGTGAAGATGACCCAAACCGTGGAGGCAATGTCAGCCCAGCTCGGGGTCGAGTATACTTTCTAGGCAACAAGGAAGCTCACTAGGACCCAGCCATCATGATGGGTAAATACTTTTGAACAGCCACTTTATTTCCGTATTATTTGGTATTGATGTAGGATGTACTTTTGTTCCCTATGACGTGACTAATGTGAGACCTAACGCCATAAGCCTTGACTTAACTTCTAGTCTTCTTGCTAACCTAAATTATCACTATTCGTTGAATTGATTTGGCCTAGACGATTCCAAACTTGAGCCAAACCTTCAAGAGACCTTCAACTAAGATGTTAAAATCTTCCCATTCCAACAACTTGATTCCAGCTTGATCTAGTGACAGTTCTTGTTTGATGAGTTGCAAAAATCAAGGTAGAATCAAGTTGTTACTATCCAACGCAGACTCACGACAGTTCCCGGTTAGGGAGTTGTGAAATGGTCACTTGAGGGCTAAGCTCGAGAATGGAAAAGTTGACCGTCAAATCTAACCGCGAGGACGAACGTCAGTAGAGCAGACGAACTAAATCTCGAGGACGAGATTTCTTTTAAGGCTGGTAGACTATAACAACCCGCAATTTTTCAGACTATTATTTTAATCGTTCATATATTTATTTTGACAAATAATACAAATTAAATATCTTCTGACATTTACTGATTATAAAAACGAGGGGTTATCTCGTTTTTCCTGAAAAACTACATCACACGCGTACCAAAAAAAAAAAAAAAAAAAAAAAAAAAAAAAAAAATCCCAGTAACGGCATAAGCCCAATAATTGTCATCTGAAATCCATAATTTTGTTTTCTTTTATATTGCTATTATAAAAACGTGCTCATAAATAATATTTTCGTGCTGACAATAACCCGGAAAACAATGACTGAAACGGAGCTCAGCGAAACACGGGGCACACTTAAACGTATTAGCTTAACACTCACTTTCATTTAAATCAAACTCATTTTAATGTTATACCTACACTTTTATAAAAATTATTTAAAACCAAAAATAAATATGTTAAAGTACAGATACATAAAATGCTTCTTTGTCCTCTCCTCACCCACGACCCTCACTTTCTTCCTCCCTCTCTCTCTTCTGTGCCTCCATCCCCACTCCCTGAAGAAAAATCAGAGCTTGTCCAACTCGATGACAACTAAAAACCAAACGGTCCCTAGCGTCCTGGAAAACACACAGGTCTGGATCCTTTTGTCTAAACCTCAAAGTCAACCAATCAAGACAAGAAGATGATGAAGCTTGAGGGCGATAGTATCCCCTTTTGGCCATGGCGCGTCTGCTAACGAAGAAAGAAGGAGTCAAACAATTCCTTGTTAAAGTTTTATAAACTCATTCGATCCACAGGCATACCCTCACACTCGAATCTTTATCAAACACAAATTCAAGAATTGAGATACTAAGTACAAATCGTTACTGGGACAAGAGTGGGGAGTGGATTGCTTGCTTGGATCGGATTTGGGTTCCTTCGAGTTTCTTCTAACCTCTTGTTAATCGATCTACTAGTTGTAAGGATTTCTTTAATCTTTAATCTTGTGTTTTGAATATATATGAAGCTAAACTAGAATGATTTCGATGTTAAAAGTTATACACTCTGTTCTTGAACAATATATATATATATATATATATACTAATCGACTAGCACATAAATTAGATGTTAGGAATTATTATTTGAGGCTTGTGTGGCATACTTGAACTCTTAAATCACTAAAAAGCACAACACTAATAAACTTGTGCTTATCCCACGTATATTCGACCACCTATAATCTTTTGAACTTATTTTGCATTTTTGGATCCCAATAATTAAACGGAATATAAATCTATGAAAAACTTAAGTTTGGCTCAACTTGGAGAGTGCTATTTTGTTATTTAGCTTTTTAGTGCTTATTGGCTTATTTAGAAAATGTAAAAAAAAAAAAGACATGTTTGATTAATATTGGGATGGTATGGTTTTTGGGTCGAAAATTTTAACTTGGATTTGTGTTGTTGTGGTGAGTCGAGAGCCACAGAAGGGTGCTCTTGGTGTTTACTCATTTTGTCCAACAAAAGCACATTTCAAAACTCTAATGACTCATTAGCTAAATTTCTAAATTTGTTGAAATGGGTTAAAAATGTATTTATGTTTGGCCTGTGTTGTCAAGACCCAGTCACCCAACAGTGGGTGCGTTGGCTTCACTTACTTTGAGAGACAAAAGTGCTTGTTCGAATTCCTTTACTTATCAAATTTTAACTACTTAACTCACTACTAAATTATGGGACAAAATGGATTTGGGTTTAGTACGAACTGTATTTAAGTTATGGTTGTGTGTGTAGTAATTTTGGGCCGAGAAGGGTGTTGGGCCGAAGCCCAACCGAGATTTTAAAACTTAAAATTATATGTACATAAACTTACTAATAATTAACAACATTTTTATATTTTTTTGACCACGTCTATTATTCCCGAATCCTAATTACTTTTCGTACCTTGTCTTTCGAATACTTCTGTAAACGAATACTACTACGTCATGTGTAGTTTATACTTATGCACTTCCAAGAGCCAATACTTTCAAATGTTTAGAAAACTGTTTTAAACTTAAACACTGCCACACAAGCAACAATAACACAAACTCTTAAGAACTTTTAAACTTATTTAAACTTCATCGAGTCCTAAACATAAGTCTGTAAACTAAACATGCCATACTAATCTAGGTCGCGTGTCGGTGCCATCCACTATTTGACTTTACTCTATTCAGACTGCTTCACTGAGGTGAGTATTCACAGCCCCCTTTTTACCGCTTTACTTATTTGGGGTGGAATGCATGACTTAAATTTCTATTTGAACTTATGACATATATTTTTACCTGAACTCTTTGATAATTGACTTTGAACTGTAAAATATTGTTTGAGCTTATGACTTGTTTTGAACTGTTGACGTGCCGTACGCACTTACATTTTAGTCTCCCTTGTCTACGGAGCAGGCTTGATTAAATCAGTATATAATAGTTGGTATGATGTACCGTTCGTACATTCGCATTGTTAGTCCCCGATTGGTTTGCCGTTCGCACTCCAATTTAGACGTACCGTTCGTACGGCTCCCTTGTGCGGAGCAGTAGGTAGTATGGATAGCGCTATTAGAGGTCGGCCAGCCTCTCATTCCCCTGTCTACGGAATGCATATTATTTATTTTTAGGGGCTTTGCCGCATACATTATTATATACCTAGTCCTTTAATGTGAACTTAAAGAGCATGTGTGTTTGACTATAATTGTTGTGAAACCATAGGTTACAAGTCTTGTATGGGCAGGACTTGTAACTGAATGGTTTGACACTGCCTCTACTAAATGGACTTTTCCTCAAAAACCTTGGACTTCTTTTGAAACAAACGTGTATACTCACCAACTATTTTCATAGTTGACCCGTTTTTCTCATGCATTTCAGGTGATCGCCAGTAAGTGTATTTTATGAAGACATTAGCACTAAGAAGTCTTCATCTATCATGTCTAGTTGGATGAAATAAAATGTTATCTTTTGGAAACAAAGTTTTATGTTTCAAATGTCGTTGTTGGCTAAAACAATGTTGTATTAATGTACTGTTTCCTTTAAATTTAAATTATGGTATTGTTCTATATCATTCTGCGCTGTATATTGATTTCGTAGCACCCCAGTACCCAAACGCTTCCGCAATACCACATTTTTGGGGGTGTTACACCTGAGATCCGATATGCTCTGCCAGGTATGAGAGTACTTGTAAAGCGCATTTTCTCATTTGCTTCCATGTTTGCTTGTATTGCATCACCCTGCTTATGTTAAACTATTGTCTTAGAATGAAATCAATATATATGATTAGGTTTCAATAGTTCAATTTTTTTTAGGAGAGAATCTGTCTGTCCAGTAAAATCGCACGGTAGCCTTTTTCTGTTGTGTCTGGTGGGTCTCTAGCTATCCATGAACGATAGACCTTGGCTTCGATAATTTTGTTTCTACTTGTTGGTGTTAAGTCCTTGATGCTAGTTTCCGTCATCCGGTATATACCAGGGGAAAAAAAAAAAAAAAAAAAAAAAAAAAAAAAAACATGGGTGTTAGTTTTCTTTGTATTTCAACATGCATCATTTAGGGAAAATACAAATTTTTTTTTAATGTAGGCAATCTGATATGATAAATAAAAAAATGTAGTAGGAGCATATGAATTAGGATATATCTCAACATGTTTAATAGAATGCAGTTCAAATGTAAATTATGAAAAAATATAAACATTACTATATAGTAACAATTCAGTAACTGCAATAGTAAAATAGTAACTAAGATGTATTGTACTGAAATAACATGAACCTCTGGTGGACAAATTTTTGTCAAGAATTCTTTATAAACTATGTTTTTTGTTTGGTCTGGTGGATGCCCAGTGTCGGGTGCCAAAAGAATTTTTAAACCGTTAGGCGATGTTGCACGTGATAACGCAACATATAACTGGCCATGGGTAAAAACCGGTTGTGGAAGATAGATGCCAATTTTGCTGAGAGACTGTCTTTGACTTTTATTGATGGTCATAGCGTAGCAAACTTTAACCGGAAACTGTTTACGTTTGAAAATGAAAGGATAGTTGGGGTCTTTGTGTTGTAAAGGAATTCTTGAAATATAAACTTTTTCGCCAATTCTTGTTCTTGTGATAATCTCGGCCTCAATGAGTTTTGAATTGAGGTTTTTGACTATCATTCTTGTGCCATTGCAGAGGCCACCTCCAAGATTCATGTTTCGCAGCATCATGATTGGAACTCCAACCTTTAATTGGAGGATGTTTCGTGGTAGACCTGGGAATCTGAAGGTGTTCAAGTATTCTGGAGGATATAACATTTCAGTTGCGGTGCCATCTCTTCCAACTGGTATTGCTTCGTCTGAACTTATGTACAGTGTAGGTTCTCCTTCTATATGGGATAATATTTTTTCATTTATTGCATCTGCTGATTCATTTTTGGGGCACACAATGGTTTTTTCTTGCAGGAGTTGTGCGGTTGGATTCTTCAAAGTTTTTTTGTCATAGATGAAATCAATGAGTTCCTGAATGGCAGTTTCGCTATCTGATATCAAATATTGTGGGGGAATGGTAACCCAAGCAGCATCATGTGTATCTTATTCATTAGCCTCTCCGAATTTACCATCGCCTATATCAAGTAGCCATGAAGAAAAGTCACGGATTGCGTTTCTCTGATCTTCAGAAAGGTTTGTTTGAGTAAGTCTCATGTTTTCTTTAAGCTTGGAAACCTTAAAATGTTTCCACAAATATGATGTAGCAATCGATAGTCCAATGATCTGTGACTTTGTTCCCTTTTTTTTAACGGGTAGTGTCTGCCTGAAATCGCCCCCCAACATAACTGATTTTCCACCAAATAGCTTTTGTCGACTATTGAGAAGGTCTTTAAGGGTTCTATCGAGTGCTTCAAAACAATGCCGGTTATTCATAGGGGCTTCGTCCCATACAATCAAGTCAGTTTCATTAAATAACTTTGACATGATTGTATTTTTTTTAATCTGACACATCGACTCGTCGGTTAACTCAAGTGGTATTTTGAATCTCGAGTGTGTTGTACGGCCAGATGGTAGCAGTAAAGAGGCGATTCCTGAAGACGTAACTGCTAGCACAATTTTCCCTTCTGATTGGAGTTTGTTGATAATTGTTTTCCACAGGAAAATTTTCCCTGTTCCACCATGGCCATACACAAAAACCAACTTCTGTTCTTTATTGCTACATGCATTAACTATGATGTTGTAAATTTCCCGTTGTTCAGCGTTTAGTTTAACAACTGAGACACCAACTTCTTCTTTGAGTTGTTCACGGTTATAGTTCTTTTCTTCCATCAACAGCCTGTTTTGCAAATCATCAAGTAGATCTTTTGGAGGCAATGAGAAACCGAATTCTTTGATTGATCTTGAAGAGCTGTTGAGTATTATTTCAACTTCATACAAAATGTAATTTTTGAGCTCTGGGTCATTTACATAAAGGTTTCTTACACCACTTGCTTGCGAAGCTCTTGGTGAGATGTCATCTTTCATAGAACGCCAATGTCTTTCCCATAGCTGTAGAGGATTGGCAACTTCACAGTACATCAAAATATTTGCAAACAGGGTACGTAGTTCTCGTGACGTTGCTGACATGGAAGTTTCTTGCAGGGCTGTGTCCCATTCGTTGTCGTCATGAAGCAGACCCATAGCTTCACATGCTGCACGGTACGTTGGAAATACTTTGTTGTTCACAGTACGGACTTCAATGAATGACCTACATCCTTTTTGGTGTGCAAGTAACATGCGAAAGTAGAATAGTTCACCTGCAGCTGGATGGACGTAGACTAATCTACCAATTGAGTATTTTGTTTTTATTACTCGACGTCTCCATGTCTTGCTGTCTTCATACCAAACATATTCAGAAGGAAAGTCTAAATATGTTAAATGGCAGCCGTCTTCAAACAGTGCATTGTACGTAAACCATTCTGTGAGTGTCTTTAGTTTTCTTCCATCATCTGTGACAACGTGGCCCAAAGGTTCTTTGTCACGAAAAGTTATTTTTTGCATGTATTTAAGATGAACTGCGAGTATCTGTACTGCCGGTTCTCTATGATGTATAGGGAAATCTAGTATCCTCCAACATGCTTCATGTGGACAAAGGAACCTTCCATCAATGAAGTTCTGAATTTCATCAATCTGTATTCGAGGAACAGATGCTGACGGCCCTGGATCACCAAGTGGTTTGATAATCCTTGCTGCAATTCGGTCAGTGCCTTTCGAAATATATTTGAAGAGGTACTTTATCAGCATACTCCAACCGCAGTATTCGACGTTGATGTGAGCATGAAACATGAGACAAAGTTGACGGTTATATGTTACGACATAAGTGTTTGTCTAATTTCAGTTCACCCTTTGGTACATAAGCTGATGTTTTTCTTCTTCGATAATGTATGTGGCCATTTTCATCAAAGTAAGTATTGTCATTATATCTTTTAGGATACTTCTTCGTGCACACAGCTTCTTGCATACATGGGGCTTTTGGGTTTGCATTTCCACACGGCCCGTGCATCATCATGTCTGCTACAACTCTATAAGCTGTTGGGTCAGTTGTCATGTCAGGGAGTTCTGCTGAGATGAAATTGTCCACTTCTTCAGGATTCTTTATTTTGTCATTCGTATCTAGCCATAAGAGTGTGTGACAGTGCGGGAGGTCGCGTTTCTGGAATTCAATTGTGTAAAGAACTGCAGTTGAAAACTTATACATGTAAGAATATTTGTTTGTATATAGTTTATAAAGTGTGTGACAATAACATAATGGCATAATAAGTATTAATTACCTCCAGTAGACCGGCCAAAGATATGTTGTTCCTTGAGAGCTGTTAAAAAATCCTCAACCTTCTGCTCAAAAACGCGCGCTATGATATCAGCTCTGTCTGATTGTGTAAGTTCTGGATATCTTCTCATATGTCGCTTAATCTCTGGCCAATTGACATTGCATGTGAATGTGATGAAATATTGTGGATTACCTAGAACTCGACATATGGCGAGGGCATCAAGATAGTGGCTATACATATATCTTGGACCGCCAGTGAAACTTGAGGGAAGGATTATTCTTTGGCCTATGTCAGCTCCAAAATGATCTCCTCTTGACATTGCGTCACAAATGCCTGAAAGACACTCACTTCTTAGGTTATTCTGCTTTGCTCGTATGAAATCAAGGCGTGTTTGCTCGAGTGCGCAGTATACGGTGACCACATATTGTTGGAACAGCCTGCCCCCTCTAAAAAGAATACCAAACTGGTCATAACGCTCATGTAATTGGTATTTATAATACATATTCATAGATACTTTTTTCCTTTTGGTATTTGCATTTACACCTTTTAGTGTCATTTCAGTGTTGTACCCGGGCTGACCATATACGAAAAGAAGAGGAAATTGGAGAGACATGTATGAACTGTGAAGTTTATTAATTCTTTTTGGCTGCCTGTCTTTATACTCTATGATGATGTCGTAATCGGTTTTGCTGTTTGCATCAGGTTCAAATACTATTGCTCCGAGAGTGTTGGAAGATGGCAACTGATATTCCCGAGCTCCTACTACATTGTAAAGTTGGATCTTGAATTCAGGTACGTCTGCTTCATTTAATTTATCTCTTGCTGTTCTGAAGAGTCGAACCAACTCATTGTGGTCATCCAGTATTTGTATTAAGTTGCGCACCATCTCTGCCTGCAAACCACTGCGTTCTGGACCCCCGAAAGGCTTCATCCTATTAGCAACTTCATTTTCTGTATCGTAGACATATAGTTGCATGAACTTTGGATCATCCCTATTGGTAGGACATAGTGTGCCTATCCAATGGTGTATTTGACCCGAGATTTTAAAAACATATGGACCCTTTCCAGTGTTTATGGAATCGTCAATTTCTGCACCGAAAGATGTCATACTAAACATTTGATTATATGCCCGAATGTTTGCTAAAAAATGTTTATCTTTAAATATTTCTTTGAAAAACTGTGGTGGTTCTAATTCTTTTTCTAGATACAGTTGCCCTCCCGCACAGCATTTGCTGTATTTCACTTTGTTTCGATGAGAAAATCCTTTCAGCCGTTCCCCATACCAAAAAGCTGCATTGCAATACTCGCATGCATGATTGCAATCACCCAAGTCAATGTACAAATTCGACACACCTATAATTGTAGATCCCAAACAGTATCAGAAGCACGTTTGTGGTAACATGTAATATTAAAGGCGAAAGAATATTTGCTTATTGTGATAATATCTATGTTTTTGTGCATACCTTCACTATTCAATGTTGTTGAACCATGCCTCATAGAATTACTTATACGTTGCCTTTTTTATTGATGAATCTGTTCATCAGTGACTGAATCTTCATTTCTTGTCTGTCTTTTGCGGTTTACGGTGCATCTGGGTGTCATTATTGTAGATGGTTGTCATTTTTCTGTATGCATGTTTACGTTACGACATGATCTCTGACCCTTTGCAAATGCAAAAGCTGATGCAACACCTACATTGAAAACCTTTATTAAATTTAGGAAGGGTAATGTGATAACCATTTACTATACAATGATGGTTGAACATTTGTTATATTGTTACCTGGATTCATTGTTTTTGACTGATGCAATTGTTCATTATTGAGTGGATCCTGGTTTGTTGACTGTCTTTTGTGTCCACTTGTACATGTGTTTGTATGTATTTGTGTATTGTCACAGGATTGATAGATTTTTGCACATGTGAAAGCTGGTGTACCAACTGTGTTGAAAAATTATTTTAACTCAGTAATGATAATATGCTTTTTGGCAATATGCATGACTGTACATTTGATAAATAAAAAATATCTTACTTTCACTGTTGGTGAAACTTGTAGCATCCTGGTATGTGCACCAATAATTGCTGTATTCATTAATTGGAACTTGAAAGCATATACTTTTTCCTCTCTCATTAAAACACCTTGGATGAAATAACAATTTTTTGTCAACAATTGTTGTACTAATAAATTTTTGTTCCATGTTCTGTATAACTAAAAAAATAATTACCTTTCTCGCTATTATAGGATGATTTTGGCAATGCAGTAGCATATGTATTATAAGGGGGTGGGACTGTTATATGTTCATCTGTGGTGAGACAACTTTTATGGCTGAGGAAATGTGGCGAAGTACAACAATGATTCTCTAAATTGTAAGTAACATCAGCCTGATTTAACCCTGAATCAGTAATAAACAAATTTACTAACAATAAGAGTAGGCTGCATAACGTGTAAGAGATTAGTAACTTACTTATTTTTTTGTTGTTGTTGAATGCAGATGCACCTGGTGTATCCGTTGCATATTTACGACTGCCATGTTTTGAATCAGAGGTGGTTTTACCACCATTCGATGATGAATAAATCGGTAAACTCTCATGTTGGTTCAAAGGTTGTGAACATGAATGTGATTTATTTAATGTATTGTAATGCTTTAAACCTGAAACAATAACAAACAAAATTAGTAAGAATAACAGTAGGTTGCATAACGTGTAAGAGATTAGTAACTTACATATATTTTTGTCGCTGTAGAATGCAGATGAAGCTGGTGAATCCATTGCACATTTACAGGTGGCATGTTTTGAATCAGAGGTGGTTTTACCACCATTCGACGATGAATAAATCGGTAAACCCTCATGTTGGTTCAAAGGTTGTGAACATGAATGTGATTTGTTTAATGTGGATATTCCTTCACTTGTAGGCCACTTGATGTTGGTGCAGCACTCTATAGTATCACTGGGTATGAACTCAGTGTAATACGGGTAGGTTGTAAACTTTGGTTCTGGCGGCCTCACATCCAACTCAGTTTGGGGTTGCATATGGAGTGCAGCATTGTAAGTCAGGTTATCCAGGTAATAATTAAATTCTTTTGATGACTCTTCAGTTTGGGGTGGCTTATCCACATAATAATTAAATTCTTTTGATGGTTTTTTAGTTTGGGGTGGGTTATCTACATAATAACTAAATTCTTTTAATGGTTCTATACTTAAAGATCTTTTACGCATATTTTAAACTGAACAAAAAATGGTATAGCCGTAGCAAAAAGTATAACAGCAAAATGATTATGTATAATAGTATAGTTATTAGATATCTATGCATAATATAATGTAAGGCAACAATTTTTAGGCACATAATCACAATGAAAACATCAGTAAAATGAAAATCATATATATAGTTTAAAGATGGCAACCAAATATGCATAAACCTTGAAATAAATATTTGGTGTTAAACCATATGTTACCTGCACTAAGAGATTATACTGATGCAAATGTTGTTCACTTTTACAGCCGGCATGGGAAAAATATGAAGTGACAAAAAGGCGGGAACAAAGCAAGACAAAAAAACACATGCAACCATCAAAGATGACATAGGAAATACCTTTGTAAATGAAAGATTCCTTGTATTTGTTTCTTTCTAATTTACAGTAGATTAGATGGAAAATGAGAGCAAGTACAATGGTGAAATTTCTAGAATGAGATGATTAAGGAAAAGGGACAAAAACCATGGGTTGTTTTAGGTAAGTAGCATAGATTTTTTTATAGAAACATGCTGCTACAGTTGGGTACACAATGGGTTAAAGTGTACAGCAAGAATACCAGCCACAAAATAAATGATGTACTAACCATTCTAGTTACTTTGCTAAGCCTCTATTTTTTTAATTATCGTTTTGCTACAGTTGAGCTACAGTGCTCCTACAGTGGTATGAACAGTGTCAAAGGGAATAAGAACCACACAATGTTGTACTAATGACTCTCTAATTACTTTGCTAAACATTTTTTTTTTGCTAAGACCAAAACTGCCCTTTAAATATATTGGATAAATAGTGTAAAAGTGTAAATTGTATTAGGTGGTTTCTTATGTGGCTAAATGTTGGTAGGTTTTTATAACTTTTCTGTCTTATTGTTGTCCTTGTTCACACGTTTGTGGATGCATGCACCATTGCTCTTCTATTATATAAAGTTGTCCAAATAACTCTAGGAATTTGCCAAAATAGACAAACTAAGAATCTCTGAAAGGTCAAAAACGATCGAGATCTTATAAAGGAAAATTTTATATTAAGGGATTAGCATTAGACAGAGTACAAAGCATTCCGAGCCGATTACACTACAAGAAATAACCATAAGAATAAAGATAAATTTGAAAGTCTTCAACTTTTAGAGTTAAGGAAAACAAACACAGCCTCTCTCTTGCACACTGCTATACATCACTATGAAAAAATTGGCCTTACATCTATTCACCCATACGAATGATGCAACGGAGACCTTCACCTTTAAGCATCAAATCAAACGCCTTATTGATCTCGGAAAATGGCACTTCATGCGTTATGAACTTCTCCAACTCAAGTTCCTACAGCAAATTAACCAAAATTTGTCAATTCCCAACCTTATGCTTCTACTAAATATTTTTGTTCAATTGTAGAGTTACGGTTTAATTACCTTGTTCATATACTTTTCGACCACAGAAGGAATATCGGAACGAGGTTTATAGTTTCCAAAAAAGGTACCCTTGAGAGTCCTTTCGTTCAATAGATTAAGAGGACTTGTCTTGAAAACGGCATCTTTATGTGGAACACCCACAAGAACAGCAACGCCCCATCCCTATTCATTCACAATTTGATCATATGTAAACGGGAAATATGTTAATCAACGAATAAGAGAGCAAAGGGTCTAAAGTAAATACATACATCATGAACACATTCAAATGCAGATATCATTGCATCAATATGGCCGGTACATTCAACGCTCCTATCAACTCCTCCATTAGTCATATCCACAATCACTTCTTGTACCGGTTTTTTGTAGTCTTTCGGGTTCACAAACTCAGTCACCCCAAATTTCTTTGCTGTTAAAATGAAGAAATGTATTATTATTAGTTTTCGTTAAATGCTTTTACCTAATAAGTCTTTAAATTTGTGTTACAAATTACCAAGTTCAAACCGGTCGGCATTGAGATCAACACCAATGATCCTTGATGCACCAGCAATTCTAGCACCTTCAGCAGCCTGATCACAAATAAATCATTAGCACCATTAAGAGTAAATATATATTATACACGTATAAAGAGTTGCAATATGAAATAACTTACCGCTAGTCCCACAGCTCCAAGTCCAAAAACCGCTACAGATGATCCCTTTTTTGGTTTTGCAACATTTAAAGTAGCACCTAGGCCTAAAATTCCAAAATCATTCTGGTCAAGATAACATTAACAAAGTCGATAAATGCAACAAAATTGACAATTATTGTCACTTATTTTGTACCTGTTGAGATCCCACAACTTAAGAGGCAAACTTTGTCTAAAGGGGCTTCAGGGTTAATTTTCGCAAGACATCCCACATGAACAACCGTGTACTCGCTAAAAGTAGAAGTTCCAACGAAGTGGAAAATCGGTTTTCCATTGATTGAAAACCGAGATTTCTCATCGTGTATCATGACTCCACGATCCGTGTTGATCCTGAGAAGGTCACACATATTGCTCTCCTCAGACTTGCAATGAGCACATTCTTTGCATTCGCCCGTAAAAACAGGAAGGACATGGTCCCCTGGCTGAAGATCAGTCACTCCTTCCCCAACACTCTCCACAATCCTATTAAAATAATCAAAATCAATCAGATTATGTATCGAATCAAATATTAATATAAACCATTTTCTTAACTTCATACAAAAATTGTAACATTTGGGCATACCCTCCAGCCTCGTGTCCAAAAATCCGAGGAAATACAGGATTCTGGCCCTGAAAATTGATAGTGTAACAAACAATCAGTTTTTCAGTTATCGATAGGATTAGTTGACTAGTATAGTGTTTTACTTTCAGCTGTACTAGCTCTACTATCTGATATCCAGTTGACTCGCTATAGTTAATTAATGCGACATGCTAAATAAGTCACATTAAACTTAGCAACCTCATTGCATTTATATTAGTAGAATAGTAGAGTATGCAAACTTCACATGTACATGATGAAAAAGTAAACAACTATATATTCCAGCAAATCATGTTACGATAATATTTAACATAGTTCATATCAAATATGAAAAGTGAAAACAATGAAGCTAGTAGATTTACCTTAGCTTCCCAGAAGTAAATATCAGTATGACAAAGAGAAGTGACAAGAATCTTAATACGAACTTCCAATTTTTGTGGTGGCGCCACCTCAACTTCCTCGATCACTAGTGGCTTTCCAGCTTCCCACGCCACCGCAGCTATAAAACATTTTCAAACTAAACCATGAACTCGCTGGTATTATATACAAACGTTACTAATATTTCAAAAAGAGCATAGTTACATAGATATAATGATAAATCAAACGTATACCTTTGCATCGAATCACTTGACCGATTGTGCTGGACATTTTTGTAAATTGTTACTTGATCACTTTAGAGAATATGAAAATATTTATATTTGCCTATTTGGGTTTCTTTGTTGTTTGAGATGAAGTATATAAATGTGTATTTATAGGATCAATTGAGCTTATTTTAATATCAACATTTATCAAAGTTGTGAATATTAAACTCATGTCGGTAACTAACAAAAACAGCCCATAAAGTTAAATATCCTAACAAATTATACTAATATAATCACTCTACCAAACTTGTTATCATTACTTAAAAATGACAATAACCCCTTTAAACACAAATCCAAACACCCAAAAAAATGGATCGTCTATCCCCGCCCTCCAAAATTTATTATTCCCACCGCCTACTTTTTGCTTCTTTTTTTTTTATTTATTTATTTTTTATTTTTATAATTTTGTTTATATAAAAAACTATAAACCTGAAAGTGCGGAACAGAAAATATAAAGTTTAATAAGTCAAACGCTTAAAACTGTCAGAAATACAGAATAGAAACTGACACAAAACTGTGTTATACAGGAAACAAATAGGAGACAAAAGGAATATAGTACAAAAAAGGAATATAGTACAAAAACCCCCTGATGTGACATCATATGGAGGTTTGTATAGTGTACCCAAAAAAATCTAAATTACCGAATTCGAGTCGACAACTCAGTTCGATGTTTCTTTTCCGGTGACATCTCTAAACTCATTCCACTTTTTTCCTCACTAGTATTCGGCTTCCTCCCATTCGAACTCGAACATTTAATCCCACAACTCCTTGAAACCCCTACATGCAGAATCCCGTATCATACAAACAAATACAACTTTAACAAAAACAAATACAAACCCATGTTCCATAGTCAAATTTCCAGTTGCAAAACACAAACAAAATCCCATATCATAGAAACTAAACTTTAACAAAAACCAACAAATACCCATGTGTCAATTTCAAATATTAAGCTGCAAAACACAATAAACATATATTTAAATCTTTTTTAAACTGAGTTTTTCTAGCAAAAAAGACTAATAAAGATTGATAACCCACCACTGAATTTGTGAAATGAAGGTGATTTAAGGTTGAATTTGTTGTGGGTTTGAAGATATGAAGAGGGAAATTGAAAGGTTGGTAAATTGGCAGCCATATTTATTTTGTTACAGAGAAAAACAAATGGGATATTATAGATGCATGATTGGATTTATAGTTGAAATTTTTGTTCTACTTTTCGAATTATCGTACCATATGAATTCAAACATACATACTGTAGTATACTACTACGTCCACTACAAGACGAGAGATATAATAAGCCGAAGGTTTTTGTGACGACTTATCGTCGCTAAAGGTTTTTTACCGTCTTAATAGTATGCTTGTAATTTTATTTGGAACTAATTAAGTATCGAGCAGTGAATGTAACAATGAGAAATAAGCAAAGTTATTTTATTGTTATTATAGTAATCCCATGAATATTTCTTTATAGTTGATTGCATATGTCGATCTAATTATATATTGGAAAATGATTAAAGGTATTCATATGCCTAAATTTAAGTTTAAAGATGTGATTTAAACCATCACCATGAGAAAAGTATATTTAATAATGAGAATATATACATGGCAAATATTTTATACGTGTCTTTACGAGACTAAATGCATGATTTACAATGCTATTAAAACAAGGTTTGAAAAATTATGTAAATATTGATGTTTTTTTGGATGTATGTAAATGCTCTAATTAATTAAATCATTTTTCTTTTCTATATTTGAGAACACAAACATTTTTTTTACTTTATTTTCTTTCTTTAAGTGATACTCGAAAACACAGTGTTAGCAAAGGTTTATCGTGAATAACATGTTAAACTAGTTGTAATGGTCACTAAACTCATTAGTGGTGATCATTCTTGACGTGCGTCCTTCTTTACGATTGCTACCACCATGCACGATGGTGGGTTTTTGACACTCATTTTAGTAGTGCAATTTATTTTATTTTATTTTTTAATTTTTTTTTAACGTTTGTGGGGAATTTATAAAATAAGATATTTTTATGTGTTCGATTTGGTGGTCATCACTGCAGTGTTTAGTGATGAGTTTGATGATGTATTAAATGATGTTGTGACGCTTATTTTGAAGATACTGAATTTGATGAAGACAAAAAACTAAGACTAAAAAGTTAATATTAAATTATACCAAAAGAGAAAAAGGACAAAAAAAAAAAAAGTTATCGACATTGTAGATATTTTCATACTAAAGAGTAAAGACATATCGCATCAAAATCATTTAACGTTTAAAAAGTATTCGATAAAAGTAACCAGATTATTCTCGTGTTCGAATAAGTCAAGTAAGTGGTTATGCCATAACCACTAGTTTTCACATTCAAAGCATAGGGTACATGGAAATAAGTGACAAATCCTCTTACTATCATTGTCATGTACGGAGTATTATTTAAAGTTCCTAATTACTGTACTACTTCTTCCGTTTTAAAATTATTGTCACCTGACAAAAAATATATTCTTTTAGAAAAATGTCACTATTACTATTTTCTCTCTCTTACTTTTTTGGCAAATGACAAGTTTACCCTTAACCAATTAATTAACACTTCTTTAAAGTTTGTAATATTAATTTCAATAAAAGGTAATATAGTAAATTTTACCAAACTCCACTATTTATTCACTTTCTATTTTGGGTATGTGATAATAATTTTGAGACGTCCGAAAAATGAATAAGTGACAATAAAATTGAAGAGTAGTATGTTAAGAGCATGTCGATATGGACAAACTATGTCTAGTCTTTTGTCTGATGTTATATATCGATGTTACCACACCCCTTTTAAATATATGGCAAATACACTAGGTTGATTGTAATGGTCATTATAATTTATTACACCCCTCTGTCTCAAAATAATTGTACACTATTCACTTTTAAAGTTTTTCCTTTTTAAATTTAACCTTAAAGTATTTTGTTTGTGTTATGTAATACTTGATGCAAAATATATGAATGGATTGGATTTTAAATATATTTTCATTGGTACAATTTTCATTAAGTTTTACATAACACAAATGAAATAATTTAATGTTAAAGTTGAAAAGAAAAGACTTTAAAAGTTAATACTGGACATTTATTTAAGGACGGAGGGAGTACCTGTTATCGTTATTTTAGCATTAACTTTAACTTCATCAAACCAATCATTAAATATTTGTAGTGATTATACCAAAACCAAATACATAAACATATCTTACTTAAATACAAACATTACTTTGAAATTCAGGGACGGAGCCAGAACCAAATATGACCGGATGCCCAAGTTTTTTGGAACCATAATATAGAAACACATTTCGATTGACCGGATGCATTTAAGATACATTTTGAAAAAATTGATTTTTTTTTTCAAAAATTAACACTACATCGAAAAAATTCATAGAGGTCACGGACACCCGCGGGAACCCTCTGGCTCCGTCCCTGCTTAGAATATACTACACATACACACAAACCAAAAAATAAACACTCCTTAATTGGTGGTTTGCATCACCGAAATGGTGCCTAAAACGTGTTGGGAGGGCCCCGTAATGGCCATCACCAGCGGTGAAAGGCATCATTACGTTTAGTCTTATGAATTGAAGATAAACCTGTAGATGTGGTGCAATTTTTGGGTGAATTTTTTGTTGGATAAAAAATAAGACACTGTTATGCTAATGTAGACATTTATGACACATTTTCCCGTAATGGCCATCACCAGCGGTGAAAGGCATCATTACGTTTAGTCTTATGAATTGAAGATAAACCTGTAGATGTGGTGCAATTTTTGGGTGAATTTTTTGTTGGATATAAAATAAGACACTGTTATGCTAATGTAGAGACATTTATGACACATTTTCCCGTAATGGCCATCACCAGCGGTGAAAGGCATCATTACGTTTAGTCTTATGAATTGAAGATAAACCTGTAGATGTGGTGCAATTTTTGGGTGAATTTTTTGTTGGATAAAAAATAAGACACTGTTATGCTAATGTAAAGACATTTATAACACATTTTGGTCTAATCGTGAAATGTTGAATCATAAGTGTTGTTTGCGAAATAAGCTAAATCCAATTTCTTAACAATTTTTTTTTTTTTTTTTTTTTTTTTTTTTTTTTTTTTTTTTCTGAAAAGCTCCTTAATATTAGTTTTAGGGGGTGCTTGGTAGTGGGGATAAGGGGGTAGTTAATGGCAAACATAATGATTAATCATGCTTGGTTCAAGCTAAGGAATATAATGATTACCCAGTAATGGGTAATGGACCATTATAGAGTAAATTGGGGGAGGGGGGGAGGAGGGTAAGGTATTGATTACCCACCATCACCCATTCTTTTGCATTCCCTTTCCCTTACCCTTTACCCACTACTACCAAGGCACATTTTTAATTGATTTTAGCTTTCTAAGAAATTATGTACAAACTAATGATATTATAACCACTGTATTAATTACTAGTAAGAAGCCCGCGCAATGTATCATGTAACAACACTAAAAAGGAAGAAAGAAACATTGATTGATGGTGATAGACAATGAGAAATGAAACGCCCTAAAAAACTATACCAGTCCACCATAACCGGTGATTTGTGGCTTCCTGACCGACGGCAAACAAGCCTTAACCGACGGTTAAACCATTCTGGTTTGCACATGATCTTTTTTCGAAAAACACACTTCTGCTTAACGACAAATCATAAAATTCTGGAAATACATTTCATATATACTAAGGGTACTAGGAGTCATCATTCCCACTATTCCATACCTCTCAAATTCAACCAATAAGCTTCAGCCAACTCATACCCATAAATTCCCATACCTCCCAACCTAATTTACCGGCGCCCATAAATTCTCATACCTCCCCAATTTTTATTTATTTATTTATTTATTATTATTATTTTTAATTAAACTAAAATCAATTTAATTAAAAACATAAACATTTTATTAAAAACATAACATTTCACTACAAACTAAAAACGGAAACTACATTGCAACATTATTTTTAAAAATAAAAAAAACTACATAACACTAAATTAAGTCATCAATCGGTTGTGGTTGAGCCGTTGGGTCATCGAGATATGCCAAGTCTAGACCCGCTACGTGCTCCGTAAGATCATATTGGAGACGATGATGGACGTTTTCGTCATGTAACTCCGGTAGTACACTTGGGTCATAAGATACCGGCACCGGTTGGTCCATTATATGAACCGGTGATATTGCCCTGTTGTCGTCCTTTATGATCATGCTGTGCAATATACAACACGTTTCGGCGACTTTTCCAATCTTTTCTTTCTAGAAAAACCGGAGAGGACGATCCAAAATCCTCCATTTTCCCTTAAGCACACCAAAAGTTCGTTCGACATCTTTTCTTGCCGCCTCTTGTAGTCGCTTGAATTTCTTTTCTTTCGGGTCAACTGGATGCCGATACGCTTTAACAAACGTAGACCAATTAGGATAAATCCCATCGATAAGGTAATAGCCACGTTTGTAATAGCGTCCACATAAAACAAATGAAGTATCTGGAGCCGTTCCATTTCGGGTAGTAAGATACAACGGAGACTGATTCAACACATTGATATCGTTGTTTGACCCGGGAGGACCAAAAAACGAATGCCAAATCCACAGATCCTGCGAAGCAACACATTCAATCATAATAGTCGGCACTTTATGATCACCTCGCGTATATTGGCCTCGCAAATGCCTAGGACAATTCCTCCATTCAATATGTGTAGAATCTAGGCTACCAAGCATCCCCGGAATGTGATGTCTTTCTTCATGCGCCATTTGGATCATTGCGACGTCATGGGAAGTCGGCTTACGTAAGAACTCTCGACGATATAAATGAATGACCGCATCACAAAAATATGTAAGGCACTCGCGTGATGTTCTATCGGCCATGCCTAAATATTCATCAAAGTTATCCGGGGGATCACCCGTTGAGAGTTGTTTAATTGCCGAAGTGCATTTTTGTATCGCCGTGAAGCTTTTTTTACCCCGCCCATCGAAGCTTTCTTGAAAATACGGGAAAGACGCTTCAATGTCACCAACAATCTTCAAAAACAACCTTTGACTCATTTGATACCGATGCCTAAAAAATTGTTCGCCGAACTTCGGGTCTTCGACGAAGTAGTCACGCATTAGTATTTCATTAGCTTTTTCCCGGTGTCGCTCAATATAAGTGCGTGAATCATTAGAGCTACCCGAGTCTTCAAGGGCTTCAATCTCTTGTATCGCGTCTATAATAAAGGGCCATGTACTACCCGTGGATAAATCGGGTAGCGTAGGTGGGATGATGATTTCGTCGGAAGATGAAGACATTATTTTTTTGGTGGAGTGTATATGAAAATGGGTGTGTTTTGATTGAATTTTTGTTGATGTATTTGAAATGGAAGTAATAAGTGTGTATATATAAGTGAAAATGGGTAAGGTTTAATTATTTTTTTTCTTTTCTTAAAAGACCCCAACGTCTCTTTTGTTTTGACCCCAACGTCTCTTTTTTTCTTCCACTTGAATTTCTCACCAACGGGTTGCCAAACCGTGCTCCAAAGATTTTTCGCATAAATTTGGAACCGGCGGCGGTGTTACCGCCGGTTATAAGCATACCGCTGGCCAAACCGCTGTGACTCCGAGTAGCCTAAATATCATTTATGCATATGGGATTTACAAGATACGCATGGAAGCTTTTCTTTAACAAAATGGGATGTTATGCCAAACACTCCCTTTAAACCATAAATCTACTTAACATGTTCTAAAACATATACAAACTTACCGAAAGATGTTAGACTTGAAAAGCATAAAATTACAATGTTTAAAGGGCGTTTACAAGCTATATATTAAGGTGGTGCATTTGAGACATGTAACACCTCAAATTTTACAGTTTAGTTATATATATTTTAATATTATGTATGGAATATTAGAAAGTTAGTTAAGCTAATTTTCTAATGAAATAAGGACCAGAAGTGTAAATAGTTAACGAAAAATGAGTTTCTATGTAACGGATTTAACGGCAGGGACTAATGGTGCAAAAGTGATGTTTTTTAGGCCTGAAATTACAGAATTGCCCTTTTATCCTTGTAACACTTAAAGCCAGAGATTAACCCCTTACTATACACATATGTGATGTGGGTGTTTATTGGAGAAAAAATGGACTTATCCAAGAGCTAAGGAAATCATTCCAGGAAGATTTAATGAATCAAGCTTTGATATGAGGATTGATTGGCATGCCTAACTGGTTTGCCTAATTATATGCCTAAACATATGTGTCAGCATCCTATTGGTGACCACAAGGGACCCACTTTTTCATAAACCAATAACTTATTGACACATCTATTTAGGCACATATTTGTCACATTTTTAGGTCTCCCAATCATTTTCTAATTTGTAATCGCAAGGATGTTTTAAGTGTTTATAATTCATTCCTCATCAAAGGTAATATAATCATAGATGCAAGTGGAAAGCAAGAAGAATATCTAAACCAGGCGAGGTGAGTAATAGACTAGCTTAACATGTTTAGTAGTAGATTAAACATGTTATTAGTAGATGTTTCAAGTATAGCCGAAATTAGTTATGTTATGACAAGCTTCAGATATAGTCGAAGAATAGTTATGTTATTTTCTTAGCTTCGGATGTAGCTGAAAAATAGTTATGTCATGATTTTAGATTCGGATATAGCACAAACTAGTCATGCTATAATACTAGTCTCGGATATAGCCGAGAATGTTATGTTTATGTTGGTTTTGGATATAGCCGAAAATGAAATGTTTATGTTAGTTTCAGATATTAATGCACTCATGAAATCTTATGCTTAATCACAGATATAGATGAAAAGTAGCTATGTTATAAATTGTGCTTAATGCACTCACGACATCTTATGTGGAGTACCCGTGCTTAAATGACACTTATGATCCGTAAATGGAATTCATGACATCCTATGTGGAGTACCCGTGCTTAAATGACACTTATGATCCATAAACCGAATTCATGACATCCTATGTGGAGTACCCGTGCTTAAATGGCACTTATGATCCGTAAATGAAACTCATGATATCCTATGTAGAGTACCCGTGCTTAAATGGCATTTTTTATCCGTAAATGAAAGTGCCCATGCTTAAACGACACTTATGATCCGTAAATGGAACTCATGATGCCCTATATGGAGTACTCGTGCTTAAATGGCACTTATGATCCGTAAATGCAACTCATGAGATCCTAAGTGGATTACCATGCTTTATGCACTTACGCCAAGTATCAAAATCCTAAGTGGATATAATGCTTTATGCACTTACGCCAAGTATGAAAGTAAGACCCGGATTGCATCCGTGCAAGAGGGTGAAAGGCCGCATATGAGTACTCGCCACCTAGAGAATATCGTACAAGTAGCTCAATGATTAAATACCATATCACTAGTAGAAATGTGATTAGATGTCACGATATGTTAGAATGGCTATTCGATTTCATATCAGTAGTAGAAATGTGATTAGATATCATGATATGTTAGAATAACGATTAGATACCGTATCATTAGTAGAAACGTGATTAGATATCACGACACGATAGCATGACGATTCAACATTGTACCATTAGTAGCAAGACAATGAAATATAGTAATATTGGTAGCAAAGCATTAGGACTATAACAACCTGAAATACGAAACGACGTTCGAACTTTTGATACGAAAATAACCTCAAATTTAAAACTATGTTACGAAATTTAAACTACAAGTATGTGAACCTAACATAAGTTATATACAAAATTTGGCAACCTATCTTAACTATCTATAAAGGAAGAATGGTCAAAGTGAAAAAGTGGAAACTGAATTTTGGGTCAATCCCCATTTTGCCCTTGTCAATCTTTATACAGCCATGCCTATTAAAATTCTCGCTTTAACCTAAAAACACACACACCACCATCTATCCAAACTGCCGCCGCCATCACTTCGTAAATACGCCTCAACCTCCATCATTTTTATCCGCCGCATTGGACCACCACAGGAACCTACGGCATCACCACCACTACAAAAACCGACGCCACCGTCGATATCCACCCTCCACCGTGTTCTTCAGCCGCTGGAACCACCAAGACCCAAAGGGTTTTCAAGTTTTGAGATATTTTTTTGAGTTTTTTTTTAATAGATCTACTTATATTTATAAAGTTTTGTAAGTTTTCTTTTAGATCTAAAGATTTTATTGTAGATCTATACGTTTTTCTTGTAGATATAAGTATATTAACATTATTGGTTTTTTTTTTTTGTTAGTGTTGCCTATTGCCGCCGCTGTAACCGTCTTTAGCTCGCCGGGAAGAGTCGCTCCGACGCCACTGTTCGCCGGAAAGTTTCTGCCTCCGCCGGAAATCATTGCTACCGCCGAAAATCAGTTGTTATTATATAAATTTTGTTATAAAGCGTATGCTGAATTCAACTTGCTTTTCAATACAGTGTATTCTTGTTTGAATTTAGGAACTTATTTAGATCTTACATATTATTGTTTACTTTGATTGCTCTTATATGACATATATGTGAATCTGATGTCTCTATTTCAAAATGGATTTTCTTAAGAAAGGCAGGCAACTAAATAGGTCATTACACTTCTAAAATATCTGCCAATGATTTTGCCTGTTTCGTTTCTATTTGGTCTGTTGTTCTCTAACTCTAAACAAATCATAGGACCAGGAATTGATGTTATGTGAGTTGTTTTAATTTTTAGTGTCATAGCATAATCCATGAGTCTTTATTACTGCCTGGTTATTCATAAACTGCCACCACCTGTTTCTCTTCCCTATATTCCACTTGTCAAATCTGAAGGGGTGTTTGTTTAAGCTTATATGTGGCTTTTGAGCTTATTTGTATTTCTGCTTATATTTCATAAGCCCCAATCTTCCGGCTTATTTTGAGACTTGTGGGCTTATTTAAATATTATGATATGATAAAGTTATATAAGCCCATAAGTCTCAAAATGAGCCAAAAAAATTGAGGCTTATTGAATATAAAACGAAATCAAATAAGCTCGTAAGCCCAATCTTCCGGCTTATTTTGAGACCTGTTGGTTCTATAAAGTTGCAAACTTTGAACCCAATTTGGTTAGAAATCTATCATAATGGTGCAAGTGTTTGACTTAACATGATGTTTATTGTTTGATTATAGGTTGGATTGGGCCACCAAATGCTCCTCCACATATCACATATGCCACCTTCAATGCAAAGATGAGTTTGAACTCAGTAATTTTGAGGGTTATTTACTGGTCAGTGACTTCTCCAGCCTGTCACAACAACTGCCGTGTGGATTGTTATCAAAATTAAAGACCAAGTTGTGTCTATGACTAGTGGTTACAGGTTCGTCAACATCTTGAGTTATTCTTGTCTGCTTTTATAGCCTCTTTCAAAGATAGAAATTTTGACCCGTGTACTTATGAATGGGTCAATTTGGTAGTATTTTATCTCTAATGGGTAACTAGAATAGTTTTGGGAAATAGAAAGGGTCAAGCGTCACTAAGAATGTACTTTCTTGCATTATACCTCTCAACTCATTTTATTTATAAATAAAAATTGGTATTGAAACTGTACACTTTCTGTATTCCTATTTCACACACTAACGGTTCAAGAAGGTTAAGTTTTATCTCTGTTGGGTACAATAAAAGGGTGGCTAAAAAGGAAAAGGTCATATATCGCTCAAAGTGTATTTGTAATGCGTAATACTTCATTAGTCATTTTAGTAAAATGACTTGAGTTATTATTGAAATTATGGTCTTTGGGTCTACCTATTTAAAGTGAAACAAAACTTACCCTTTGACCCATTATCAACCCGTATGACCTGTCCACATTTCGCCATCTTTTGTCTCATTAAATGATATAATTTTGGAAAATCTTGTAGGCAGAGATGCAAATAAGAGAGACTGGAAACCCAGGGATGACTGACAATTAGGTGGGTGGGTTGGTTCGGTGGGTTGGTTGGGTCGGTTGGTTCAGTTCAGTGGGTTGGTTCACTTGAGTGGGTTTGTTGGTTCAGTGGGTTTGTTGGGTGGGCTGGTTCAGTGAGTTGGTTGGTTCAGTTTAGTGGGTGTTCAGTGGGTATGTTCGTTCAGTTTAGTGGGTTTGTTGGCTCAGTTCAGTCGATGTAGATTTCGTAATCGACTGTGGACAAGCTAAAGAGACATCCTATGATGCACACCATGTTTGCTACCTGCCTGGATCTCAAAGGTATCTGCTCACCTAGCTGTGCTCATCTTTTCATGTTATACTATGTGAGCTAATGTTTCCTACGTATGTATGCAGAATTTTCATGAACATATTTGATGAGGCGAAAAGTGTACCGCTTTTAAGGGGTCATTTAAGCCCGAAATCGTATTTATTTGATCAAATATTGCCCTAAATCGTTCCTTTTGTCATTTTAGGTACTTTTGAGGAGAAATCTGGAAAAGGAGGCATTTTGGACGTTTTTGGAGCATAAAAGTGAAGAAAACGGCAAAGTCTCAAAATTGTGCTGAAAGTCACCTTAGACGGCGTCAAAATTAACTCCAGACGGCGTCATGCTTTGGCAAGAAAAGTTGGATGTGAAATTTACTCATGACGGGCCAGTGAGTTTGCATGAGAATTCTGACGGCGTCACGCTTTAACTAAATCAAGGGCGTCACGGCTTAAATCAAAGAGGGACGGCGTCACGTTATAGGTCCGACGGCGTCAAGCCTTGATAAGCCAGAATGGATTTTTGAAGAGCTAAAGAGGGACGGCGTCAAGAAGGTCACCCGGGAACCCTAAAAGCGGCGAGGTGACGGCGTCACAATGCATAAGGTGACGCCGTCAGATGTCAAAGTCTATATATAGTTTTCTAATTTTTTGTCATTAAGGAGAGCTTAGTGTGTGGAATTTTGGGATAAAACCCTAAGACGATTTTAGCTACTTTTTCAGGGCTTCTTGCCTTGAGATCTTCCATGTTTCATTGAAAGATAAGTTATCAATTAATCATTCAATATGTCTATGTGTTGTTTGATTCTATCTTATGCTTGTCTTTTGTTTAACATGTTAGGCTAATTTTATCTTGTGTTTGCTTAGATCTAATGAAACCTAGCTATTGATTATTGGTTGTTAGTGTGTTGTTAGTTGTATTGGATGATTGTTAATCTATGTTAGGCTTAAGAAAACTGGCTAACTTCCTATTCGGTAACTTGCTTGAACGTCTTAAGAAACATGAACCAAACGCGTACTAAAGGTTTTTATGGTTGTATTTAATGCACAAGCGAATTCTAGTGATCCCATGTTAGGAGCTTCCTAGCCGGCTCGACATAGGAGTGAAGTAGGAGCTTGTAGAGTTTGGGGAAGTAAGTACGCCACCCCACGAATGGTATTAAGGAATACACCCGTCATCCACGCGACTAATACACACTAATTAACCGGTAAAAGATAGTTAGGGAGTAAGGAAATCTAAGTAAACACATTTCTCCACACATAAGTTTCTCACCACTTTTCATTTTTGTTATTTTATTTTATTTGCATTTGTAGTAATTTGGGTTAGTTGACTAGCAACTAATTCCGCCCACTCCTTCAAAACCCGAGATTTTACTTGCTTTCATAAAATATAAAAACATAAAAAAGAATCTTCATCAACCCTTAGACCTAATTAGAGTAGCCTTTCACACCTAACGAACACTATTCCCTGTGGAGAACGATCAATCCCCCGTACTTACCACTACACTATACTACATCGGTCAGGTACACTGCCTGGTGGGGTTGTAAGCCTCTTGAGATCCCTTGAGAGGTAAAACCTGTTGTAAGGTTGCAAAACCCACGCATCAATATTGATGTGGTGGGACGACTTTGATGGAAAAGTGCCAACACCGCTATCAAGTTTCTTGGACATACAAAGTGGCTTATTAACTACTGGATTTTGCAACAAGGGTTCAGCATTGGTATTGGAGACACAATTGCTGATGCATCCACTATGGAAACAATTAATGAAACTGTCTTCAAAGCTAAGAATGAGGTGAACGAGCGTATTAGGGCTGCTCAAGATAATCAACTAGAGGCAGAACTTGGTCGAACAATGATGGAGTCACTTGATAATAGAGTCGATCAGGTACTCGATACACTCTAGGATCACTAAAGTAACTTGTATTAATAATTTACATGTGAATTGGTCTATTTGGGATGTGTTGCATTTTGTCAAATTAAAATGTTTAGCTAAAAGAGGGATCACTGATTATTTCAAGATTACTGTCATGATAGTATATTTTTGCAAACATAATTAGGGGATTGATTATCGATAAAAAAAAAAGGGCAAAAATTGTTTCAACCCATGCTAAGAGGTGGCAGATTTCAATATATTAATAAGGCGATTAACATGCTCTTCTGTTTCAGGTGCTGAACAAGGATTGTGATGATGCAGGAAGTAGCGCCCAAAAAAGTTTGTCAGAAAGCAACAATCTTAAGGCAATGGTCACAGCCGGTTCAAAAGGAAGTTTTATCAATA